>JAFMTH010000022.1:0-317500 GCA_020921065.1 Vaccinium darrowii | reverse complement strand
TATTTCTTTCATCATTGGGGATACACAGGGATTAAAATTGGGGTGTCTACAGTTGCCCCTCTTTGTCGAGACTTAATCATCATTCTGTGATGCAAGTTGCGTCAAAGATATAAACGTCCCAATTTTGATCTCCCTAGTGCGGGAAAACAGATAAACAAAATATGGTCGAGCATGGGGCTTCCTACGTACCCTGTTCGTAGGGATCAGACCAATCGTAGTTCGGGGCTATAAAAATGCTTTAATGCCTCGGAGGGACTCACGTAACAAATTTTTTGATGCCACAGGGGGCTCTGAAAATTGATTGATGTTGGGGAGCGAACTTGACTAACGCCTTTGGAAAATTGATTGATGCCATAGAGGGCTTAAAGTGATTTTTGAAAAATGAAAAAGTGCCGTAGAGGAAAAAAATTGTTTTGCCATTGAGGGCTTAAAATGATTTTGGAACGGTGCCATTGAGGGCTTTAAAATAATTTTGCCATTGAGGGCTTTAAAATGATTTTTTGAAATCGGTGCCATTGAGGACTTTAAAATAATTTTGCCATTGAGGGCTTTAAAATGATTTTTTTGAAAATCGGTGCCATTGAGGACTTTACAATAATTTTGCCATTGAGGGCTTAAAATGATTTTTTGAAAATCGGTGCCATTGAGGACTTTAGAATAATTTTGCCATTGAGGGCTTTAAAATGATTTTTTTGAAAATCGGTGCCATTGAGGACTTTAAAATAATTTTTTCATTGAGGGCTTAAAATGATTTTTTGAAAATCGGTGCCATTGAGGACTTTAAAATAATTTTTGAAAATTGAAAGGTTGCCGTAAAGGACTTTAAAAATGCTAAAATCCAAGGGCATGTCGCAAATAAGGAAATACAGGGGGGGCCCGTGCGATTTAAAATCTGGAATTGAAAAGGGTTTAGCCGTGCGTTTAGAAGGATTTAGAAGGAGATACCTGGGACGTGCCGCGTGGTAGAGAAAAGAAGGAAAGCCGTGTGGCTTTATCGTAGAACCGTGTGGCGGATATTGGTGAACCGTGCGGTGGAGACAACAAAGAGTAGCTGTGTAGTGGAGATTAGTAAGCCGTGTGGTGGGATCTGTTGAGCCGTGCAGCTACTCCGAGCCGTTTTGCACAGATCAAAAGCCGTCGGGTTTGCTTGATTTTCCCTCACTCGTTCAAAAATCTCAGAGGCGGTTACCGAGGGACTTCGAGAGAGCGGTATTCTTCTCCTTCTTCATCCGATTATCCCCCCTTTTGCAAATCCCGTTCGGGATCTGTTTGTAAACAGGAGCTTCTAGCCGGCCATGTCCAATTCCGGTGAAACCCGAAACCCATCTACCACTTCCGGCATTGACCAAACGGCGTCGACCCTTGCGGAAGAAGAGGCGACTGCCCAAGCCGCCGGGGTCAATTCATCTGTGCTAGAGGCGAGAGAGAGTGGTTCGTCCGGGGCTGAAATGGGTAACGAGGAGCACCGTGCAGCCGGATCTGGCGAGGAGGTGTCCCGTGCGGCTCATGTGGGTGACCGTACTGTTGATGGTGGGGCTGCTCCCCCACCAGAGCATGGTGGGTCAGTGCCAGTTGGTGGGTTTGGGTCGATAGAGGCAATGGAGGGCGTTTCGACGCCGATTGAGGCCACTGGGGGCGATCCGGTGCCGATTGAGACCATGGAGAGTGGTGATGATGCTTTCAAAGCGATGGTAGAATCGTACGGTGCAATGGGTGATCTCCGGGCGACCATGGAGAGTACCAATATTCCGGTAAGTACCATTACTGCTTCCAGTAGTTCAATGCATGTTGATCTTGATATAAATTCTCCTCTGCCTGAGATTGAAATGAATGTTCGTGGTGTGGATGTTCTGATTGACCCGAGGGCCACTGAGGAGGGTGTAGGTGGTGATGCTGTGATTTTTCCTGATATTGCCAATGCTGTTTTAGTGAGAGAGTATCCAGTCAATGGTGGTGGGACCTCTGTTAGTATTCCAATCACCATTAGGCAGCCTGGGGGCGTGGATGTTATCATGGAGGATCTCGGGGAGATGGGGAACAGTAGTGATGAGGAGATGGGTGACGAGATGGTTCATAGTGGAGGTGTTAATGGTGAGGGGGGACAGGCTGAGGAGGTACGTGCCGAGAGAGCACAGACTGTGGGAGCAGGGGTGGAGAGAGTAGGGACTGAGAGACCACAGGCTGAGGGGGTGTTCCCTATTGTACCTGTTGCTCGTGTGTTCAGGAGTTTGACTTGAGTACTTGGCACGGGCAGGGTTCCAGAGGAGAGTGCTGACACTGAGGAGCCTTCTGACCCGGTCTTGTTTCCTTCACGGGTTGGTTCTTCACGGGCTCCGGGAGCCACTTTAGGAGACACTTTAGAGGGGGCTACTAACGAGACTTTGGCCTGGAACTTGCAACAGTTCCCTCAGTTGGGAGAGGTCCTGGTGGGTGAGAATCCACCTGCAATTGAGCCTAAGCAGGCAGAAATACAGACAGAGGAGGTGGTCTGCGTGACCATAGTTGAGGAGGTTCAGTTGGCTTTGAGGAGCAGACTGCCCTTTGTCCCAGAGACTTATGATCCTCCGGTTCACTTCTTTATACCGGTGGGGTGCGAGGTGTACAAGCCACAATTGCCGCTTTACCCTGAGTCACTGATCTTGCGCGACCCGTCGATACATATTTCAAAAAGGCCTCTGGTACGTACCTTTTACTCACACTTTTCCCTTAAGTTACTTTCTTTATTGCATTTTCTTTGCTGCTTTACTGAGTGAATTCATGCAATGTTCTTGAAATAGGTGAATGGTTCTCTTCTTGGCTATGGCGGGCCATCTGATTGCTTGGCACAGTATAGGAGGTTGCCCCAGAGTGTGAGGGAGTTGGTGGATGCAGCTAGCTTTACCATCTTTATCAGGACTTTGCTGCCTACTCAGATGGATCGAAAGTTGTTAAGGGCATTAGTGAAGCATTGGTGGGACACCACCAATAGCTTTCATTTTCTGTTCGGGGAGATGACGATTACCCCTTTGGACTTCGCAGCGACTACTGGTTTGAAAGTTGGCGGTGAGCCGATACCTTTTGACTGGGTTTGTACTTGGACTGGGCGGCGGTGTGCCACTTTCTGGGAAGAGAAGTTGGAGATGAGCCGATGGTGAGATGTGATCACTTGGCGGCGATATGGGATCATGAGCCGAGGTCTCCAGTTGAGACTACACAGATGGCGAGAGCCTATTTGCTGTTCTTGTTTGGCACTGCACTATTTCCGAATAGGCAGAATTCGGTGCACCTGAGTTGGTTACCTGCTTTAGCAGACTTGAGGACGGCTGGCCGGTTTGACTGGGGTGGCTTGCTTTGAGCACCCTTTACTGTTTTCTGGATTCGGTGGTTTGCGGAGTGGCGACCACTCTTGGAGGTTACTGGAGGATCTTGGAGGTATGTCATGTCATTCCTTTTTGCTTTAGATACTCCATGCATTGTTGCTTTCATTTCCATTACTGATGGATTCCTTGAAAAATGCAGATATGGGCTTATGAGGTGTTTGGAGTGCCGGCCCCAGAGAATTCTCATGCGAACAGACGAGGGCTTCCGCGGGCGGTGAAGTGGGCCAAGGAGTATGTTGGGAAAGGTGGGAAAAAGGGGCAGCTGAGGTTCTTTCATGTTTTCCTCGATCAGTCCAGAGGTGAGACAGCATGATACCAAACTTTCTGAATTCCTTTTCTGGACATTTCAATTCCAATGTTGATTTTTTGAAAGTGACCCATGATTCCTTGCAGGTGAATTGGAATGTGTGGGATAGGCTGAATGCTCCTTACTTGGCTCAGAGCAGGGTGGCGACACGAGGGCTTGTGCTGTTGGAGTCTCCATATGGATGGCAGTTGTACTTGGGTGAGAGAGTGGCATCCCAGTCCATGGGCATAGATCATTTCAGAGTGTTGGGTCCTTTTCCACCGTTTTTTCAGAGGACGCAGGAGTATACCTTGGCTGAGGTGGAGGCGTTCACGGTACTAGACACGGAGTTGGTCTTCAGCCCTTCCGTGGATTATGACGGTTATGTGGTGAGTAATCTGGCTTACAATCTAGATATGGAGAACCGCTGGCTGCCCCTGCACCTGTGGAGAGTCCAGTATTGCCTGTGCTAAGGAGAGAAATTGATGTGATGTTACCGAATGGGAGTATGGGGTATGTGGTGGTTCCTGAGGTCACTCCACCAATTACTCTTACAGCGACAGAGGTAACCTAAAATTTGAAAACAAGAACTGATTAAATTTCATGTTTTATTCAAGCATTTACTCATGTTACCTGCTAATGCTTTTGATTTTGTTTGCAGATTCTGGTGAACTGGGCTGCGTCCGCTGTTCAGCTGGTGCGAGACTTGGAAGCCTTGGTTCGCGGTCTCACGATTGGCAGGACTCCAGAGGTGCACCCGAGAGTAGAGCCGGGCATTGTCCCCCATGCTGGTGGAGATGATGATGACGGGGATGACGGAGCTGGTGACGGGGATGACGGAGCTGGCCGAGGTGTCGGAGGTGGTCGCGGTACAAGAGGTGGCCGCAAAGGTAGTGAGGCGGGAGGTAGAGCAATAGGTGGCCGCAGGGGCAGGAGTGCTGGAGGTAGCAGCGGGGTTGGTAGCGGTTGTGGTACTAGTAGTGACCGTGGGACTAGAGGCAGTGAGTCAGGTGGGCGTCGTAGGCCCCGGCTCACCCGTAGAGTTTCTCCCGTCAGTGAGACGGATCAGGTACCCATCATGCCTTACTCTTGAAATTGAATGCTTTGATTATTTCATTAATGAATTTCCCTTCTCTATGCATGATATACTTCCCTCTGTACAGCCTCGCAGGAGGCCTTTGATGAAGAACGTCGATAGAGGTCCATCGACGGTCCCGTTGGTGATTCTAGCATCTGGCAGAGTGTTGTGTTCTTCTGTTGAGAGAGAGGGTGTCCCTGGGAGTTCAGCTCACGAACAGCAGTGGCTACCCGGGAGGAAGATGTGGAGAGTAGCGGTGGTGATGGTAGAAGCGGTGAGGACACACCTGAGGAGGATCCACTTCTGACACTGGGCCGTCGCCACTGCACGAAGAGGCGACGCAATGGTCTTTAGGATGAGCCTGCGTGCTCAGTTTTGATTTGGGCGCCTGTTTGCCCCATTTTTCTCTTTTTTCATGGATACGGCCTGCGAGCCGTGGTAGCTTTTGATGTTGGGTCAGTTTGCCCTGGATAGATGTACGTTTATACTCATAACATGGATGCCGTTTAGTTTTTATATAGATTGCACATATTCGTTATGCTTTGAATGACTCACATTGGGACATTTTGAAAGAAAAGCCAAGTTTTGCACATGATTGCCCTGTGAATGACTGAATATTGACAATATGCAATATATGCCCATGGGGAAACGAAAATATGCAACTTTGGATTGAAATGGGAATGATGAAATGTGTATATACAAACTGACTCAACAAACTTGAAACTTTACAAGAAAACTTGGGCGTTTGTAGGCATAATGCAGCCTATTGCGCCCGAAACTTCAAATTTACACGATGTTCACCAAATGATACTTCCAACAAGCCACAAATGCATGTCGTAACTTGCCGGAATGAATGAAACAAAGAAATTGACACTCGGACACGTTTCGATCCGCCGACGCCCCTCGCTCAGGCGATCGAGCGATTTTGGGCTTGGGCATCCCTGGACCTCGAACTTTTCCCTAAAATCCACCAAATAACTCCATAATATCCTTGTGAATCTTTGGCATGGCTTGCTGGAGCCGTTGATGCCAGAAAATCGATGCGACACATTTCAGCCCATCAATTTCTGCGTATCTGAGCTTTCGGAGTATCCGCCTATGCAAACGTGGTCCAAAATTCAAACCTATTTTTCCCACAGCTTTAAAATATCCATTACAACTTGTATGAACAGGAAAAGTGCCAAAAATATACCCAAAACAACTTCTGGAGGCTTGAGCCAAAATTAGGTCATGAAAACCACAATGTTAGCCGCACAGCTAACCTAGATGGACTGTACAGTCAAACTGTGTGAGCCGTACGGCTCACTTCTGAAAATGCCAAAATTTTGAGTTTTGTTGCAGACCTCTGGACTTCTGCATGTTTTCCTGTTACCGTCTGAGGGTTCTGTGGTCTGAAAGATCACCTAGCCTTGCTCTTTCCGAAGTCCTTTCAAGCTTTTGAGATAATTTTCACCCTCTTCCATGTTGGCACGTTTTACGAGGTGACCAATTCAAAAACCATTCTTTCTACGTACACCATAAATGGTTTCTTTCACAGCCCATTTGTGTTCTAAAAACCCAAAATCTCTTGTTCTCCCTATATCCTTCACTCAACCTTGAGTTTCTCGGCTTTGGTTCGGCCTTGGCTCGATGAACTTGACGGTATTGGATGGCTCAACTTTCAGTGTCACCGGATGACTTTGCTACGCCGTATCCGGGACGTAACAATCCGTCCTGAGCTCTTGCATGCTGCGGTTCAATTCTGGGACCCGAAGGTACACGTGTTCCGTTTCGGTTTTCACGAGTTATGCCCCACTGTGGAGAAATTTCATGCATACCTTGGCGGGTTTAACTTGGAGACGCCGGTCATTCCTCTGCGTGGAGTAAACTTTGCCGATGTGTTGTCTGCCAAGCTCGGGATAAGTAATAAAGCAACGAAATCCATGCTCCAAGGAGGCACTATCAACATTCCGCGGATCATAGCACAATTTTGCCTGGAAGGTTTTGCGATGTGTCTTTGCTTGCTTGCTGCTTTCTTGTTTGTCCGATCTGACGGGCAGGCGAGTTCATCACTGGTCGGTGTTGCCATGCAAATTGAAGAATGCAAAGACGTGGCTCCGATGGTTTTAGCTGAGACTTTGATGGGATTGGACAGAGTTCATGCTGGGGATACCAATGTCTTCGAAGGTAGTGCTTTGCTCCTATAGGTAGGTTTCTCACTCAGCTCTCCTTTTTTTGGCTTTTCTCACTTTCTCGTTTTACCTCAACGCTCGGGTTTGGGTTGTCTACGATTTCTTACTTGTTTTCTCTCTGATAAAGATATGGCTATGTGACAAGGTCAATTTGTTGGAAGCCATGCCACGGCGGCAGATTCATGAAACACAGTGATTCATTCAAAGGGATTTTCTGGAAGTTTTTGATGATGTGCATGGCTGGTTCAGAGTACTTTCCTGGCTTACAGAAGAGGTAATTGCTTGGCGTTTGGCTTGGCTTGACAATCCTGCTATGGCTGTGAGCAACATGGGGCATCGGCGGGTGATTTTGGCCGGTCTATCTAGCTGGACTTTCTACATTCCGAACCGCATCCTCCGTCAGCTTGGCGTTCGTCAAATAATACTGCCACCAGAGAACTTTGTCATGCCGAACCACAACTTTGCCACCTTCAGGGCTTATCAGAATACTTGGAGGGAGCGTGCGACCATTCCAAGGGAGCAGTATCCGAGTGTCAATCTTTCAGAGCATTATGTGAGATGGTTGATAAGAGACATGGAAACAAGAGAATATGGAAGCCAAAGTTGACTTTTGAACTCGATCTTAATGTGCCCAAAATAAATTGCTTAGACCCACGAGATGCTTCGTGTGACGTCGTGCTTTGTTGTTTGAAAGTTTCATGCTCAGCCATGTAATCCAAGAAGTTTATTTGAATAAAGATGAATTATGAGAGTTGCATTTAGATTTGCGCGTGATGGATAAAAATCAAACTCAAAGAGACATTTTAAAAGATGGCGACCAGTCCTCAAGACGAGGATGCCTACGTATCCCTTTTACAGGAATCAGGTCATGACGTAGTTCAAAAATACAAATTTGGCTAGGGTTCACTCGAGTATTGACACTCTCCTTTTGCGCTCTAAATTTTGCCTAGTACCGCCCTTTCGGGTTTTCGGTCTAGCAAGCTCGTTTGATTGATTTGCCTTAACTTTTGCCTAAATCGCCCGATGTGGGTTTTTGACTTAGCAGGCTTGCTCTAAATTTTGCCTGGCACTGCCCGCCCTTGCGGTATTCAGTCCAGCGACCTTCTCTCCAGGGTAATATCTCTTGAGCTGATCCATATTGACCAAAGTGGAGAATTTGTTGCCGTCGAGATCAATGAGTTGTGTTGCGCCTCCGGACAAGATCTTTTTGTTGATGTATGGACTTGCCCATTTTGGTCAAAACTTCCCGCGAGGATCAAAAACTGGAGCTCGGATCTCTTTTAAAACCATGTCTCCTTCTTGCAAGTCTCTGGATTTCACTTTCTTGTTGAATGCTCGTGCTATTCTGCGCTGATAACCCTGAACATGATACAGAGCTTTGAGCCGCCTTTTGTCAAACAACATAAGCTCTTCGAATCTCGTGCTTTTGCCATTCCACTTTGCTGATCTCTGATTCAACCATGACCCTCAGAGATGGTACCTCAAGTTCTATTGGGAGGACGACCTCCATGCCATATACCAAAGAATAAGGTGTTGCCCCTGTCGGAGTATGAATGGATGACTTGTATCCCCATAATGCTAATGGTAGTTGTTCGTGCCAATTTCTCGCGGACTGAGTAGTCTTCTCCAGTATCGTCTTGAGGGTTTTGTTTGCTACTTCCACGGCTCCATTGGTTTGTGGCCGATAAACAGTTGATTTATGAACCTGAATTCCGAACTCTTTGAGAGTTTCTGCTGCTCTACCCTTGAAATGAACCCCGTTGTCTAACACGAAAGCCTGAGGGAAACCATAGCGATAGATGATATTCTGTTTGATGAAATGGGAGACTTGAACTGCTGTTAAAGTTGCATATGAAACAGCTTCGACCCATTTGGTAAAATAATCGATTGCCACCAAGATGAACTTATGTCCGTTAGACGCGGCTGGTGTAATTCTGCCAATCACATCGATGCCCCAAGTAGAGAAAGGCCAGGGTGAAGTCATGGAGTGTAATTCTGACGGTGGTACATGCATGAGATTGGCGTGAATTTGGCACTTGTGACACTGTCTCACGTACTGGACGCACTCAGTTTCCATGGTTGACCAGTAATATCCTTGATGGAGAATCTTCTTTGCGAGCATTATCCCATTCATGTGAGGACCGCAGACTCCTTCATGAATTTCTTCCATGATCATGGTGGCTTCCATACCATGTACACATAATTTATGCATTCCACAATGCGACCGCCGGTATAGCTTTATTCCGCAAATGATGTACTGAGAGGCCAATCTCCGGAGAGCAATCTGATCTTTCTTTTCAGTCCTTGCCGGATACTCCCTTTTCTCGATAAAATTCCAGATATCGTGATACCATGGCAGACCGTCGTCAGGTTCATTGACAGCCATGACGTGTTCAAAAACAGGTTTATCACTCTACTCAATTGTGATTGGTCTGAGCTTAACTCCATTTGGTATCTCCACCATCGAAGCCAAAGTTGCTAAAGCATCGGCAAATCCGTTTTTCAATCTCAGAACATGAATGAACGTGACCATCTGAAATCGTGGAATTAGATCTTCGAGATCTTGGTGGTAAGGCTTAAGCTTGTCTTCTTTCACCTTCCAATCTCCGTTGGCTTGTGATACCACCAAATTGGAATCCCCGACTACTTCCAGTCTCTTAACTCCGATTTCCAAGGCAGCTTCCATCCTTACTATGCATGCTTCATATTCTGATTGGTTGTTGGTGACTTTGAAATTTAACTTGAAAGCAAGAGGGATGTGTGACCCTTCTAGTGAGACCAGCAATACTCCAATTCCAAATCCTTTTTGATTACCGACTCTGTCAAAATACAATACCCAGACATCGTTGGTTGCTGTCATTGTGTTCTCGTCAGGGAATTCAAACTCTACATCCTCCGGCCCTTCCATAGGATGATCCGCTAAGAACTCTGCAACTGCTTTCCTTTTTACCTACTTCCGAGTGACGTACTTGATATCGAATTCCGCCAGCATAAGCAACCATCGTGCTAGTTTGCCTGTTAGTGCTGGCTTTTCGAACAGGTAATTAAGTGGATCCATTCGAGAAATCAGCTTCACAGAATAAGCCACCATGTAGTGTCTCAATTTCTTGGAAGCTCATACTAATGCCCAACAGGCTTTTTCCAGTAACATATATCGTTCCTCACATCCCATCATTTTCTTGCTGATGTAGTAAATAGCTTTCTCACTTCCTCCTTCTCCTTTTTGAGCCATCATGCATCCCATTGCCAAAGAAGTGACAGACAAGTACAAAATGAGAGGTTGCCCTGGTACGGGTGGCATCAATACCGGAGGGTTCTGGAGATACTTCTTGACGGTCTCAAAAGCTTGTTGACACTTATCGTCCCACTTGAATGACACACCTTTCTTGAGTAAACGAAACATCGGCTCGCAAGTGGAGGTTAACTTGGCGATGAATCTGCTGATAAACTAGATCTTTCCGAGAAAACTCCGTATTTCCTTCTCTGTTCGAGGTGACTCCAATTCCAAGATGGCTTTGATTTTTGATGGATCTACCTCGATTCCTCGCGCAATGATCATAAACCCGAGCATTTTTCCAACCGTGACTCCGAATGTGCATTTCTCGGGATTGAGGCGCAACCTATATTTGCGGATTCTCTCGAAGAATTTTCTGAGAGCGGGTAGATGTCCTTCCCTTTCCTTTGCTTTAACAATCATGTCATCCACATATACTTCTACCTCCTTGTGGATCATGTCATGCAACAATGTTGTGGCAGCTCTCTGGTAAGTAGATCCTGCGTTCTTCAGTCCGAACGGCATAACCCTGTAGCAGTAGGTACCCCATTCCGTGGGAAAAGTAGTCTTTTCACGATCTTCGGGAGCCATGAGAATTTGATTATAACCTGAAAATCCATCCATGAATGATAGCAGTGCATGCCCCGCGGTGTTATCTACCAAGACATTTATGTGTGGCAGAGGAAAATCATCTTTCGGGCTTGCTTTGTTCAAATCCCTGAAGTCTACACAGATTCTGATCTTCCCGTTCTTTTTAGGAACAGGTACAATATTCGCGACCCATTGCGGGTACTTGGTGACTATCAGAAACCCTGCGTCTATCTGTCTCTGAACTTCCTTCTTGAACTCTAGCACCCAATCTGGCCTCATCTTTCTCAGTTTCTGCTTGACAGGTTTTGCATCAAGGTATAAGGGAATTCGATGCTCCACTATCTCAGGATCGAGACAGTCCGGAGCTGATTTGAACCATGCGCGGATTAATCTCATCTCTCAAATTTATAGAAACAGCTTCTTCTTTTATAGGCTGAGCATGCCTTTCATCTTCCCTTTCGATTAGAGATCGGAGTTCTTTTGGAATTTCTTCCTCAAACTCGATCCCCTCATCATCTGGGTCGACACAATTCATTTCAGACACATCAAGATAAGTAAAGTCGATTTCATTTATTTCAAAGGAGGGGGCCCCAGGGGCATGATACATGAAAGTGGACTCAAACTCAAAGGAAAAGTGGTGACGCGGAGTGATAACAGGCTCATGCTCCGACTCAAATTCAGACTCAGTGCTAGATGCAGTGCTAGACTCAGACTCAAATTCAAAATTAGTGCCAGTGTAAATGATTCTAGGTACAAAAGTGCAATTTTTATAAGTTCCATTGGCATCAATAATGAGTGTGGTAACATCCTCCAGAGCTTCCTGACCCAACATCATCAGCTCTATATCCTCGACAGGCTTTAAATCAACAAGCGTCGCAACAGCTCTATACCTAGTGGACTTTCTTCCCTAAACAACGATAAAAGATTCTCTAAGTCAAGAACCTCAATCCAGTCAACATGGAGCATCTTGACCGGCTCTGCCCATTTTTCTGTTTCATCGTCACTATCCCAGGTGTTGTCAGCAAAGATTTCAAATCCTCATCCATCTTGATAGTAAGTACACCTTCAGAAGTGCCAAAGGAGAACCCTCCCAGAGCGATGTCTTCCTCTCCCTGAGCAATCTCAAGTAGGGGAGCATTGTCGAGGATGTGCGGGCGAATTCCAGAATCCCCATAGATGGTCAAGGTTCCTGCGGCCAATCCGAGCTGAACTTTCTGGTGTAGAGAGGAAGGCACCGCCATGATGTCTGATCGATGAAACCATGGCCTGCCCAGCAACAGGTTGAATGATGAGGGAATGTCGAGCACATGAAAGTCAACACTAGTCTTGAAATCTTTGATCATTATTTCCATCTGAATTGTCCCAACCACATCTCGTCGAGTATTGTCGTAGGCACGTACTCCAAGGTTCGATGGCTGGAAATCCTTGTTCTTATAACCCAAGCAATAAGCTGTACGCAGGGGACAGACATTCAAGGCAGATCCATTATCTAGTAACACAACTGGGACCCACTTTCCCATGCATTTCAGAGTAATGTGCAATGGTTTGTTGTGACCAGCTCCTTCTAGCGGCAGATCTTTTTCAGTGAAAACTACAACATGCTTCGCGCAGGTTGGTGTAAGTAGAGCTACCATTGTTTCAGGAGGAGTGTTTGGTGGTACCTCCATGTTTGACAGAGATTTAATTAATTTTTGACGGTGCTCTCGAGATGAAGAGAGTAACCCCCAAATGGACACTGAGGCTGGAGTTCGTTCAAGCTGTTTCTGAATCGGATCATTTGTTACTGGAGAATTCTTCGGAGGTGGCCTAGCCGCTGAGTCTTGCTGAATGATGAATTCTGGATGGTCAGGAATTGTATCCTTGAGAATGGGATCATCCCATGCAAAATCTCCTGTCGTAGCATGGTTGGAGAAATTTCTAGCTTGGAGATGAGCCGGCTGGTAGACTCGACCACTTCTGGTTATTCTGTTGACCGTTTCTTCCCATAACTCCTGATTTTCACCCCAGAAGTCCATGTATTCTTCATTGACCTTCCGTTTGCCAGCCCTGATGGCTTCCTTTTTCTGCATTGTTTCTTGATCCTCGGTCCAGAAGTTCATTAGATCACTTCTGACCTTTTGCTCCCCGATTTCCAGTGCTTCCATTTTTGTCTTGAGGTTGTCTACTTCTGACTCTTGCCAAAAGATGGTTCCAGCATAGCCCTATTGACAGTCCATACCTCATCATTGCTTACTCGGATATCGACTACTGCCTCTTCGTCCCAGATGGTAGCCATAGGGTCAATGACTAGTACTGATACATTGGATGACGGCGGGAATGGCACTGACGGTTGTGGTAAAGATTTGTCACTGATGTATGCCTGTGGGAGCCAATCCTAATTTTCAAAGGAGGCTTCTATGATAGAACGACCCTCTTCTCGGAAGCGTGCAAGCGGCGAGACATTATCCACAGGATGTCTGTCTAGAGTCAACACTTCTCCTAGGGGATTTGTATTCCTTTCTTCTTTGTCCTGCTCAAAAATGCTTTCTGTTGCATCGATCTGATAGACATGGGAACTTTCCGGCATGTGAACAATAGGCTTCTCAAGGAATTCGGGGATGATGAATTAGCTCGAGTCCCCAGGGATTAGCAAAGAACCGAACAATGCTTGTCGGGATTCCTCCCAATCTTGGTCACTTAGGGACCATTCTTCCTCCTCCACAATGTCGCTCCATCTTGGATTTTGCATTGTACTGGCATATGAAAGGAAATGGAGCTCAAGATTTTCTGACAGGGAGACAATGGGTTTTGGTTCGATAGCTGTGATGATATAGAGGCTAGGGTCAAATTTAGTGGAGGTAAGGTCTTTTGTAGTGGAGATGAAGGATATCTGGCCAACTTGGGTGTTTTGCTTGTGATTAGGTAAAGGATTGGAAATGGTGTTGGGCTTTTGGTTAGGAAGTGGAAGGGTTCCATCGTCCACAAGATCTTGGATTTTATGCTTAAGACGGATGCAACTATTGGTATGATGGTCGGGCATCTGGTGGTAGGCACAATAGAGGTTTGGGTTATGGTTAGGAGGAAGCTCTTTGGATGGCTCCCGAGGTTCGAGTGGCTGGATGAGGTTTTTGTCGAGGAGTTTTTTGTACACTGTGACAAGGGGAAAGGGGAGTGGACGAAACACTCTTCTTGGTGGGGGAGTTGCTTGCTGGAATTGTGATTGGGTTGCAATCTGGTTAACTGGTTCGGCTTTGGCTGGTTTAGGATTGGAGAAGCTGGCTTGGTTTTGATTGTAGTTGCTGGGTCCAAACAAGGTGTTGCTGTTGCCAAAGTAAACTCGTCTTAGTTTAGGAGTAGATTCACCTTTCTCAAATATTCCGCTTTGGAGAGCATCTTCAACTGCTAGGCCGGCTTCATAGAAGGTCTTGAAGTCAGTGGTGGTTTGAAAGACCACCAAGTGCTTGGCGAAGTCCGGTTCTAAATTCCTTATGATGATTCTCATCTGTTCCTTTTTCGACGGTCGCTCCATCATTTGAGAAGCTTTCCCCCTCCACCTTTTGACAAAGTCGGCAAAAGACTCATTCTTTCCCATCTTGGTTGATTCTAGTTCCCGGACAGTCATCTCAAGCTGAATGTTGTAATTGTATGGGGCGACAAAGGCTGCCCCAATATCCTCCCATGTTCTTTTTCTTGGAGATGTCTAGATTTAGAAACCAACGGAGCGCAGGCCCAGTTAGAGTTTGCTGAAACATCTGGCCCATTGCATCTTTTTTAATGTCATACATGGACAAAGTACCCACATATTTTTGCAAATGAGCTTTCGGGTCACCACTGCCATCAAACTTGTCCCAATCTGTCAGTTTGAATTTGTCGAGGAGCTTCGCATCCGGGAAAAGGCACAAAACAGACTCCTCTAGTTTAGCTAGCTTGGTCAATACTGACTCCATGTTTTGACCACTTGGTCCCCCTGCTGGTGGCGGGAGTTAAGAAGTTAATTTCTAAATCATGAGCATCATCTGGGCCATCTGCTTGGCGCTGTTTGTTTTCTGCTCCTCTAAAGCATCCTTAAGAAGTTGAATTTCATCTATTTCTGCAGACATAGCTGAACTCCCGGTTGACTGTCCTATTCCTGACTCAGTTTGAACTAATCACTATTCGGGGATTCAAGTCCAACCTGGTATGAGGTTTTTCTTCTTTTTACCAATGGTTAGTACTGATGATATGCACAAACGGAACTCAGGGATGTAGTGTGTAGTGTATGTGCAAAATGGGAAAGAATCTATGTACAAGAAAATGATGCATGATGCATGACAGGATTGCCCCAATCTCTCTGTTATTTTGTTGGATATATTCAAATTCTCATGATTTATGAAAACAACGGCTGGACCGGAGGTTGCCTACGTATCCTCATGGAGAGGAATCAGGTCGTGACGTAGTTCAGGACTACAAATTTGGCTCTTTTTCTCAAAAGGTCTTTTTTCATTAAAAGCATGGAATTTTTACAAACTGAGATGACAGACTCGATAATTAAACAGCAACAGACTCGATAATCAAAAGTGCTAAGAATCACAAGCTGGCTTGATTCTTCAAAAGAAGCCCTGCTGGCTGGATTAAGTCAGTGGATATTCACATCTGGCAACAGACTCGATAATTAAACAGCAATAGACTCGATAATAGACAAGAATCATAGATTGACTTGATTCTTCAAAAGAAACCCTTGTTGGTTTGATTTGATCATTGCATGATCACTTCTGGCTTTGAAAGTTGTTCTTAAGAGGAGGGCTGATTTGGAGACGTTGACCCTATGGAGGATCCTGTTTCATCAGCTTTTCCTTTTCCCTTAGGGTCATCCTTCTTTTCCCACTCGCACTGATCCTTAAGATGTTGCGGGGTCATGCCACCATTATTGAGAAGGCAATCTGCAAAGCACACATCACATTCACACTCGTCCCAGTACTTGTGGCCCGTGACTGGGGCTTCGAAGTAGTAGACAGGTTGGCCATTGGCATCAAAGTATTTTACGGGCGGCATGACTGTGAGCTCCCTGTCGTCCTGTTCCATCATCAAGGTGATCTTTTCTGGCATTGGTTCTGGCTCTTCCGGGAAGCAAAATTTTCATCCTTCATTTTCATCCCATTGAAAAGACACACCTGGCAAGTTGGCTTTGGCCAGCAAACTGAGTTTCTAATCAAGTTCTTCCCCCATATGGTCTTCTATATTGAGCTTTCCTGATTGAGGCTCCTCTGGTTTGCATGGAGGTTGCTCGGGCTGAACTTCCTCGATTACCCATATGGGTGCCCCTTGGTGGGTGGTGAGGGTAGACTTGAATCGCTTGTATGGTCCTCTAGACATGATTACTCTACCATAAAGGAAATGTGTATTTTTTTTTTTGGGAAAGGGAGCCAGTTGTAGTATTTTTTTTATTTTTTTTTAAATTTTTTTTGAAAAGGGGAATTATCGTATATCCAACACAATGCGTGATTGTTAGGGCAATCCTTATGGATGTGAACACGATGTAATGACCTAAGGCCAAGCTACCCTGCGTATGCATGCAAAATGGAGACAGTATGTACATGGAGTGATATATACAAGGATGGATGAACAATTAACAGACAAACAAGACGTACGTAGAACAGTTAACAAATAAACAGATAATAGATAACAAGTAAATAGGATACAACAGATAATTCTACCCTGTGGGTCCCTGTCCTAGGTTGGAAGGTACTACGGTTTACTATATACAAAGGCTAGGTTTTGGTTTAAAGGGGTTCCCTAGACTAGAGCCAATATTTGCCTCCCAGTGCCAAGTGTACTACATGGCAAAGGTCAAACGGCAGGCTGACTCATTATCGTCCGGGGTTGCCGAGAATCTTGGGATGTCCTAACACCGGCGAGCCGGGTAGGGTAACCAAGACGTAGCGGCGGGGCTTATCCAACATCAATGCACATGCAATGCAAAAGTTTAACAATAAAATTGTTTTCAAAATCCCACAAATATTTTTCAAATTTGGCTCACCTATAAACTAATTTTTATTTTGAAATTTTACTCAAGCAAACAACCGAGAAAGCTCCAGTCCAGATTGGCCGAGCATAGCCCTGTTATTGCACCATTCCTTTCTCGATCACGCGGGGCGTGTTTATTTTTGTCAAGCTTTCGGGGGTCGTTTTACATTTGTAAATCACCAAAATAAGAATTAATTTAAAAATCCCCAGCAGAGTCGCCATTCTGTGGATAGCGCCACACGGCTCGGCCTTTTGTTTGGAAAGTGAAAAGAAAAATGTGAGTCGCCACCCGGGATTTATTTAAAAAATGATTTTAGGTACCCGTTGAAAAATAAATGATGACTCTTGTGCCGTTTTTGGAAAAGGATTTGATCTGCAAAAAAGATTCTTGGATTCAAAAGCCAGGTTACGAATGAGGAAGGTTTTATTGAAAAGCACCCCGCTCGCCCGGGAAATTCCCAGTCTCTACTAAATTTTTGTGGGATTTTGGAAAACGTTTTATTGAAAACTCTAATCAAATAAACAAGCAGATAATGAAATTAAATAAAACTATAACGGGAATAAAATTAAACAAAAGGACTAAATAATAATAACAGAGAAGCAGAAGGAAAAAGGCGTAATAAATAACTCTCGGAAAATCAGGAAAACAGAGCATGAACAGGGGAAAAACAGAGGAAATTTTTATGCTGCAAGAGTTAGTCGTACGGTTAACCTTAGTTGGCCGTAAGGTTCACTTAGGTTAGCCACACGGTTAACTTTTTGAAAGATTTTTCAAATTTTGGTTTTTCGATCAGAAACTTGTTTTTGTTTGCAAAACCTGATTTTTTATGGAAAATTCCACCACCCAAGCCTAGAGATGACTATTGAAGTCACCCTTGACCCGGGAGGATCCCCTCAAAGAGCCAAGGTCTTGAACCCGGCCTCACGAAATATGGTTGTACCTTTACGAAAACTTTGAACCGCTCGAGAACTTCAGAAATTCTTGGACTTGAACTCTTTAGGAATGGATTTGATGTATGCTGGAGGGTTACTGAGAGCTTTTGAATGAAGAAAACGGAATAGACTTGGAGTTTTTATGGATACTCGAGAGAGATTTTGAACGGCAAGGTGACCGGAGAATTTTTCGGCGCATCGTCGGAATGGTGGTATCACACTGTCTCTTGAAAATGGGAGAGGAGGAGGTTATTTATAGACAGAAAAAGGAATAAAATCGCGTACGAAATCGTCCCAAATGATGAGATGCTTCTGCTGCCAGATTTTTCGAGGATTTTCTGACACATAGCCGTACAGCTAAGCTGCTTGATCGTGCGGCTAACATGAGTTAGCCGTACGGCTGAGTTAGAGGAGGATGAACCATACGGCTAGGGCTTATTTGTCCAAAAATTCTGAAGTTCAGGATGGTTATTCCAAGGTACTTTTGAGTATTTCTTTCATCATTGGAGATACACAGGGATTAAAATTGGGGTGTCTACACAATCCCCTTCCTGTCCACACCCTAAAGTTATGGACTCCGTCCGGACCTCATAGTTCCGGACCAAGTCTTGACGATCCGAACCGTCCAATGTGTTTAAAACGTGTTTTTAAGGGTTCACGTGAGAAATTAGAAATATATATATATATATATATATATATATATATATATATATATATATATATATATATATATATATATATATATATATATATATATATTGGAAAGGGCTTGATCCGAGCAGTTTTCCATATAACTGTACATATACAGGTTTTATGAAAAATTGTTTGGATCAAGCCCTTCCAGGTAATTTTTTTTGCTAATTTCTCGCGGGGATCCTTAAAAACACCTTTTAAACACATTGGATAGTTTGGATCATCGAAATTTGATCTGGATCTTTGAGGTGCGGACGAAGTTCGCATTTTAAGGATTTGGATAGGAAGTTTAGTGTATATATCTATATATGCCGGTTCCTTTAACTTAACTTTTGACACAACAATAATCGAAGCTTATATATTATATATTTGTGTGTGTATATATGTGTGTACGTATACAGGTGTGTACGTATGGGTGTATTTTTTAATTCTATAACATAATGTATTAATATAATAGGTTTGTATTTATATGTTTTACACATTTAAATTCTCTGTATATATATATATATATATATATATATATATATATATATATATATATATATATATATATATATATATATATATATATATATTTAAATTTAAGCTAAAATAATTACCCCAGTTGAAGTACAGTGAACAAAATCATGTACTTCTATTTTTTATTTTTTGACCCAAACTACCCCCCAATTCTACCTTGTCTCGTCCCATCTAAATCTTTGCCATATCCCAGTCCATTGGTTGTACATGAACTTTGTCCCCCAAAAAAACAAAACTCCCCTCCATGCCTCCACTGCAAAACAGTGGAAGATACTTTAAATTTTAATATGGGGCTCGCATGCATACCATGTGTTTGTAATGAGCCTTTGTCACCATCCATTAGTATCACACCCCAATAATTACTTTTGATTGGTTCACATTTTGCACATTCCCTTTACTTTCCTGGTGGTTTCTCTTTCTTTTTTTTTTCCGACAGTGCAGAGTGTTTGAGCCAACTTAGCTCACCTCAACTGATCTACTTTCTGGTCCGTTTAAAAACAGACCATTTACATCGGAACTAATAGATTCACTAGAAATTATTTTCTTACAACATGACCTTAAAAATCGAACACTGTTAATTGTGTGGAGAACGGAACCACCAACATGCAATATGGGGCCTTTCCTTGTGGTTTCTTAGTTCTCATTATGCGTCTTTCCACTGAATTTCCACTTTATGTCTCTTTCCACTGAATTTCCACTCCCATATTTCATAACCACCGGCCACCCACCACGTTAGTAAACTACTAGTATAAAAAGGTAACTAAGCCAAAGGCAAAGCACTCACATCTCGCTCTCAAAATTACTCCTTGGGTGAAAGTATTGTCATCTTCTTCTTCAATCTCAATCTGGAATTCTTGATCTGCATTTCAGTTTTTTCTTCAACAAACCAGCTGAGAAAGTAAAATTTAAAGAGCACCAGATGGGGAAAGATCAGGTGGTTGGATGTTTGAAATATTCGTGGATTGAGGAAGCACCACCAGCACTCTTGATTTCACCCACCAAAGCTTCAAATTCTCCTCGGTTGGAGACTATACCAGAAGAGGAATACTACTCCGAAGACGATGATCAATGAGGATTTCGATCTGGGACTCACACTTGGATCCCAGTGATTTTTGTTTCGCTTTTTTTTTTTCTTTTTTTTTCTTTTCCCTTATTTGTGTAAAGGGAATGTTATGTATGCATGTGAGGAACGAAAATTATTCCGGAAAGGTAATGAACTATATATATATTTGGAAAATTATGTGGTCGTTCGATCCTTTGTAAGATAAATTTATGAAATTACATAGTAGTTAATTATTGGGTTACATCTATTTTTCTATTGGGATTCATTTAATAGATAGGATTTTTTTTTTTCCATTTTTTTTTTCCCAACGAAAGTCAGCATTGTTAATTATAGTTAGTGAGGGTTGCACTTCTGTCAAATGCAGGGAAGTATATGGCCCTCAGGGCCATGCTATTTGTCCAATCAGAAATCGGCAAAAGCATGCTGGGCTAGGAAAAACCTTTCAGTGTCGGGTAGGTATTGCACACGTGGTACCCACTCGGCAATCTCATCCGTCCACAACACGATCCGATGGTCCGGATTTTAGATAGAGAAAGAAGAGATATAGTAGTTGGATGAGAGGAGAAAGAGGAAATCAATCTGGACCGCTCAAAACACATTTGGACGGCTTGGATCATGCTTGGGTACCTGGTGGCAATATCCACTTGGCACCCAAAAAAATTTCCTGGGCTAGGCCCAAACCCAATAATTCCGGGGATATCGCTAATCTTTTTCTTTAACACGAGAAGATAGATATATTATTCCGACAAAGTAGAGCGGCCCAGGGCCTGAACATCAAGTAGAGCTAGGTTAGAAAGCCACGGGAAAATCATCCCTTAGACTTGCCCTCCTAACATCTACTAGAGTATGTTTAGCAAAAGCACGCTGGGCTAGGCCCAAACCCAATAATTCCGGGGATATCGGCAATCATTTTTTAAAACACGAGAAGATAGATATATTATTCCGACAAAGTAGAGGGGCCAAGGCCTGAACCTCAACTAGAGTTAGGTCGGAAAGCTAGGGGGAAAATCATCCCTTAGACTAGCCTTCCTAACATTTAACAGAGCATGTCTACCCGGTACCTGGGAAAAAGAGCAAAACGAAAAACAAGAGGCTAGTTTTAGACAATCTTGAATAATTTTGTCACATTCCGCATGTCTTGTACTAGGGGTGCACACCGGCCCGGTAGCCCGTCCAGCCCGCCCAACCCAGCCCGATTTTTTTAGGGCTTGGGATAAATATTCAGGCTCATAGGGCTGGGCTGGGCTGAGATTTTAAACCCGTT
Source organism: Vaccinium darrowii (assembly GCA_020921065.1). Taxonomy (NCBI): domain Eukaryota; kingdom Viridiplantae; phylum Streptophyta; class Magnoliopsida; order Ericales; family Ericaceae; genus Vaccinium; species Vaccinium darrowii. Next base: position 296,287 of record JAFMTH010000022.1, on the reverse strand, counting down.
TACTAAATGGGCTGGGTTTGGGAAATTCCTCTAAAGCCCAGCCCGGCCCGGCCCAGCCCGATTTAAATAATATGTTATTTTAATACTATATGTAGAGATTGATGGATGTTGGAGAGTTCCATCTTTTTTAGTATTTTAATTGCACTTTAATTTATAAGTCTATTTTTAATATTTTTGTAAAAATTTAGAGCTATAAATATATTATTACGGTTGTGAATTGTAATTGCGATCGTTATGGTTGATTAATTTAGGGTAGTGATAATGTCAAAACTTTTTTGATTGTGCCAAAACTCCAAAACATAAAGAGCTTGTACTTTACACATGAGTTCAAGCATTTCATGCACTTGAATTTTGGCACAATCAAAAATAATTTTGGCATTAGCACTACCATTAATTTATTTGTGATTCTATGCTTTAAAAAAATAAATGGGCTTCTTGGACGGGTTTGGGAAATTAAAATTTTATTTGGGTTGGGCTTGGGCAAATTAAATGAAGCCCGACTATAAATGGGCCGGGCTTGGGAATGCATAAATCTCGTTATTATCTAGTATAAACCCGGCCCGAACCCGGCCCAGCCCGATGTTTGTGCACCCCTATCTTGTACTCATAAAAAGCATGGACCACTTGTAACATATCGCATTTCACTATGATCTGCGAGAAATTCTAATACTTGGCCACCTTCCACTATGATCCATGAGAAATTCTAGTACTTGGCCATCATCAGAGCGAGACGAAAGCCCACAGTTTCAACGATATGCGGAGAGGGAGATCCGGAAATGATTCCAAACCAACCCCAACAAGTGACCCTTCCGCATTCTGTGCAACCAGCCCGACACCACAGATGCTTTTCCTTCCACCTACAATGCCATCACTGTTGATTTTGATCACCAACAGCGCCAACCACAGGCATACCTCTTTAGGTTGTATCATTGACCTTTTATAGGGAGAGCTTGACTTGGGCTCCAAGTACCCTCGTGCCTAGCACGTATGGTAACCGCTTGGCTGACATCACTCTTGACGATGGCAATCGAGGCAGTTACATTTAACAAATCGTCCTTTGACACATGTCACACACCGTTCGGCTGTCGTCACATCAGACGTTATGGATAAGAATGAGAACGGTTACTTGTGCACATTCTGAGATGCCTTTCGTTGATCTGATGTGTCATACCGGTCGAGACCGGCTTGGGGAGTGCGTGGACCCACTGGTCATGTGCTACCACTCAGACAAGAGCTACGGTTCAGCCATGTACTCCGACTTTTGAGTTGAAGAGATGGTCCGAACACATCGGTTCGGCCATGGACAACTGTTCGGCCATGCTTGGCGGTGGGATGAAGAATTGAACCCACTAGTTCGGCCACGTGTTACGCATCAGCCATGTACAACTGTTCGGCCCCGCCTGGCGGTGAGATGAAAAGTTGGTCCGAACCCACCGGTTTAGCATGTTTTACGGCTCATCCACATACCATTGTTCGGCCACGTTTGAGAGTGAGCCTGGTGAGGCTATTGATCTGTTAGGTCCTTGAGAACTAGATAATTCGGCCCACTACAACCCAATAAGCATAAAAGAATAAAAAACACAACAAGCCTGTAAAGTTTTATTTTTTGGTCATCTTTCCATAACAAACTTGTTAACAATGGATCGATCGCACCACATTATCAAAGGATGTAGAGCTCACATATGAACACAAGAGGTCTAGACATACTGGTAACTAGTAAACAGAACTTCAAACGCTATTGCTACTCATACAGACCAAGCAACTGATCTTAAATGCAAAGGGCAATATGGTCGAGATGTTGAGGCTACAACTGAATTCCTCTCTTGAGCATAAGCAACTGAGCCATTTCCCCACCAAGTACTTGAACAAATGTTTATGGTATTCACTGAAACAAATCTAGGGTGTAAGGGACATATGTTGGGATCCACTGGTCCCCTTCCAAAAAGATCCTTAATGAGAATCGAGTTGCCTCAGAAGTAGAGGTGTCAAACGAGTCGTGCCGTGCAGGCAGGGCGCATTTAATTTCATGCCAACTGTGCTTTGTGCCGTGCCGGCCCATTTACTAAATCGTGTCGTGTCGTGTCGTGCCTTAATCGTGCTGTGCTGGCCTGTTTGCTTAATCGTGCCACGTCGTGCCGTGCTATTTTGTAATCGTGTCGTGTCGTGCCATGTCCATGTGGCACATCTTCGAGTTTCGTCGTTTTTTTTTTTTTTTTGTATAATCTAGTCAAGCTTCGTCAAAAAAATGTATATCTAATAACTATAGCTATATTGACTTATTAAAAAATATATAACATAGAAATCTTTTTTTTTTTTTTAATCTAGCAGAGTTTCAACGTATTAAGATTCGCAAAATATTTGTATTGACTAAATTAAAAAGTGTATAACATATAATTAGAAAATTCATCATTAAAAATTAATTTTTTTGGTACATTAAAAATTAATTTTTTTGGTACAGTAGTTATTGTGTCTTGCCCTAGGCCGTGCCATGCCGTGCCGCGTCGTGCCCACTTCTGTGCCGTGCCCGTCTAGACCGTGCCTTGCCTGACCTAGTTCTGTGCCATGCCCATCTAAAACCATGCTCGTATCGTGCCATGCCACATTTAAACGTGTCGTGCCATGTTGTGCACATGCTTGCCCGGCCCGTTTGACACTTGTCCCATTGTAAGAGCTTGAACTGGGCCTTTGGTTGTTAAACTCTTGAAAATACACTGTATTCTTGGCTTATTTCTACACCAACCCCCAATGGATGCATCCATGGAGGAAAGTAGAACAACCGTCTTGGAGTAAGCTGCTACAGACCCAGCAAGTACGTTTGTGCTTCAGTTGACTCCTCCCCCTCTGGCAAGAATTGCATAGTTAAGAAATCACATCCATGGAATATGAAGCCTGTATCCAGCAGTGGGTTTGTCCGGGCTTGTCCAGCCACAACAAGGAGTTAAGCAGGGAACAATTGGGTCGTTTTGATTTGGCAATTCTAAAAGTATACCGAGGCATCACCAAATACGTAGTGTCTGGTGCCTTGTATTTCGCAGATGTGGTAAAATTGCATGCCCAGCTGTGCATTTAGGGTGGCTTGGTACCTGACAAAGCGGCATTTGTAGATTATGGATCAGTTTGCCAAATTCCCTACTGCAACAACAATTTTTTTGTTAGGGCCAGCTGCGTTGACAACTGCGAAATCCCAACCCTGAAAACCTTTTCCTACCACCCCTGTCAAAATGAGGTGTCAATGGGGCAAAAATAAAACCATTCCATGAACAAAGTCACTGGTTCATTAATGCCAAAAAATCCTTTAGCACAAAGTTTTAAACAGGTAATTAACAACAGAAACGATAAAGAAATGATTGCGAACTCAACATTGATGTCCTTTGACAATGAAGCCCAGCAAGGTGTCCAAACCCTTGAAAAATCAAGTACAAGAGACGAACAAAGTTATGGGGTAATATCTTTTATTGTTCTGCAGACAAAAGTTTCATCTATCATCCATTTCCTACCTTTGGAGAGACAGAATCAATACTTAGAAAGGAGAAGGAACAACTAGCTCTGTAAGAAAAAGCTAGTTAATGCACATAACTTTCGATCGTGTTTGCTTCATTTCCACAGTTTTTAAGCATATCAAGTCAGAGTTGATAACTAACCCATCACTTTCCATTTATTAGGAATTTTTTTGAATGTTTTTATGACCTGTTGAAGAATTTGTTGATTGTTTGTATGCTTTGTCCGTTCTGGTTTATGCGTAACTATCAATCACATATTGCATTAATAATAAAAAGGATTACAAGCAAAATAAACCAAATACAACAAAAAAACAAAACCAAAACAACGAAAGTACAAAGGAGAAAAAAACAGTGACGGTGTCACCATCGTTCAGTCTACTCATGGAGATGGGTGGAGAGTCCATGGATATCTACTGTGGTAAGCTTGTTCCACCGCTAGATCGTCAAATTTGCTGTAGACGCCTTCACCGTCACCGCTGGAATGGTAAAAAACCTTTCACCAAACAGATCGGGTTCAAGAGCCAAACCCAAATCTAGTTCCTAGATCTAGGCCTCCGTAGTCCAAAAATGGAGGAGTGGGAGCCCTTTCACCAGATGGAGAGTCTCAACCAACTCACAACCATGGATGTAGGACGTGAGGAGTGGAGAAGAAAATGGGGAGTAAAATAAAAGGAGTGGAAGGGCTGCCATGGAGGGAGGGGAAAACGGAGAGGGAAGTAGCAAATGAGCAGAATCGAACTTGTGCAGGAAATTGTAAATTAACTGTTTCAGGAATTTACGAAGCAATAGGGGCTCATGCTTGGAATATTACCTTTTTATTTCTAAGTTGGAATAAATTTTCATAAAAGTGCACAATAATATGGTAAAATATGAGACAAAAACAAATACAACGATTAAAATTCGTAAAAATACAAGAAATCTCCGCAGTTGCCCTGTGTAAGCCAACAATCTCTTGGATGCACTGATGGATAAGGACGGAATTTGGTAATCGACATCGCCACACAAATGTGTCTACTTAACCATGAAAGAACTTTTGCAGCTACAGCCACCAACTGCGCTTGGATTAGTGGCTACCTGCACATCAACAGGGTAATTAACTTCATTGGATCACAAGGTCCAGAGTTCCTTTTTTATAGTTTTTGCATTTCATTAATAATAACTAAAGTTACAGCACAAAAAACAACAAATCCGCCACAAGCAGCTATGACCTTAACATGAACATAAAACTTCCAACTGCATTCAAAAAATGGCTGACCAAGCACATGAATAGTTGCCTCTCGCAAAACACCAGCAATGAGAAACATATAGATGCACTGGCGAAGGAGGTAAGGCTATGGTCCCGATAGAAATGCAGCCAGAAGGATAAGCTGACGATGGTTCCCCGTTGATGTCATTTTCAACAACAAAACCCAGCAGAGGGAGTAGACTAGTTTAATAATGCCATCTTAAGAAAAGTGCTTATCTTCACCCCCAGATCCTGTTCCGAAGAAATAAGAACTCACCCCGCGAGAGTGACCTAATTTAAGATTTGGACTTAACTGGCTCAACTAGGGAGGCGCAAACAACTGATATGGGTATCAAATTTTCTTGACCAAAGCATCCACATAGGTCATAACGCAAATGCTAAAATTGGAGTCTAATTTCTTTAACTCGGACTTCATCAACTCATTCAGAAAACAGGAAATATCAAGAACAAAGACTAAAATTGGTGGAAAACTACCAATGTAAAGGCAAAAGTGTTCAACTTAAAAGCGAATCTGTATGCAACAGCAGAAATTTGACCTTGAGGGTTTCTGTTCGAGTAACTAAAGACAGAAATGCCATCATCAAAGTCTGAATCAGAAACGTTAGAGACAGTAACTGTATCGTAATCCTCCGGAGGACATATCACAAAGCAGAGGGCAAGTTGAACTAAATACTAGTCAAAATAAGAATCCGATTGCTCATTGGACCACTTCCAATGTTGAGGTGAAATATCCGGTTAGGAGAATCAAGCTAATGCGCTGAAACACCTAAACAAACAACTTATTGGGTGTTTCCAGAGTACCATGTAGCATTACTAACGTGGTGCTCCCGAACACTGTTTCACAACACATATATGCAAGAGTATTTTTGATATCTCAGCTGTAAAATTTGGCCCCACGTGATTTGTGGGAATAAAAATTTGACATGGTATTCCAGGAGTGTCGAATAATTAGTCAAAATAAACAATCATTAATAGCAGATACAAGCAAAGGTTCATCAGTAGACAAGTAGTTACTTAATCCTGATTTGGCCATCAAATGAATGTAGATCAACCAATAATCACCACTAACCCCAATCATGCACCTTCGATACATTTCTCAAATTTAGACAACTAAATCAGACCTGATTAGCTCAACAATTCAGGTTGCCCCCACAACTGGTGGATCCTTATTTGAACGAAGACGATGTCAAATATTCAATGGCAAAATGTGCACCACAAGATGCATAAATAGTTCATATTCTTTCTTCCTCTATCTCAAACTCATAAACATGAAGAAAAGACAGCCTCACCCCTGAACTTTTTAATCACAGGCATCAAGATTTGGACAAAGCTCTCCCTTAACAACAGTGAGGATTGAGGAATCTTTAAATTGCCCTCCTCATGATTCTGAACAGGAAACCAACTATTGGGCATCATGCTCTCCAAATCAATTTCTTTTTTATCACTAGTTTAAAAGAAAGATTCAAATCTTTGCTCTAGCTTAAAATCAACACAAAATAGTATCTAATATTGCTTCAAAACCTGCCATGCTCAGTACTGTCCTTGTTATATAAGTAGCAATACCTAAAAAATTCCAATGCATAATCAACATAAGAAAAGGGCTTAATCTTACAAGTGGTCCCCAATGTATCAGTGAGGTGGCACTTTCGTCCCCAATAAAAATATCAAGTTTATTAAGTCCCCAATATCCCAAAAGTGTATTTAAATGGTCCCAAAACTGACTCCGTATAAATTTTGTCACATGCCAGGCTATTTTTGGAACAACTTCAACGCACCATTAATAAGAGAGAGATGCAAATAATTCTTCTTAGTGCACACCCACCCACCCAGTTCTTCTCATTGGACACCTCACAAAATTAGAAAACGAAAATTTCCTCCTACCCATCTTTCTTCCTCAAATCCTATGAACGCAGGAACAGAACAGGACGTGAAAAGCAATTGAACTGTGATGATTTTCAAATTCTGATGACATTACTAGAAAACATGAACTTAAAAAAAAAAAAAAAAAAAAGAGGACCGAAAATAGAGACAGAATTGTGTTAAGCTGTATAGAATATCTGAAAAAGGGAATGATGATGCATAGTAAACCTCTCCAAAGAGCCATAAACTTGCAAAGAAATTGAAGTGTGGACCAGCCATTGTGTAATGAGTTCCAAGGCTTGGAAATCTGAAAAATCTGGAACTAATTTGGGGCTCCCAACTTTTCGGTATGGAGTAATTGGGGATCTGATAGTTCAACTTGAGCAGAGTGTAATTGGGGATCTTATACATATACGTGTAGGTATATTCAGCATTAAAATTTTGAAACTGAACAAATTAGATGAATAAACTTGCAAAGACCAGAGACTAGTATCCAGAGAAGAACCCAGAAGAGCAAAGGAGGAATTATTTCCATTTGGAAAACCAGTGTTCTAAAAGTCGCTAGTCGCTCCCAGGTCGGATGGCTGCCAACTAGCGACTAGGGGACTAATCGAGGACTAGTCGGCTAGATTTTTTTAAAAAAAATATTATATATTCTCCTTCATCCTTCATAAGTTTTGAGTAAGTAGAATAACATAAGTAGCAAATCATCAAATAAAAACATAGTGGCAACTAAAACCACAACAAGAATAATTAATCCTTAGTGGCAAGCCACAACAACAATATAGTGTGTTAATTTATTGATTTATTCTACAATCTACAATACGTGGAAACTGTTTTTTAATGTATATTGTACAATCTATACGTGGAAACCACAAACCTTAGCCTCTTGTAATGATAGATAAAGAGACAATTAAATTATTAAAGCTGTTTTTTAATGTACTGTACATCATCCACAAGTCGGTGTTCTCCAGCAGCACAGCAGCAGCAGCAATCGATTTGAAGAGGTGAGAGAACAATTTGGGGATTTAGGGTAAAAAGTTAAAAACATTCAAAACAATTACACTGCAGCCCCAAAAATTTAGCAAATTCTGTTTTTTTACCCCAATTTTTCCGATTAGTCGCCGACTTGTCCGATTCGCGACTTTTCTGATTAGACGACTTGTCTGATTAGTCGCCGACTTGTCCGATTAGTCGCCGACTTGAGCCCGACTAAGTCGGCCGGTGACTAAATCAATCGACTAGGCCCTAGTCGACTAGGAGAGCCCCCGACCCCGACTTAGTCACTGACTAGTCCCGACTTTTAGAACACTGTGGAAAACAGAGACCTGACTGGATCTTCGTTTTTTTCTCTCTTACGAAACTATACGACATTTGGAATCAAAATATAACTCAGAACTGAGACAAAGAAGGGAAAGGAACTATAGTTTCAGGAAAGGGAGATTATGATGGTCAGGGGCAGAGGGGTAAAGATGAGTGGCAGCAGGGTGGGTCAGTGTTGGAGGAGACGCATGGGAAGATGAAGGAAATATTCGATGTGGTAGAGTACTTGAGTGTAACGCTGACCCTTGCATTTATTGGCATAGAGTTCCAAAAATACCCTTGCATTTAGCGATGAAGTTGGACAGTGTTAATTCCAAGGACCATTTAAATACACATTTCGCATATTGGGGATTTAATTGACTCAATTTTTTTATGGGGAACCAAAGTGCCACTTAACTGATACTTTGGGGACCGTCGGTAAAATTAAACCCAAGAAAAGCTTAAGGTATCTATCCTCAGTACAGGGTTTAAGATCAACATATATACAATAGCAACCAGGTCCGCCATCCCTGGCAGAGTATGCTAGATGTAGGTATCCATTCTACAATGAAAGTACAGTAGTCGTTATGAAATGGAAAGTAAGGTGCAAAACCATATAAGAGCCTATTCTCATGCCTATGCAACACTGTCCCGGATGCTAATCAGACCATACCGGAGAATAAGCCCTAATTATTCAACACCAATGACTTTCAAAATATAACTACTAATCTTAAGAACATTCACCAATTGATCAAACCCGCTACATAACTACTCAAAATGATCGTTATCAAGTCAGCATTATGCAGACAAGCATTGTTGATGCCCATGAAAAATAAGCGCAACTCTAATACATCTCGTCTCATTTTGTACACCAAATCCGCACAACATGAGTTTGGGTGATTGGGTGAGTTTCACAAATTTGTAGATCCACCTGTGTATGTATGGTGCGCACAATTAGTGTACTAAGTGCGTTGAACCTTTCTTTTTCCAAACAGTAAGGCATGCAGACCAGACAACTAACAATGACATACCTGAAAAGCAGAGCGGATCAACTCCTCAACATAATCAACAGTTGCACCTTTTACAAAGTCTAATGAAATTTTATCAACCACCAATTTAACTCCATCTTTCTCGAAAATTCTGCAAGTGTTGAAGGATGATAGGATTGTAAGTAGTAAATAAAGAATAAAAGTTGCAAGATATACTAAATATATTACTTTTCAATAGAAGCTAAGGTAGCAAATGGACCGGGTACTCATGCACAGCTTAGGCTTGGCAAGTAGCAGACCAAAGCACAGATTGACTGGTTGATGTACATCATCTGATGCCAGCAATGTATGGTAAATTTAAGTTCTTTTCCATCATGCGTTCGTACTAATATATCTATATGCTATTCCATCCTTGGACATCCCGCAAAAATATGGTGTCATATCTAGGCGAGTAAATCATCTTTACTATCATTTTTGCTTCGACCTTTTTGTGGTCCGGTAAATGATATCTCGAGCATCAACTACGAAATTAGAAGAAGCTGAACTAAGAAGACCTCAGGCATATTTCATGGCAAGCAAACCAAGGTCAATGTGAAGGCCAAGTGCAGTGTGAACAAGCATTCTCGAGCTCGATTAGAAACTGAGCTAAGGTCAAACCTGGGGTCTTGCAGCTATTCTGAGTTGCATGATCAGAGTTCCGTGGGTTCCACCTGTCACTGGGGCTAATTGTTGGGGACTCCCTCAAAGCTACGGCCAAGTGAACTGCAGGTGTGCAGAGGTTTCGGTATAGATTGGCCAATTGAAGATGCAATAACTTACTATAGAACAGGTCGTCATGGAACCCTTACTTTGAGCACTTGTGTCCAACTTGACGACCAAGTTTATGTCCTGCTTCTATGGTTGAGTATGAAGCAAGGAAATCTTATAGGGAGGGTTAGGGAGGATTTCAGGCATCAGTTACTTCAATTCCCATTTTTCAAACACTTCTAATGCTGTTACTTGTGCAAAAAAAGAACTGCCAAGACGAGCTCGGACATGCTACTACTCAACTAGGTACGGTTCATTTGCAAACCTCATAAAAATCAAATTTCGAAACGCAGGCACAAAAATGATCTGAGCAGAAAGGAGGGTAAAGAAACCTGTCATCTGAATTGGTTTTGTCATCAAGACAGAAGTTATACTGGAACCCAGAACATCCACCAGCTTCAATGCTCAGACGCAGCATTTTTTCCTGTCCCGAGGCTTCATCAGATTGCAGCTCTTTCATTTTCTGCAAAGTACTCCAGAAGTTAGCCCTACTGGATCCGGATGCAATCTCAACACACTCTTACATAGTTACATTCTAGTATTAATAGTAAAAATGGGCATGGTACACCCCCTTTATTACTGACTGAAAGGCAAGAAATCCTACCTATAATAAAAGGAAAAATTCCCACTCATCTTTCGGCCTTTCTTTTTGATGCCCCTTCTGTCCTTAGATAGCTCTACATTCACAGTAATGTCCTTAAGGGCGCATTCCTTGTGTCGGCCATATTTTCTCTTTTTTGACTAATAGTCACATAATTGGTACCACTTGGCGTAGAAAGCGTGAAACTTAAATGCATGTGTGGAAAAAACAGCATTTGTGGAAATGCATGTGTGGAAAAAAAATGTGTGAAAAAAATAGGATTTGTGGAAAAAACACATGGATCAAAATGGGACACGTAGTCGTAGATAGCAACTCATGCACGTCTCTTTTTGTTTTTTCTCCATATCTGCAAATACACAGAACATTTTGAAAATATCTCTCTCTCTCTCTCTCTCTCTCTCTCTCTCTCTCTCTCTCTCTCTCTCTCTCTCTCTCTCTCTCTCTTCAAAACTCTCTCCCTTGGTTATCCATCCATTTACATCGGCACTTTCAATGAGGCATGTAAAATTGGAAGGGATTTCATATACTCCTACTACATATACATCTCAAGAGAATGCCCTAGATTACCAATCAATCAGATGCGAACTACCCCAAAATTTCAACCTCGAATTGTATAAAGCTCAGAAATCCAGCGATGGTCAGCGGCTCCAGCTACGATTAACAAAAGGTCTCTCTCACACACCCCTACACTATCACCCACTCTAACGATTGTTTATGTCTCTTTTTTTAATTGTCAGATTCGAACCATGCACCTTAACCTCGTATAAAGCTCAGCAAATGCGACGACGATTGACGGCTCTGGCTACGATTTAAGACAGGCCTCTCTATCTCTCTCTCTCTCTCTCTCTCTCTCTCTCCCCCCCCCCCCCCCCCCCCCCCCCCCCCCTCTCTCCTATTACTTACTCTCTGATTGTTTTTGTCTCCTTTGTTCCCTTCTTTGACTATAGGCATTTGGTTGATTCAAATCCCTTCAAACTGAAAATAAGGAGGCTAAGGATCAAGATCGCAGGGACGACTACCTCTCGAGTCAATTTGCGTCACAGGGTTATCACCCATTATGATTTTTATTGAAACACTAACCCTTTTTGGCCTTGTATAAATGATTTCCTGTTGGACCATCATTCATCAATGTTATTCTAACATATCATAGAAGGGATTATATTAAACTTGCTACTATCTCTCTCTTTTTTTTTTTTGATCTAGAGTTAAACTTGTTATCTGATTTGACACGTATTTGCTGATAATGATATTATTCTCCTAAATTGGTGAAGACTAACAATGGTAACTATTTGTATGCCAAAATTGAAAATGAAGAAGAGAACGAGCACGAGACTCCGTGTGTACACGGAGGCGTCTACTAGTTCTAGTACAAACCACAAAGTTGAAGCAAAGAAGAAGAAAAATAGACACCAAGTATTAGCACAATTACAAGCTATGAAGCGCGGATTCTCTATTTTGGCCTCCGTATCACGCATCGTACGCGTATCGGATACGCTCCGGATACATATCCAATACATTTTTTAAAGTATCCGGATTTTAAATTTATTTTTTGGTATTCAGATACCCGTTTTGGAAACGCTCGGATACGTTTCGGATACAAGCGGGGGTAAATTTGTTACTACTTAAAATATGTGGGTTAAAAGTGTAATTAAGGCTTTAAATATGTTTTTCCCAAATCAATCAATGTACAAGCTGCTCTGGTCGACGATCTCTTCTCTCTCCTCCTGTAAGTCTCTCTCTCTCTCTCTCTCTCTCTCTCTCTCTCTCTCTCTCTCGTCCAAGCTGCCCTCTGGCTTTACATACGTTTCTGTGTATATATATGTATGTATATATATTACGGCTCTATGTGTGTGTGGCATCCACTCTGAAATTTCGCTTCTCAATCTTCTTCCAATCGTATTTCCTGCTTAGAACTTCATACTTGTTAGCTCTGCGAATTTAGAACTTCATACTTCCAATATATTACCTGTTGGCTGTATGAATTTAGAACTTCATACTTTCAGGAATAAAAAAATTATATATATATGTACGCCACGGATCCTATCAATGATCCCAGATTTGAGGTTTTTCGGTGTTTTGATGCTTTTAAAAATTGTTTTTGGAAAATCCGAACCATCCAATGTCTTCAAAAGGTGTTTTCAAGGGTCCCCGCAAGAAATCATCAAAAAAAATACCGGGAAGGGCTTGATCCAAACAGTTTTTCGCAAAAACTGTAAATATACAGTCTTTGCGAAAAACTGTTTGGATCAAGCCTTTCCCAGTTTTGTTTTTTTTGGATCTTCTGAACACATTGGACAGTTCGGATCGTCAAAAAAATATCGGAAAGGTGGTGTCCCGGATCCGGGATTCCTGGACTAGATAACTTCTCTCTCTCTCTCTCTCTCTCTCTCTCTCTCTCTCTCTCTCTCTCTCTCTCTCTCTCTCTCTCTCTCTCTCTCTGTATATATATATATATATATATATACAGTAAGCTTCTAATGAGGACTCCCTCATTGGAAGTTTCATGCGGACCAAGGGTGTTTTCCACTTTCCGGATCAAATTTTCATGATAATAGCGTTTTTAACAAAAACCGAACGGATCAAGCCCTTCCGGGTATTTTTTTTTCACGAATCCTCGCGTTGGCCGTGGAAAACACATTTTAAACACATCTAACGGTTCGGATCATGAAAATTTGATCCGGATGGTGAAGTCCTCATGGAAGTCCGCATGAGGGAGTCCTCATTAGAAGCTCCCTCTATATATATATATATATATATATATATATATATATATATATATATATATATATATATATATATATATATATATATATATATATATATATATATATATATATATATATATATATATATACATACATACATACATACATACATATAGAAAGATGTTCTATTGAGGACTCCCTCAAAGATCTCCTCCATGAGGACCACCCCTTTTTTGATTTTCCGGACCAAATTTCGACTATCCGAACCGCTCAATGTGTTTAAAACATGTTTTCCATGGCCAACGCGAGGAATCACAAAAAACAAATACCCGAAAGGGCTTCATCCGAGCGGTTTTTCATAATAACCGTACATATATAATTTATCGAAAAATGCTCGAATGAAGCCCTTCCGAGTATTTTTTTTGGACGAATCCTCGCGGTGACCCTTAAAATCACGTTTTAAACACATTGAGCGGTTCGGATCGTCGAGATTCGACCCCGATCCATGAGGTCCCCCAACGTATCGTATCCGATTTTTTGGAAAAATCACGTGTCTGCGTATCCGTATCTCATATCCGTATCCGTGCTTCATAGACTACAAGATTCTGACTTTATCCGTATCTCATATCCGTATCGGTGTTTTGATGCTTTTAAAAATTGTTTTTGGAAAATCCGAACCATCCAATGTCTTCAAAAGGTGTTTTCAAGGGTCCCCGCAAGAAATCATCAAAAAAAATACCGGGAAGGGCTTGATCCAAACAGTTTTTCGCAAAAACTGTAAATATACAGTTTTTGCGAAAAACTGCTTGGATCAAGCCTTTCCCAGTTTTGTTTTTTTTGGATCTTTTTAACACATTGGACAGTTCGGATCGTCAAAAAAATATCGGGAAGGTGGTGTCCCGGATCCGGGATTCCTGGACTAGATAACTCCTCTCTCTCTCTCTCTCTCTCTCTCTCTCTCTCTCTCTCTCTCTCTCTCTCTCTCTCTCTCTCTCTATATATATATATATATATATATAGATACATACATACATACATATAGAAAGATGTTCTATTGAGGACTCCCTCAAAGATCTCCTCCATGAGGACCACCCCTTTTTTGATTTTTCGGACCAAATTTCGACTATCCGAACCGCTCAATGTGTTTAAAACATGTTTTCCATGGCCAACGCGAGGAATCACAAAAAACAAATACCCGAAAGGGCTTCATCCGAGCGGTTTTTCATAATAACCGTACATATATAATTTATCGAAAAATGCTCGAATGAAGCCCTTCCGAGTATTTTTTTTGGACGAATCCTCGCAGAGACCCTTAAAATCACGTTTTAAACACATTGAGCGGTTCGGATCGTCGAAATTCGACCCCGATCCATGAGGTCCCCCAACGTATCGTATCCGATATTTTGGAAAAATCACGTGTCTGCGTATCCGTATCTCATATCCGTATCCGTGCTTCATAGACTACAAGATTCTGACTTTATGCCGTTACTAAAAAAAATTAACAGACAATCAATGTCTCCATGAAGCTCAAACAAATAGTAGAAGACAAAATATTGCAAACTATGCATCTGTGTGGCTTTTCTTTTTCTTTTCTTTCCAGCCTTATTTTTTTCTTCCAACCGGTCCCAAGCCCGAATAAAGGAAGAGGGTTGTATGTTAGGTAGACAACAGCGAGCATGTAAAAAACCATTAGATCTTTGTGACATTAATCCTAATAAGATTACGAGAAATGCTAGGGTGTTCCCTTTAAGCAACGCGTTGCGCTGCCTTTGGGTTCTCAAAGAACATGCAGCCCTTGATAGAACTCAATGGAAAAACAGGATTCATGTAGCTAACCCTAATTAATTGGGACTTAAGGCTCGGTTTGGTTTGGTTTGGTTATGCATGTGGCTTATTGGCAAATGTTGCCCGTCCAAGAATTGATAGGTACTACTGGTCAAGTGGTCATTAAGTGCTCTCCACACGCACACGAACAAAAATACTGACTCAGATTCAATTTTTCAGTAATCCTTCAATAAAATTGTTCTAAATTATGGAAAAGCTCGTCCTTTTAATATGGTATTTACTTTTGGGCATACCTCTTTCCAAATTTTTGAAAACATTTTATGGAACTTTTGTGGAAATGAATTTCGAACATTTTATGGAACATTTTATGGAACTTTGTTTAAATCTGGCAACACAACTAGCTTATTGAACAAAAACGATTTCTAAAAAGCAACCAATCAGAGTCAAAATCTTCCCTTTATCCCGAAATAGCATGCATTTCTATCAAATTATGCAAGTACAACCCCAATACACGTCTTCCGCGGAGTTAATTCGACCATAGATGATCAAGCAAAACCAGTGAAACAACCAAATCAACCAAAACTCTGTTGTTAATCGATACAGTATGCGCAATTCGCCCCCCCACACACACAAAAAAGAAAAAGAAAATAAACAAGAGGAGAGAAATTATCAGCATAGAATTGAACAAAGCAAAAGAACTCGGCAATCAACTATCGTAGGGCCAATATACACCTATAGCTTCATTTTGGCTGATTAAAACACACACACACACAAACGCACGCACAGAGAGAGAGAGAGAGAGAGAGAGAGAGAGGGTACCCGAACGCAATTTTCTGTCATGTGAATTGCATCAAGAGATGGCGAAGGAGATGGAGATGGAGCGGGCGATTGTTCCTCAAGCAGCGCAGAAGGAGAAGAGCTCAGGAGTCTGTGATTTTCACGAATTCGAGCCACAAACAACGGAGTAATTCGACAAATCAACGATCTCGATGACGATGGCGACATGGCTCTTCCTTCATTTACCCCTTTTTCCCTTCAAATCATCACACACGCAGAAATATGTGTATCATCAATAATATTTATATGAGCTTGTATCAGTATAGCCTTCGAATCGATAGACAAGAAGTCGGTGATTTTACGCGTTCTGGGTGTTCGAAGAAATGATTCTACGAAAATTCGACCTTCGACTACAGGAAACGAGGGCTTGGTTCTTCGCTTCGTCTGCCTTTCTTTTTTTGAACTGGCTTCGCTTCGTCTGCCTAACACACGAACCGTCGTACATTATCCACGTGACACGTTTACCCCAGTATTTCCGTCCCAAATTACTTGCCCGTTTTGGGAGTGCATGAATAACATGTTTTGGGAAAAAAAAATTACATCAATTTTTTCTTCTCACTGAGATCTTTAAATTGGTGTAAAACTTGTTGAAAAAAAAAAGCTAATGCTTGTATATTATTTTGTACGTGTAAAATACACGCACTCTCAAAAAAGACAAGCAATTTGGGACGAAGGGAGTAAGTCTGCCTTTCCCAGTACCCCAGAAAATATATAGAAAATATACCAACGTCATAGAGAGTCCATTTTTTTTGGTGAGTAATGCGAATCATTCAATAATTTAAACTAATTTTTCAAATCATGCTGTAAGAAATTAGTTTAATTGGATGTGTATAAAAGTAGATAATCCAAACTCTCTCAGAGCTTTTTTCTTTTTTTTAAATAGCATTCCAAATTCAAGATTCTAAATTCTGAAATGAGAAATTAGAATATTAGATTATTGACCTACTCAAATCCAATTGAGCTAAATTTTTGCAGAGAAACTAGAAAAATTATTTTAATATTAATAAATACACACCTCTAAAAATGTTACGATCGATTATCTCTTGCAAATAAAAAGTTAAGGATTTTTGTATAAAAGTTGCGAGACACAGCAAAATAAAAAATAAATACTCGTAGGAAGTTTAATAATAGTTCCCTTGATTAATGAAGGAGGAACAGGATTGGCATCGATGCAAATATGGAAAAACATTGCTTCAGGTAAAGCATACGTGTTTCATCTTGCGAAAACAGGTGGCGCTAATGTTGCAAATTCGTGGCTTATTCCACGGGTTCGTTGTCTGATCTAAATCGTTCATTTTGTTTGTCTTGTCAATAGGCAGTCCATGCAAAAATTCAGGTTGATCAGACACCAGTAACTATATTTTCAGACTACATTTTTTGTGGAAATGGAACACTCCAAGAAACTATTGTATGTGATTTTTTCTACAAAACTGTAAGCTAAATAGTCACCGATCAAACAGTTACCAGAGTATGATCAACCTGAAATTTTACATGGACTATCTACTCGACGAGAGGAACAAAATGAACGATTTGGATCAAACAACAGGACCCGAGGTGGGCCTCAAAGGGGCTGCACAGCAAGCATGCTATGCACCCAATTCATAGCACCAACCCCAGACCCTTATTCCACTGACCGAGTTTCATTCCTGTTTTGCAATACCCCCTTAAAATTAATTCATATTTTAGCAGAAAAAAATCTGCGAAGGCAATATTGATATTTGGTTTCTTATTGGTTTGGAGTTGTCTTGACAAGACAAAGAAGATGTTTCGTAGTTTTTTTTCCCCCCCCGAATTTAGAGTTGTGGGTCTTTCAGTCTTGTAAAACAACATGCGACATAAGATATTTTATGGCAGGTTGTCTTGCAAGTACAAATTCTTCTATTTAGAACGTTTATTTTTTCTGGGAATCAATGTTAATGATTGAGAAATTACATTATTAGTGTGTTTGTTTATAGATTGAAAATAGCGAAGTAATTTTCATTGTTGACTGCAAATAGTTGGTTTGAGTCTGTCGTTTGGAAGACAACAAAGAAACTACGAAAATGCCTGAATTTCTAGTTCTATTGGCAAATTGTCGCTCTC
This sequence comes from Vaccinium darrowii, assembly GCA_020921065.1. Classification (NCBI taxonomy): domain Eukaryota; kingdom Viridiplantae; phylum Streptophyta; class Magnoliopsida; order Ericales; family Ericaceae; genus Vaccinium; species Vaccinium darrowii. Next base: position 278,573 of record JAFMTH010000022.1, on the reverse strand, counting down.
TGGTCCAACACCATGTAATTTGGGTTGGGTTATTAGGTCCTGTTCTTTATGTAAATGCCTTGAAAAGGGTGCTAAAAAGGATAAGGCCCTAAGGCAATAGTACTTAAGAAAGTGAAATGTTGCATGGCATATGAAAATGGGTGCACAAATAGGATATAATTTGTAGAGTGGTTGTGGGGAGGTAGCAGTTCTTCAACTAGGTTTCGTGCTTTCATTTTTACATTAGTGAGGGGCCCGCGGTTAAATTCCCACGATATATAAGTTCAAAAAAAGTTTATAAGTAAAAAATGAAATTGCAAGTGTAGTTGGTGTTCATTATGATAGTAGAATGGTTAATGGAAATACTTAAGAATGTGAAATGTTGCATGGCATATGAAAATGGGTGCACAAATAAAAACATGATTTGTTTATGCATATGAGAATTTGTGTATTAATTCTCACAAGTTGTGAGCATGTGGGTTTTTTAATTAGGCCTTGTTCTACAATGCATTTTATGCCATAAAATGAGAATTCTCATTTTAGGTGGGGTTTTATGAAGTGGTGATAAAATGACATTGTTTGCCCAATAAATTTTATGTAGTTATCATAAAATCTCCTTAAATGCCATATTTACCAAATTACCCTCATTTTTGTTTCATCTACCATTACTCCTATATAACATTTAACAATTACAAAAATCACTTTCGCTGGAACATTACCTTGAACCAGGTTTGCCACCATTTTGCAAACAATAAACTGGAAGTCTATACCTTTAAGGGAGCATCACGTTTTTTTTTTTTTTTTTATACGTTACTTTCAACATATCATTTTTCTAGAACTCATTATTGAACATCCACCATTAATACACATCCCCAATTGCACACGAACCAAAAAAAAAAAAGTTACAGTTTTCAATCTCCCTGTTCACTACGCATTACATTGCCTTGTCGGTTCCCTCTTCCCTTATGATCTAAGAAAATTTGATTTCGAATTTCATTCCGTAGTGAATCCATGTACTCATCAACCACCGCGAAATCCGGATCTGACTGGATAGCCTCATTAGCCTCAGCATGAATCTCACGGGATATTGTGTCGTCATTTTCGTACTCCTCATTTTCCATATCGGCGCTCCTGAAATATTTGTCTGATGGACAATGAATTCTTATATAATTGTGGAGAGCCATGGAGATAAGAATAATTTTTTTGTGGTCTTCTAATTTAAACTTCAGGGCCGACTTCATCATGGCCCATCGAGCTTTCCAGACACCAAATGCGCGCTCAACGCAACTTCTTAGGGAAGAGTGCACCCTGTTGAATCTTTCGTTCGAATCTCTTACTGGCCTCCTCCTTCGTCTAAAGTCATCTTGGTGATACATATACCCCGTGTACGGAGCCATGTACCCCTTCGCGTTTGGATACCCAGCATCAACCAAGTAGTACTTCCCTGCTTGAGGTCAATTACAAATCATGTATAATTATGTCATTTTCTTACCTACTTTCCAATAACGGAATATTTAAAATTAAAAAGAATTACCTTCCGGAGGGTGGGGGAACCGATTTCCCGTTTTCGTAGTCTCGTGCTTAAAAATATTGTAATCGTGCATGATACCTTCGTATCCGGAGGCGGCGAATGTGAAACAAAGGTTGAAATCGCAAACGGCGATGACGTTGAAGGTCGTTCCACCTTTACGGCTCCAATAGAGTGCGGTTTCGTGACTTGGGGTGCATGGCACGTGCGTGCCATCTATTGCGCCGATGCAATCCTGTCATACAAGAACATATTATCATGTTTATATTACGAATTCATACACAAGGAAGAAATCTTTCAACACAAAATTGTATTTTTGCATTTTAGTAATATGGTTAAACATTACCTTGAATCGGCGGTATCTTTTGTTCTTCTTCAAACATTCATGCCAATGCTCTGGAGGCTGCATCGGGCAAATCCAATGGTATGCAAAATCTTCCAAGCATGGGGTTATTTTCTGTATATGCCTTGATATTGTACTCCCTGATCGTTGGAACCGATCATCTATGTCTTGGTTTGACCACCCACACAACATTTTCAAGAAAAAACCCAAACACTCTCGTACGCCAACGCCAAAAGATTTTTCCGGTTGTTTGAATCCATGTCGGCTGACCAACTCATGACATAGTTGTTTAAATAAGTCTGCTGACATCCCGAACACATCGTGACAACGCTTGGGATTTTTACTGTTCACAATTTTGTCCACCCAATCTTTCCCGCTCAATTCGTCCGTATGGTATGGAATCCTTTCCGGTTTCATTAAACGGGTCCATTCGTTTGCAATTTTTGCCACACATGCCTTTACGATATTGTCTTTTTTTATTATTGCTTGCGCGGTGGCCGGACTTATCAATTCCGAAAAATGTGTAGATGCGTCATTATGAGGATCCGACATATGTGAATCCGAAGGACCACTTGATGGGTGCCTACTATACTCATTACCATCCCCTCCCGTTCTTCTTCGTCAATGGTATCCGTTCCATGACCTAGGTAGCCGGCATAGTTGTACATGTCTGTCATTTCATGTTCGGTAAATTGCACCGATGCAGATGGATAAAAAGAACTAGAGCCACTACCAGACTCTTCGTTGTATGGTGCCGGTATATATGGCTCACTACTCCCTCCTATGTTCATTGACGTATCATAGGATTCACCTCGGGTCCCAAAATGGAAGGATGACCTACTAGGCTCGTGCTGGACAGCAACCCCAGACGGGTGACTGTAGTCCTCATTTTTCGTTCCAAAATGGAACGAAGATCGCGTCGGTTCTAAGTATGGCGGACTATTGTACTGTGTACCATATTGACCACTGGAGTCACCAAAATGAAATGACGATCTCTGGGTTTTAAATTGTGCGTGTTCCTTGTCTGACAGCGTGCCAAGATGGAGTGAGGACCTCGCACTGTATAATTGAAATGCCTTTGTAACTAACCTTAAGTTCAAATAAAAATAAAGAGCATGCAAATGACAAAAAAAATATCTACTGCAGAATGAAAAATGAAAATGTGGTAATGAAAAAATGTGTTGTTTTTCCTCATCCAATAAGGTAATGAAAACTGTGAAGCTTTCAAATCCTAATCTTTAAATTTCAAATTCTAATCTTTAACTTATAGAGACATGGATTGAAATTACGACAGGAAAAAAAAAAAAAAAAGGCAGCATTAATTTTCTTCAAACTCAAAAGAATTATGCAATGCGTTAGAACTTGAATTCTTTGTAATCCCTTTGTGTTATATTCACTAAGTGATATTTCACTTACGGAAAATTCATTTATGAAAAAAAGAAACCCATCAATTTTTTTCACATTTTCCTTCTATGATTGTACCTCATCGGGTCTATGTATGCCTGTTGATTGTGTGACGGAGTGCCAAAATCAAAGGACGGCCTTCTGAGATCCATGTATGGTTGTTCATTGCGTGATGGAGTGCCAAGATGGAATGAGGACCTCGCACTGTATAATTGAAATGCCTTTGTAACTGACCTTAAGATCAAATAAAAACAAAGAGCATGCGAAGGACAAAAAAAATATTTACTGCAGAATGAAAAATGAAAAATGTCGTAATGAAAAAATGTGCTTTTTTTCCTCATCCAATAAGGTAATGAAAAATGTGAAGCTTTCAAATTCTAATCTTTAACTTTCAAATTCTAATCTTTAACTTATAGAGACATGGATTGAAATTACGGCAAAAAAAAAAAAAAAAGGCAGCCTTAATTTTCTTCAAACTCAAAAGAATTATGCAATGCGTTAGAAGTTCAATTCTTTGTAATCCCTTTTTGTTATATTCACTAACTGATATTTCACTTACGGAAAATTCATTTATGAAAAAAAGAAACCCATCAACGTTTTTCACATTTTCCTTCTACGATTGTACCTCATCGGATCTATGTATGCTTGTTGATTGTGTGACGGAGTGCCAAAATCAAAGGACTGCCTTCTGAGATCCATGTACGATTGTTCATTGTGTGATGGAGTGCCAAGATGGAATGAGGACCTCACACTGTCATTGAAAAACACTTTATCAATGACCTTAATTTCGCATAATAAGTTTTTTTTATCACATTTTTGTTATACGATTGTACCTCATAGGATCCAAGTACGGTTGTTGGTTGTGTGTTGGATCATATGGTTGGCTACTGACTTCATCATCGCAACATGAATCTTCCGGTTGTATTGCCTTACCTCTGTCATTGTCACCGAATACCCAACTTGAGAAGGACATTGTACCTATTGCAGGACAACATAATATGGATTACCTAGAACAATAATATAGATTACTTTCCAAAAGCACCTAATAAATCTTAGCATAATGAACCTGAAAAATTCCGAAATAACACTCGCGGACTTCATAGGAATATCATAGTTAAGTACATAGTTCATGAAAGTTTCACAGACAACCAAATTTCAAGTCCAACAAAGCCAACAACAGTCTTATATCACATAGTACTCATAAATCCGAAATAGTAAAAACCACAGAAACAAGGAAAGCATTATAACAGATCATATGGGGGTGGTGGGAAGTAAGGGGGTGGAATGGCCTCATCCCTTGAGTGCCCTCTTTCGTAAGCGTTAAGAGCCGCACGATGCTCGTAGTATAGCCATGTCTGACGACCCACGTCCGAATTAAATCCAAGGAAAGCATCAACCTTGCCAGCCTTTTCAAACAACCGGATTGCCCACCAATGGAGTTCCTGACATTCATGGTTGTTCTCATCTTTGAAAATGGGGAGGGACGACAATTTTTTTATTGCTTCTATGTGCAAGTCCCTTCCAGCGTCATGAGTAACGACACGATGTTCCGTGGTCTTCACCGTTTGGATCAGCTCGTTTATGGACTCCGACATGGCAGCTGTACTTGCGGCAACCCGGCTTTTATACGACTGCGTCCCACTGCCCCCTGCAACACTATCCGATTTCAACCTCTTTGCAACAGCAGGGCCGAACTGCTCTGGCGAATGAACCGCATTTGTGTCGTCACTGTGCAAATCGTGTGAATTATCAGATTCAACTTCAGCCATCCTCTCCTGTCTACTTCGGGGTACATAAGCCCCAGCACCCGTTGCCGTTACATTACGAAACACCCTCTCCATCAAGTCAGCATGCTCTAACCCGGCATCTTTAAACTTGGCAGCAAGTTTATTTCGCTACATTTACCGGGAAACAACAAAAAACAAACAAAGTATTAAAGTTTAGTCAATAAAGATACGAAACATACCTTATAACTCAATTATACAGAACCGGACAAGTTGTATGGAGTCGTGGTAAATGCAGTGTGCAAAAGTATGTTAAGACATGTAAAAATAAACCTTCAACTTCAGCAACTATGGTCTGAAAATAATGTTCATGACTCCATTTAAAGGAAAGAAAAATGGGGCAGCAGTACAACTAAAGTGGAAAGAATCTGTCATCATGTGTTAAAGCAACTTGGAGTGAAAATAATGTAGCATCAAGCAAGTACCACAAAATCAAAATGTATCTTTCAGATTCCTTATAGTACTGGGAATAGTACTGGGAATAGTAACAGCAAATTATCTACTTTTGTCCAATATTTTACATGGCTGAAATATCACATGTTGCACAGTTATTCCTCCTTTGTAAATTTTGAAGTCTGGAATCTTATGTGATGATGATGGTGGGTCCAAAATCTGTCAAAATCTGCTGTGGCTAGCCTCACCTATATTCTATAAGAATATGACCTTTCCCTATGTCCATAACAGGTATCATAATTTGTTGGCCTATTACGAACAAATTAGTTATTCATTTCTCTTTCTCTGTAATTAAGTCTCTATACTTAATCAATGATGAACCAACATGAAGGTTTTTTGTCGTATATTTCTGTTTGGTACTTTCTCCTTTATCGCTATTTTTTGGTTAATCATGTACAAGATTACTTGCTTTTCCAGTTCCTGAACAAAAAAACTGCACAATTCAAATAGCATATGATATGTTCACAGACTACCATAAAGCTAATTTATGTGCGCTATGTTACAATGACGCTAATCCATTTAATATTACGAAAAAAAAACTTCATATCTGTAATGTCATTTTTATTTCCATCTCACATTATGAATCACATGTTTGTTGTTTAGATGTTGTATTGTGCCATGTACAGGCGTTGTGTGTGCAAGTTAATCTCACCCGTGCATAGCACGGGTCCAACGGTAGTTAGATCAGTACTAATGAAATGCTATTCACATGAAACAAACCATTGCAGAAGTAATGATGATGAAACATGTTGAACACTTACAAGAATCATTGTTGCCCACCAATGATCAGGGCCGGTAACTGTTTTCTTCGCAGGATTCCAACCTATTCTTGTCACGCTGCGATCGTCGTTTAGCATTCGCCATGCAGCCCACTCTCGTTTCAGCTGGTCCCAGCGATTTTTTCAGTTGTGTTATTTGGAGATTGGAGTTGGTGCGCTTGTTGAAATCAGCAACCACCCTAAGCCATGCAGCTTTATCCAATGACGTACTTACCCTACCGAAATTGTCAATGTCGTCCGCACAGCTTTGGAGGAATGTCTCTGTTAAAGCGGGAGTCCAAGACGCTCGTTCCTCAAGTTGGAGTCGTTGCCTAGCACGAGCCTGGTTACCAGCCTTATCTTTACCTTTGGCACGCGGACTAGATCTCGAAGGAGTACCTTGGCTTCCAAAAGATGCCATTTTTGGTCCTGCATCACGGAATCAACATTTTTTGTTACAACATGCGTCAATCAGAATGATTGCAAAGTACATGGCAATTCAAATGGACTCACGAATGATATTTGACAAAATCAGGGTAAATAACCAGAGAAAGAAGCACCTAATGAGGAAAGAAATAACAACTACTTAAATGAAAAGTTCAATAACACATTTTGGAAAGAATATGCCACATTTTTTAAATCAATGCTTATTTGTAAACTATACGAATAATGAATTAAACAGAAATAACACTTTATTGATGATCACTTAAGGGTATGGCAGTGGACATGGTTTTTTAGCGTTTTTATTCAAAGTTGGAATTGGGATAACAAAAAAAGGGGTAACGATTGGATATGGTCTCATCTCCGGCCATTACTCAAACCCATACCAAATTAAAAATCTGACCAAAATCCTTCAAAATCCAACTCCAATCCTTCAACCAAACCATACCCCATGTTAAGTTTTACTCTTTCTTTTACCCAAAATCAAATCAAGGAGATCTTATTCGTAGATCAACTTTACAACAGCTAGTTTTTTGTGGTTGTTGGTTGCCCGGTCGTGGTTGGCATTGGCAGAGATGGTCGGCCAAACTTGTGCATCTGGCCTGAGAACCAAATAAAACCCCAGAAAAACCAACAGGTCCAAACCTCCGTCTGCAGAGTCGACCAATGACATTGGTCGTGGTAGGCGGTGACATGAAGGATTCTGTATGTGAGGTTGTTTGTCACAGCAGATGCAATGATGGGATTTTTTTTTTTTTTTTTGGGAGGGAGGGGTTTTCCACCAGATTCAAATTTTTTCAAAAATGTCACCCTTTACCATACACAAACCCACCTCCAAAATCCTTCACATCACAGCGGACCACCATAGCAAAGCTTAGCAAAGTTGAAGATAATTGTTCGATGCAAGGCCGAACCTGGGCCAAAAAAACCTATAAGCCACTGATCCTCCCCCCCTGGTTTTACCCCATTCTTCACCAATGAATACAATATTTTTGTAGTCTTTATATATCTATATAGGCCTTCCATTTCCAAGAATAAGCACAACAGTCGTATTGGGTGCTATCGGTCATGTGCCTAACAGTCGTCAGCACATGCAGAGCCTTTGGGAATTCCAAAAATATTAGCACAATCCTTGTACTGGCATCAAGGAGATCTTATTTGTAGTCTCCTCATTCAGTCCTTTCTAGTGTCAAATTAAAAACAAAAAATCTGAAACTAAGGGACCCCAAATGTTTGTTACGGTGATACACCACAGAAGTTCATAAATCTGAATGAGGAGACTACAACAGTACATCATTGATTTTGGCAACAGAAGTTTATAGATCTATAAGGGGACGTCATATATTCGTAGTTTTCGGGAGTATATCGGAGTTTACCTGTCACCGGAGTTAACTTATGTACGTTGCCGGAGTGGAGATTGGCGAAGGGCGGCCGGAGAATGACACAGCCAAAGATCAGTTGCGGTAGGAGGAGAGAGAGAGAGAGAGAGAGGTGGGGAATGGAGTGGAGGCGTGAGGTGGGAGTGCAGATTGGAGAACAAGATAATGTTTTGTTGGTGTAGGGTTTTGAAGGCAACAAATGGTAAAGGGTGAAATTGTAATTTTACCCTCCATTGTGGGTGGGCCACACTTTGACAGAAATGTGTTCGAAATTTTTTGAAAAAAGGCCAGAAAAATGGTTCCGGTCATTTTATGCATTGGGGAAGGGAGGACATAAAATCCCCAGATTTTATGGCATAAAATGCATTGTAGAACAAGGCCTAAAGAGAAAAACAAACAATTGCCACAAGCTTTCTTTTGTAAATTGTTATCTTTTGATTTATGTGCGTGTAAGAAGAGTAGTGTAAATTTTCTTCTCATTGTTAAAAAAAAAAATCTCACATTTTGGTAATTTGTTATGAAAAGACACTGGCGGCTCCACCCTATGGGGTGGATGGTCACTTAACCACCCCTAAAAAAAAAATTGTACTAATAATACATGTAAAAATTTGTATAAATTTTAGGTTAGTTCATGTTTTGAACACCCAGCCGAAATATAAATGAACACCCAGTGTAAAATTAAATTAACACCCACCAACAAATCAATCTACTTTGAACAACCTAAATTACATCCCGCACCACATATAATAAAATGTGGTCAATTGAACACGCTTTTTTATTTTGTTGTTATATTGCATCTAGTAATTTTATCTAATATTTTGTTTGAACACTTAGTCCTTTACTATAAACAAAACACACTGCAATTCAAGTGATTTACAATTGAATACTTAATATACCATCTCAAAACAAGATAGACATCTTAATGACAAAAAAATGGAGAGGAAAAAATATCTATTGGTATCGTTATAGTGTAGTTTTTCTTAGAGCTGGCAATCCAAAATTAAAAACATGTGTTTAAAAAGATCCGTGCAAACGTATTTGCTACATAATTTCCTAAAAAAAATAAGTATATTTATGCTCCTGTTTGATTTTGCTTTGGTAAAAATATATATAAAAAAACAACTACAACGTTTTACGTGTTTTTGTATTTTTGAGGTCGCATTGTACACACTAGTAGATGAAACTTTGTGAAGATGCGACTGATTGGTTAAGCTAGTAGAGTTAAAGGTAATTTCTGAACACCTTGTTAAAAATTCCTAGAGCCGCCACTGTGAAAAGAATGACTGAGAATGTAAATTAAATTTAAAAATACTACAGTAAACATTTTTTTGGATAGGAAAATTGCTTAAATGTGTAGGAGTGTCCTATTATCTAGTGAATTGGAATTCCATTGGTATATACATAGTGTTGGATATATGATCAAAACTTGTCCTTCCACTTCGTCTATTTAGTGTGATGCATGTGCATATTCGTTTAAAATAATATCGATGTGCATATTTTATAAGGTAAATGACTTTCACACTTTTTCTTTTTTTGACAAATGATTGTTTTTTGTTGTATTGCAATCCGAATTTACAAGTATCTTACATATATATAAAGAGGTAGTGTGCAACGCCCAGATTTTCAGAAGCATTAATTAAGTCAACTAATTAGGATTAATTTAATAAAAAGAGTTTCCATCAGAGTATACGTTGGAAAACATGAAGTGCAGCCCATTACAAAATACTTAGTACAGTTTGAGAAACTAATATTACAGACCCAACATTAAAAATAAAAGGGTGGGTTCTACAGATTATGGTTCAACTCTGGATTCCACGGCTCCTCCTGAGTCTGGCCTACCGAAAAACCCTCGGCTCCAAAATAATCGTCCCCTTCGGCACCAACTATACCTGCTGCTTGATCACAATCTGGCATAATACGTCTGAGCCGCGAAACAACATCGTGGTATTATGCCAAGGTCACACGAAGTGTAACACCGTGAGCGATAATCACTCAATAGCTACTCTAACCCCCAACCCTTACATAACATACAAGAACAACATATATGATTGAAAAGTATCAGTGAAAGAGTAAACACATAACTGATTTCATTACTCCCTCCGTTCATATTTGTTTGTCCACTACGAAAAGTCGTGCCACTTTTCAAATAAAAAAATAAAGTGTTTTCGTGTATCATTTTTCAAATTATTTTACACCGAATTAAAGCACTCATCATGTACTGTAATTTGGTACGAAAAAAATTTAAAAAATGATACATGAAAGCACTTAATTTTTTTATTTGAAAAAAGGCAAGGAGAGAGCGTGGGACAAATAAATAGGAACGGAGGGAGTACTAGCCATTAACTTACATTTTTATCTAAGTTCTCAACTTAGAGAACTTTCCTCCCGGTTAACCACTAAGGACTATGACCAAACTGTGATTTACTCCCCCCTTGCTTGCCCTTCACTCGGGGGCTCCGACGGACTGTGTAAGTTACGTACTTAATCCAGCCGTCAGCCGCCTCGCAAGGATGAATTTCCCAGAGACGAAACTATACCACTGGGCTACGTATGACAACTGCCAGGTCCTGTAGGTATATAGCTGAAACTGGTCTATAATACTTCCACCCTTATAACGCCTCAGAATTCAAATGACGCAAATCACAGAGTGTCATTCTACTGCGTCATGGTACAGTTTCCCTGTTTGAGTTCCAAGAACTCCTGAAGTATGGCCTGCTTAACTGGGACCGGAAAGTACTTCTCGTTGAAGGCGTCCTCGAAATTCCTCCATGTCATCGTCTCTACGTTCTGGGTGGTCTTGAGCAGATCCCACCAATGATCTACTTCTCCTTGCAGCTGGAAGGAGGCTAGTGCTATGCGGTCAGACGCATCGTGCACATTTAAAACCTCTAACAGGTTAGTGATTTGTTTCAGTCATGCCTCAGTGGCGGCCAGATGGTGGCGGCCAGATCTGGCTCTCCATAGAAGATTGGAGGCCGACACTTGCAGAAGGTGCCGAGCAGTTGATTCCTATTCATCTGGTGGCGTAAGGGAACTCGCTAGTTAGCTTGTAGGACCAAATTGGCGCTGCAACTGCTATTGCCTGAAGAACCTGGGTAACGTCTGGCACTCCATTGCCGGTACCATTAGTTTGGTCATTAGCGTGGCTACTGGTTTGGCCGTCGATGCTAATATTTCTTGCATTCTGGGCCCCTTCGTTATTGGTGTTCGTTTGGGTGCCGTTCCTTAATTCAACCATCTACCAGGTTCAAATGTTAAGAGGGGGTTTTGGTTCTTATGCAATAGCCAAAGTAAAAAAAAATAATAATAAATACTAAGAAACTCGCAATAAGATAAACATGAATATGAGCTCATAAATATAACAAGTACTGGGTCAGAGGTACATCAACATGTCAGAAAGTACCACTAGTACAAGCTAACTAGCCACTAAGGCTACAAAAAGACCACAGAGGTCAGCTACTACCTACTACAAATCAAGTACAACAAATACATCTCAAAAGTACTGAGCTACTATCATCTCGCATGTGCTCACAAAACAACCTCTACCCTAACCATCCTACTAGCGGGCACTGGTAGAACAAGTGTGGGAAGTCCCTCCGCAGCATATTCTCCGGCTCCAAGGTCACCTCCTCGACTCTCATGCACCTCCAAGTGGTGCGCTAGAACCTGCCTACTGGGTGGAATTCGTCGTCCCACCTCAGTGCGTCCACGTGTATAGCCACCTCCTGGTAAACTGAGCGTTGTTGAAGTCGTTGTCTATCGGGATGATGTAGTGCTCGGCTTCTGGTCGGCGGTGTGACATCTGGCTAAATTCGAAACTGTCCATCACAAAGTGAGCGAAACCAGGTGGTACTGCTGCTGAATAGTAACCCTGCACACTCCTTGTGAGCAGCATCACCGGTCCCAAGTAGAACGGCCCACCCCACTGCTTCTAAGCACGAGGGTAAAGATTGGGTACCTGAAGGTACACCCGCTCGTTTGCTGGATATAATGGGTGGTGTCCGTGCCAAGAGGGCCATGCTGGTCCGTCATAGTGCACAACTGCTGGTGGTGGCGATGGCGGTGGAGATCTGTCATCTGCCTCGCTCTCTGGGTCCTCCTCAACTACTGGTGGCGGCGGCGGCAGAAGTGGAATAAAAGGCTCCTGGTGCATCGCGTTCCACACATTCTCCACATCCCAGTCTATCAGGGCATCCACTGGGTCCATCGGAAAGTGATCGGCCTCCTCGTCACTCAAGTACCCATCTAAATCTGCCTCGGGTGGCACGTCCATCGCTGCATTGTCGTCATCACTGCTGTCGATGCCATGGTAAACCTCGTCGTCCTCGGGATCCTCATGATCCTCGTTCTCTACTTCCTCATCCTCCACAACGTCTCTAGGCACTATCAGATTCACCAGGTTGCACTCCCACTCTTCTGGTTCCTCGGAGTTGTAATCCGGCGAGTTTGCCAGCTGGGCTTGCACCTCTGCCCAAATAATCGGGTACATGCCGGGAAAGTACGGGTCAGTTGCCATGTTGAAACCGGGTCCTATCAACTCCATATGCTCGTTGATCCTCCTAATCTCCTCAGCTCTAGTAGCAGCATGGTTGGCAGACATGTACAAAATAAAGTTAACTAAGCTTAGTATACGCGCATAACATTACTTATAATTAACGGTAATAAATTAACTACCCTGGTTATACTCTCGGTTTGTGATCTACCCATTCTACCAAGGTCTAAGAGTTTGAACCTAAGGCTCTGATACCAAGTTGTAACGCCCCAATTTTTGGAAGCATTAATTAAGACAACTAATTAGGATTAATTTAAAAAAAAGAGTTTCCATCAGAGTACACGTTGGAAAACGTGAAGTACAACCCATTACAAAATATGTAGTACGGTTTGAGAAATTAATATTATAGACCCAATATTAAAATTAAAGGGGTGGGTTCTACATATTACGGTTCAACTATGGATTCCACGGCTCCTCCTGAGTCTGGTCTGCTAGAAAACCCTCGGCTCTGAAATAATCGTCCCCTTCGCCACTAACTATATCTGCTTGATCACAATCTGGCATAATACGTCCGAATCGCGAAACAACATCATTGTATTATGCCAGGGTCACACGAAGTGTAACACCGTGAGCGATAATCACTCAATAGCTACTCTAACCCCCAACCCTTACATAACATACATGTCGTGCCCCGATTTTTATCGACCGCTCGCCTGCTCCACTTAGGTGGGCATATTGGCGATGCTTTCAAAATCATGACTTTTAAATGCGACGATTGTGAATTAGGAGGTTTGCAGCTGTGACTCGAGCTTTCATCAAATTTTCAGAGTCGCCACCTAACATTGAATTTAGGTGTGTCAGGTCACCCGTTAAAACTGTTCCTCAAAGAAAATTTTGAACAACGGTTTTAACTCTCTTTTTTAATTTTCTTCCGTTTGAGTAAATTCTTCTTTCAAACGGGCTTGAAATTGACTCTCTTTTTAGGTCTGCAAAATCAGAGATGGGCTCGGGGATTTTCTGCGAATGGGGAAGGTGTTAGGCACCCCACGTCGTCTGTTCAGCACTTTTCTCAATTTTAGCCTTTTTCAATTAAATATCCTTGGCAAATAATAAAATAAAAGAATACAGGAAATTAAATTATTCTGAAATTCATATGTCGGAATCTAAAGGTCCGAGCATGTTTCGGGTGGGTTCCCACCTTCCACGTCTCGCGTTTTCAGAGTTCGACATATGGATTATCAATGCATTGATTTTGTATTTATTTCTAGAAATAAGATTTGCCAGGGGAAAACCGGCCAATTGCAAATCTTACTTCTAATTTTTAATGGAGCGGAATCCTTTATCGCCGGGACTCGATTTATAGACTACTTTGAAAATCGCCATCAATCGGTCACATGCTACCTTGAGGTTCCGTAAACAATATATACATAAAAAAAATTGAATCACTGGTTTTGAATATTGGAATTGAAATTGAAAGGGGGGAACGCCCCCTGTGTCGGATTACATGGTGCTCACCTTGGGTGGCAATTGACTTGAAATGTATAGGCTAGACGAAAATATAACTTGAAAAAGTGCCGAATTCGGTTTCACTATTTTCAAGCTATATTAACGTTGTCGTGTATAAAAAGACAAATTACAAGACCTCGGTCGGACTGTAATTGAAAAGAGATGACTGGATTTTTTGTGGGCTTTGGACTAAGGCAAAGGCTTTGTGGGTTTTTTTTTTTAAAGTAGGGAAGCAGAGGCTTTTTTTTTTGTTGAGCTTGAAGCTCTGGTTTTCTGGACTGGTGAAGGAATTGGACAGAGCTCGAGGGAGTTTTTCCTACTTGGGTTTTGGATCACAGAGAAATGAGAGAGAGAGGGTGAGACCTTTTTTTCCTTTTGTTCTTCTTCCCCCTTTCTCCCCCCTAATGCAGCAAAGCTGCTGCCTTTTATGGACAGAGTGTCGGCAGGGAGGCTGGAAATTTATCCAGTGTTGTGCGCGCACATGGGAGCTTGTGATGGTGATCAACGGCTGAGATCGAAGTAGGGGTGATTGGATGCACAGGAAACCAACACGTGGCATGATGGTGCTGAAACCACCCATTCGTCCACTGACATTCTTCATTGAATAATGAATTTGCTTCACTGGGATTGAATTGCATGATGGAGGTTACTGCCTTAAGAAAAACAATAAAGGCTCCACTAGTTGGTTGGAAAAATGGACGCCAATGCTTGAATAAGCAAATATCAGTGCTTCATGGGGTCTGTGATGCTCTCGACTGATGTTCAAAACAGAGTCCGATTGGGGCGCAAGAACAGTCAATCTTCTTATTTTAATGTCCGCAATAAAATGGTATTGTGCACGTAATTTGTGCACTTAGCATGTGAATCGTAAGGCAGAATCTGATGTCAAAATGACTCCACATTGATTTTCCAATTTCCATTCCCAATTCCCACGTCTGCCACTTGCTTTCTCTTTTTTATTTTTTTATTCATGCCACCCATCTCTCTTTTTTTAATGCACTGATAGTGGAAGAGAAGTGGCTGGGAAATGCTTCAGCGCATCGTGCACACGTGATGTGCAATACTCCGCAATGCTTTTGATTGAGCATTTTGCCAGTGTCGAATCAGGACTCAAATATAGCCAAAATTCCTGCTGCGACGCGAAGGTAAATACGGTGACATTTGCGCCATTCAATGTTGCTCTGAGATTGGACTTGCGAGTGGTCGGGCCAAATTTGAGTGTCAACAATACAAGAACAACATATATGATTGAAAAGCAGTACGTGAAAGAGTAAACACATAACTGATTTCATTACTAGCCATTAACTTACATTTTCATCTAAGTTCTCAACCTAAAGAACTTTCCTCCCGGTTAACCATTAAGGACTATGACCAAACTATGATTTACTCCCCCCTTACTTGCCCTTCACTCGGGGGCACCGACGGAAGGTGTAAGTTACGTACTTAATCCAGCCGCCTCGCAAGGATGAATTTCCTAGGGACGAAACTGTACCACTGGGCTACGTATGGCAACTGCCAGGTCCTGTAGGTATATAGCAAAAATTGGTCTATAATACTTCCACCTTTGTAACGCCTCAGAATTCAAATGAAGCAAATCACAGAGTGTCATATCCTAGGGTTTCGAAATCAAGGCATACTGCCAAACAACCCTCTGAAGCAATCACTTGGCAGAACTGCCATTCAACAACAATCTCGGGGTGACTCCCCATAAATCAATTCATTTCCAATTCCCATTAACCTCAACGTCTACGTGAAATCTGCGTACGCTCACCCAACCCGGGAACCTAAGTGTCTATTCTAACATTCAACAACTTCATGATAAGTGCGCACCACAGGAGAAGCAAAGCGATAACAATATTCTAAGAGTCATAAAATCAAATAAAACGATTCGCAAGTCATCACAAACCAAAGTAATTGAAAACAAGGGTGCCTTAACGTAATTAAATAAAGTATAGGGTCATAAACGTAATTTACAGAAATAAGAGGTCGCCATCGAAAGTTTAAGTAAGTATAAGGGTAACAAAAGTAACTTCACGATTCTAGGGTCATTCGCGTAATTTCACTATCTTTGGAAGCATTCTTATAAATAAAACTTTATACAAGGGCAAAATTGTAATTTTGCCACAACGAAGGGTAAACACGTAAAATACCTTATTTTAGCTAGTTATGTCATAATTTGACTCAAAAAGTAATTCCTTGAATTTTAGTATGTCCAAAACTATTATGAGGGTGATAAATGTAATAGAGGGCAAACCGGTCATTTTACACTACGAAAGGTATTTTAGTAATTTTTGCTACGCTCATAAACTTCCACTAATGACATTTAACTGATAAAAAGGTAGGAACATAAAATAATTTACTACAACTTCATCGAAAATTCTCCTTTAACACCCGGGTCCGAGATTCAACAGTCGCGAGGTGGCCGAATAAAACGGAAAAAAATGAAATACATGAACTTGATAATAAATAAGAGAAACCTGGGGGAAAGTACCGTGATAAAATATAACTAAAACCAGAGAGTACTTAGAACAGAGCATGATCATTTCTAAAATAGGGGAGGGATCTGCCCCTCCAAAAACTAGCCATTCGGCCTTATCATGTTGGCCGCCAGACCACATATGTCAGCCGCCCGGCCAACATTCCCTCTGGAAACTCCATTTTCTCTGGTACCAAGCTCTAATTTGCACATTTAACAATCTACAAACGAAATACACGCACTACAAACAATATTTATACTTAGGGAGGTAGATGTATCTACCTCTCCTCCGATGAAACGAGTGGAAAATTGATTTGGCGACAACGGGTTTGTTCACCAAGAAAGACAACCGGAAGACAAAGAAATCCGGCCTGGAAGGTGTGGGGTGTGCTACATACTTCCTCCTCTTGCGCCCCTTTCTCTGAAATTTCTTCTTCTCTCACTCTCTTTCTCTCTGCCGTGAAATGGAGGTGTGGTGGGGAAAAAATAACTGGGGCAGGGGAATTTTTTTTTATTTTTTTATGTCTGGAGGAGGAAGATGAGAGGCATTATATAGCCATGGAGGAGGAAGAGAAATGATGAGATAATCTCCCCGAAGGATTTGCGCAATGATGATATTCCCTAAGCTGGGGAATATATTCCCTGCCAAAAATCTCTGCAACCCAGATTTTTCGATTTGACAACCAAAATTGGCCACCGGCCTTTTATGATAGCCGCCCTACCAAATATGTCGGCCGCCCAGCCAACTTGAAGGAAGTTTGACCGTCCGGCTTCAGAATGAACCGCACGGCTAAGTAGAACTAAATGAAATTGAGAACTAAATGGATACGTACATATTTATATATGCAATCAAAATGTAGTAATTAAAAGAATTTGAATAATCTAATAAATTTAAAATATTAGACCGTTAGATAGTGTGAAAGTCACTACCTCCTTAATATTATTGATTTGGAAAATGACTTTCACACTACCTTTTTATTGAGGGAATATGTAACTCCATACAATATCGGACAATTTCTGCATGGAAAAGTCTTGTCAATTGTGGAACTACCAAGATAGCTATTCATCGTCATTTTGCATGGCAAGATCTTTGACAAAGGCCATTGGATCAATTTATGGCAAAATATATCCTTCATTTGATTCGGTAGGTTGTAATACTTCTTATTAATGAAATTCTTGCTCTTCCACTAAAAAAATGGAAATTTTAAGATACTTTTGTAAATGGTCTTTTTATTGTCAGTCTACTGGGCTGAAATTAAGCCAAGAAAAAAATACATATTCTAGTGTACTTTTTACACAATTTAAAACACATCCACAAATTTTATACACTTTTCAAACATTTTAGTACACTTTTTAAACCGTAATGATAGCTAATTTGGACTAATTTTAGAAATCTCCATTTTCCTTAAGACTTTTAACCATGCTACGGTAGACGGTGCCACGTGTCCATTCGGAAAAAAGAAAATGACAGAGCCACATAGATGTAGGCAGGTTCACAGGTTGGAATATGGGATTGTGAAATTGCCTTGGATTTATGCTTTGTTTATTCACCATGAAACCACCACTAAGGTGCACAAACAAAGGGCAAAATTGGAATGTTGCCAAGGACGAAAGACCAAACTTTCGTTCACTTAACTGCCTCTTTATATATATGTAAGATAAGAAATGTCCTCACATATTCCAGGACTAATGGAAGTAACATCAACATATTTCCGTTCAATAGCCTCCCTGGTTGTTATCAATCAAGGTTCTAAAATTCGCTAGGCACTCCCAGGGCGGCCAGGTACCTTCTAGCTTCCAGGGCCAAGTACTTAGTGTTAGAATTATGGCAAATACATAGAATTCCAAAGAATAATTTCCATTAACGAAATACAAATGCAGACACAATTGCTGAATAAATCAGTGAGAAATACAAACAGTATTGGAGTATTCGAGAACTGAGTCCCGTGTAACCACAGTCTCCTTAAAATAGATTCGCCGCCTACCGAGGGTGTTGTAGGTTGATCTCCCAGGATAAAACGGCTGGACCACAAACTTCGAAACACCTTCAAGGAAGGCCTTGGCAAACAGAACTTTGCATGTCTCTCTCCCGCAAATCAGAACCTAATATGAAGGATGCGTATACTGGTGTGTAGTGTATTTCCTATCTCTCTGTATCCACCAAAAGCCTTTACATATAGTGGAAAAAAGAGCCTCTATAATTGCCAAGACTTAAATGTTGGGGGACAAGCTGAGTCATATACATGACTCCTTCCAACTACAATTACAGCCCCAATTAGTCTTCTCGAACTTAATTCATTGAAGGTAAAACCTCCAACAATCCCCCCCCATGAACGAAATTAGCAGACACACTAATGCAAGCTATGATGTTGACCAAGAGAGAAAGAAACAATGGATAATTTTCTGCATAGGATAGGTAGCTTTTACCCTTGAACAAAATTCTCAAAGAAGCGGCCCTCACTTCATACTCACATAGGTGACCTTCTTATGAAGGGTATCCTGCTATACCCCGCTCAGTAACCCAACGCATAAGAGTCATAAAAAGCAACGGTTAACCTAATTTCCTTTACAGATATCACTGTTACACACCACATGAATGGGCAGGTGATCTAGTCTCCTCAGTGATTGTTCTCTGCTACTTGCAAAAGATAGTCTTATTAAACCTAGATCTTGGGATCTCTAGTCAGTTGGGTTGGCTACCCCCATGGTAACTATAAGCGTAATGGCTTTAACCTTATTCGCTTCGATGTTTTTATCAACTAGCTCTCTCTTTCTACCTTTCAATTAGCGGCAGCAATATTGTCATTTGACTTCACTCAGTCAACAGTGACAATCTCTACTCGAGAGAAGTTGACTAATGCATGTCTGTTTTAGAAAAACCAGAGAGACAACTACATTATCAACTTTTGAAGACATATCCAATCTTGAAATTCTAGTCTCTCATAACTAATATCCACTTCATATCACAGTATCCCCCTAGTACTGTTGGATATTGGGTAAAGTGCATTCTCAAATTACGAGTATATATCTAGTACTTGTGTATTAACTCAGTTGTTAACTGAATAGCTATGTTTGGCCTTGTGAAATTCATTAAGTATACTAGATTTTCAAATTATCTGAGAAAGAACTAATTGCACTTTCCCCCCACATTCTAGGATAAGTGGAGATTAACAATTTCACGATAGTATTCAAATTACTTTCGCAAAACACCCCCACATTCAAAAGTAATCATTGATGTATGTAATTCACTGATAGAATTACATCACCCCACATGTTCATTGAGTGGACATACTTCAATTCACACTTCGTTGTTAATTAAGTTCAATAGAATGAAGACTATGGCATCTTTGCATTAACACAAGTCTCACATTAGTGTGATTTTTTATCAATTTGGAGAGCCCTGTATATGGTCCAAGTTAATTAATTTACTCAACATAATTAACACACCACAAATCAGACGACAGAAGTGAGGGAGCAATAGGATAAGCAAAAGGAAAATTCATTTTATTTATAGTGGGAATCATAGTTATTACAAATAAACTTGGAAAGAAAAATCACACAATAAACTTATTTGCCCTTTCCTACATACACCCACCCTCAGTGAGTGCCACCCTACACGCCTCAAGTTGAGAGGTCAAGATCAGAGACATCTCTCACAATTGCCTCAAGCTCTGCTATATGTGCTTGAGCTCGCGTGTTTAGAGGTTTCTTACACTTTGACGCTCGGTGCCCAACCTTATCATAGTTGTAGCATAAGCCATGAAACTGATACCTATGTTTCTTGCCAATGCCACCTTTCGGTCCCATATTGACCTCTTTCCTTTTCTGCCTTCGAGACTATTTGCCAGACTGATGCCTCTTCATTCTCGAAGACTGGCCATACTCTACCATATTAGCCATGGTTTTATAGGTATTCCTTGCATCCCTATCGGCCTTCCTGTTATCCTCCACAACACGGAGTTTGTAAATCAGATCCTCCATTTTCTTAAGATTGTAGGAAAAATAGTAGTGAAAAATAAACAATAATAAGAATTTATTTAGGAAACAGAATTGCAAACTGAGGCCCGTGGATCACAAGGTGCCGTTAAGAAAAATTCAATGCCTCACCGGAAGTGCTAGAGGTTGTATCGATCTTTGTCTCCCAAGGTAACTCAGTCAACTCAGTCACAGTAGCACCATTTGTGGCTGCCGGTCGAACTAGAGAAGTGTTTGCACTCTCTCCCATAGAATGACTCAAAAGAACTCAGAAGAAGAAGAAGAAGAAGAAGAATGGCTTAAACTCTTTCTGGTGTATATATAAAAGGAAGAAGTAGCTCCCTTTAATAGGGGAATTCAATAGACAAAGTTCAAAACATACAGGAGACAAATTTGAATTGGAGGAGGACCTATCCACCACATTTTACCAGTCAATTTAAAGCAATCATCCAATGCTCTGCTAATGGGAATTCAATTCATAAGTATAATTGAGTGCAAGGTTTTTGAGTGAGGATACTCTTGTCTTTGCTGAAGGCTAGCAAGACAGACAACATCTGATAGCTGTGCAATCCTGGAAGGACCGAGACTTCTTATTCGGGAATTATATTCTCAACGGCTTGTGTGATGCATTTTATAGCGTATATAGCATAAAGAAGACTTCCAAGGAACTGTGGGAGTCCTTGGAAAGGAAGTACAGAATCGAGGATGCTGGCATAAAGAAATTTGTTGTCAGCCGATTTTTGGACTTTAAGATGGTGGACTCCAAAACGGTGATGAGTCAAGTCCATGAAATCCAGCTAATTGTACATGAGATTTAGCCGAAGGGATGATGGTGTGTGAGCTTTTCCAAGTAGCGGCAGTTATTGCTAAACTACCCACTGGTTGGAAAGATTTCAAGCAATACTTGATGCACAAGAAGATTGCCTCCAGCTCTACCACATGTGCATGAGCTCGCGTGTTTAGAGGTTTCTTACACTCTGATGCTCAGTGCCCAACCTTGTCACAGTTGTAGCATTGCCGTGAAACTGATCCTTTGGTTTCTTGCCAACGCCACCTTCAGGTCCCATATTGACCTCTTTCTTTTTCTACCTTCTAGACTGTTTGCCAGACTAATGCCTCGTCATTCCCCAAGCCTGGCCATACTCCACCATATTAGCCTTGGCTTCATAGGTATTCCCTACATCCCTATCAGCCTTTTTTCTATCCTCCCCAACGCGGAGTTTGTAAATCAAATCCTCCATTGTTATAGGCTTCTTCTTATGTAGCAAGTGTTGCTTGAAGTCTTTCCAACCAGTGGGTAGTTTCGCAATAACAACCACCACTTGGAAAGGCTCACACCATCATTCCTTCGGCTAAAATCTCATGTACAATCTACTGGATTTCATAGAATTGACTGATCACTATTTTAGAGTCCATCATCTTACAGTCCAAAAATCGGTTGACAACAAATTTCTTTATGCCAGCATCCTTGGTTTTGTACTTCCTTTCCAGGGACTCCCATAGTTCCCCGGCAGTCTTTTTTATGATGTATATGCTATAAAATGCATTGTACAAGCCGTTGAGAATATAATTTCGGCACAAGAAATCTTGGTCCTGCCAGGATTGCACAACTATTAGACGTCTGTTTTGCTCGCCTTCGGCAATGAGAGGAGCATCCTCACTCAAAATCCTCGCAAGACTGAGGGTTGTGAGGTAAACTAGCATCTTTTGCTGCCACCTCTTGAAGTCCGCAACATTGAACTTCTTGGGTTTCTCCCCGTGGTTCATGGGAATCGAAGGAATCGCCGTCAAAATCGAGTAGTCTGAGCCACTGACGAGGAGGTGATCTGAGTATTGGGGATTCTAGTTTCACTCGTCATCTTTTTTGAAATTAAGATCAAACACAAGTAAGTAAAATAGATCTTAAAATGTAACAGAAATAGAATATGCAATAACTAATTCTGTTTGCAACAAATTGTCTTTCCATGCTCTAAAAATAAAAAACAGAATGCTACACTATTTTTTTTCCTTTCCTTGTTTCAAGAAAAATATCTCTTTGTAGTGCCGACAGCTTAAAAGAAAACAGATAATAAGCCCACTGATTTATTTCCCAACACAAGCAGTGGAGGTCAAAAGGTACAAAACAAAATAGGAGTTAAGATTTTAGTGTCACGCCCTTGTTTTTAATAATCAAAATACAAATATAATCCAAGTGGGATTGGTCAAAAGTCACACATATCACCGTTGAAAAGTGAAGTCAATATTACATATCCAAGTCAAATTTCACGTACCCATACCCAAATACATGAGTACCAGAAAGAGTTGAAGTTGTTACACATATTGAATATTGTCAAAAGATTGAAGAAATAAATATTACATAATCATCTCCCAAAAATATACTAAGTATGTAGAGGATAAAATAACTTCATGGTCAAACAAGCTGAAAATGATTGGGTGAGCTCACTAGCCCAGTAGGAAAACCATTCTACAACCGCTAGGTGTATAAAGATGATATGTGCGCATGAAGTTGTATACCATGAGTGGTTTGAGCAAAGTCTGACAAGGAGGACTAGCAAGTGATAAATGACCATAAAGTACCCACGTGTCCAAAGAAATACCAAAGTGTGCAAAAATACCCAAGTGTCCCACTAGCTCATTCGTCAACCCTTATATCATCACAAATTGTGTCTGTGTCATGTGTCCACGTTCAACTATTTTCACATTCAAAACCATAAAGCTCATTAGTTCATTATTTTCAAGCTTGAGGATGTTGAAATCCTCTTACGAGTCTTTTGGGCCTCGTGGAACCCATATCCGAGTCTTTTGGGCCTCATGGAACCCTTGTCTGAGTCTTTTGGGCCTCGTGCAACCCTTGTCCGAGTCTTCTGGGCCTTGTGGAACCCAT
The DNA here is from genome assembly GCA_020921065.1 of Vaccinium darrowii. NCBI lineage: Eukaryota > Viridiplantae > Streptophyta > Magnoliopsida > Ericales > Ericaceae > Vaccinium > Vaccinium darrowii. Next base: position 255,171 of record JAFMTH010000022.1, on the reverse strand, counting down.
GCATCAGGACTCACGAAACGGTGGCCCAAGTAATCACACACCAATATCTAGTCAAACATTTCCATTTTAAAGAATTTCGTATCCCTCAAGTGTCCTTCGAGTGTCCACATCAAAACAAACTCATTTCCTTTTAAAATCATGTATATTGTACATTACATTACGTCATCATGTGTCTAACATGCTCAAATATTACAGAATTTAAGAAAAAGACCAACGGTACGGGAATTAACTAGAACAAAACTTTCAACAAGTTATGAAGTGTATTTGATGAGTATGACAAGTATACGGTCAAACCACTCGACCGGAGGTCAATGGAGGGCCAAACAAACAACCCGGTCAATAAAGAGGTTTGCAATAAGTAAGATTTTAAGTGAACGAAACATTTGAAGATGGCCCAAGACGCCCAAAGCCAAGGAGAGGCCTAAACAAAAATAAAGGTCCAGAGTTGTCTGGTATCAATACCCCAGAATGGGGTATCAATACCAGTCGACAAAAAAAAAAAAAAATAGAACGTGCTGGTATCGATACCAGATTGCAGGGGTATCTATACTAGCGGGCTTCGGACATATTTTTTACAATTTTCAAACTTGATGGGGGGTTTCAACCCAAGCAAGAACAACTTAAAATTCATCAAAACATGGATCAAAACATTACACAAACACTTAGAGGGAGTAAAGATCAAAGATTAAACAAGATCAAAACCCATTGTCATGGTGGTAACAAGATCAAAATCCATATTCATGGTGATATTCAAGATTGACTCTAAATTTGTGGGCAACCCAAAGGTATATGCTACAAATCAACAAAATATAACTTGAGAGAGTACAAATTTGTCCCCTACCTCAAAGATTTAGCTTCCAATAGGTGAGAAATGAAACCCGAACTCTTGTTCTTGAACTTTCAACCAAAAATACACCTCCTCCAAGCAAAACCAAATGCACCCAGACTCCAAATCACCCGTAAATGAAGGATTTATGGTTGGATCTTGAAGTATTTGAGTGAGAGAGGTTGATTTTGTGGAGGATTTGAGAGATTTTGGAGAGAGGAGAGAGAGAAGAAGGGGAGTCGGCTGATGTTAGAGGGAGAGAGAGTGTTGATTTATGAAAAAAATCCATTACTACAAGTGTATATACCCACCCTTAGTAAACTTACCCCTCTCACGTTTCAAATGTATTTTAAATACACCCAAATGCAATTACTAAGTCCACATTAAACCATCTTTAATCTATTTTCATTTTCTCACATTTCCCTAACATCATTTCTGAAAAATCATTTAAAAACACGGGTTCTTACATTTAGAGCCCCACTGAACCGACAGCGGTATGCATATTTGATCAATGCACTGAAAGTACTCAACTCCATGTCGTTAATACGAGGCTACAGAGAAATAATCAGATTCCATATTTTTTTTCCATTTATAGAACTATATCTATCTACCACCTCATGTCTAACTTATAGTATAAAAGTTGTTTTTCTATTACACATGCACATGGGAAACAGAACACTATGTCTCCTCTTTTATTATATATATTCAACTACCACTAATATCATTTACTGATATTGATGAACACCCACACTACAAATTGCTTCATAGTTTTATGGAAAAACCTTGTTACAAATAGAACCCGAGTTCTTCATTAGATCCATCACTCATCAACTAAAGAGGTGAATAACTATCAGGTACGAGTAAATAATTTTTCCAAAAATCATTCAAATATTTACACTCATAGTTACCATGGGGGTAGCCAACCTAGCTAACTAGAGATCCCAAGATTTAGGTTCAATGAGACTATCTTTTGTGAGTAGCTGAGAACGATCACTAAGGAGACTAGATCTCTTGCCCATTCCTGCGGTGTGTAATAGTGATACATGTAAATGGAAATTAGATTAAGCGTTGTTTTTTTATGACTCTTATGCATCGGGTTACTGAGCAGGGTATAATAGGATACCCTTCATAAGAAGGTCACCTATGTGAGTATGAAGTGAGGGCCGCTTCTTTGAGAATTTTGGCAATATTCTTGATAAAATACTTGCAGAACCAGGAAGAGTATTCACGGCCGAAACGAACACAATAATGAGAACTGACCTTTGTTAGGTGAAGTTCTGTGTGAGGCGTGTTGTCTCGGTTCATGCAAACGGCAGAACAGTCCAGTCAGCTAGGTTGGCTACCCCCACAGTAACTATGAGTGTAAAGGCTTTAACCCCATTTCCTTCGATATTTTTATCAACTACCTCTTTCTTTCAACCTTTCGGTTAGCGACCACAATATTGTCATTTGACTTCACTCAATCAACAGTAACAATACCTACTCGAGAGCGATTGACTAATGCATGTTTGCTTTAGAAAAACCCAAGAGACAGCTACACCATCAACTTTTGAAGACATATCCAATCTTGGATTTCTAGTCTCTCATAACTGATATCCACCTCATATCCCAGTATCCCTCTAGTACTGTTGGATATCAAGTAAAGTGCATTCTCAAATTACGAGTATATCTCTAGTACTCGTGTATTAACTTAGTTTGTTAACTGAATAGCTATGTTTGGCCTTGTACAATTCATTAAGTATGCCAGATTTTCAAATTATCCGAGAAAGAACTAATTGAAACTTCCCCACAAATTCTAGGATAAGTGGAGATTAACAATTTCATGATAGTATTCAAACTACTTTCGCAAAACACCCCCACATCCGAAGGTAATTATAGATATCTATAATTCACTGATAGGATTGCATCACCCCACATGTTCAATGAGTAGACATATTGAATTCATGCTCGTTATGAATTAAGTTCAAGAGCTCAGTACTTCCTTCAATCGAATAGAACAAAGACCATGGCATCTTTGCATCGACATAAGTCGCATACTTGTGTGATTTCTTATCAATTTAGAAAGCCGGTATGTTAATTACTTTACTCAACTTAATTAACACACCGCAAATCAAATGACACAATTGAGGAGCAATAGGGTAAGGAAAAAGGGAAATCCATTTTATTTATAGTGGGATTTATTACAAATACACTTGGAAAGAAAAATTACGCAATAAACTTATTTGCCCTTTCTTACATACACCCACCCTCAGTGAGTGCCACCCTATACGCTTCAAGTTAAGAGGTCAATATGGGACCTAAAGGTGGCATTGGCGAGAAACCGAAGTATCTGTTTCATGGGAAATGCTACAATTGTGATAAGATTAGGCACCGAGCATCACAATGTAGAAACCTCTTAACGCCCGAGCTCAAGAACATGTGGCCAAGCTGGAGGCAATCGCAAGAGAAGTCAAAGGACAATATTGCGGCTGCTAACTGAAAGGTTAAAAGAGAGCTGGTTGATAAAAACATCGAAGGGAATGGGGTTAAAGCCATTACGCTCAGAGTTACTATGGGAGTAGCCAACCTAGACCTAGCTGACTGGAGGTTCAATGAGACTATCATTTGCGAGTAGCCGAGAACAATCACTGAGGAGACTAGATCTCTTGCCCATTCTTATGGTGTCTAATGGTGATACCTGTAAAGGAAATTAGGTTTAGCATTGCCTTTAATGACTCTTATGCATCGGGTTACCAAGCAAGGTATAGCAGGATACCCTTCTTAAGAAGGTCACCTATGTGAGTATGAAGTGAGGGCCGCTTCTTTGAAAATTTTGGCAATATTCTCGAGAAAATACTTGCAGAACTAGGAAGAGTGTTCATGGCCAAAACGAACACAATAATGAAAACTGAACTGTGTTAGGTGAAGTATGAGGCGTATAGTCTCGATTTACGCAAACGGCAGAACAGTTGAAGACGGGACCTTTCACTAGTCAGCCAGTTTTCATGAGGGAAGGTTGAAGGCCAAAAGCTACCTATCCTATATTAGATTGATCCGTTGTACTCTCTCTCTGAGTTTTTTTTTTTTATGTTTTTCGTGTCAGTTTATGTCAATTTCATTCATGTGGGGGATATTTGGAAAGTGGATAAATTATTCGATTATTTTGGTGTGCTTAAATTTGAATAAAATCCATTTAAAAGATGAATGAGAATTGTCTCATCATGGGAATTGGAAAAAACCAAATTTATAAAAGGATTAACTCGTGCGTGCTCGCCGTCGCTAAACACTCAAACAAAGGCCGGGGCCAGGGCTCAAGATTTGTGGGCCCACGGCTTGTGGTTCGAGGTCTGTGGTCTGGATTAGTTTGGAATTTTTATGGGCTATGGGCTCAAAATTCCTGAATAATAAACTTGTATCCTTATTGGGCTTAGGCCTAGTCGGTCTAAATTTCCAAGCACAATTGTTTCTAAGGCTTCCATGTTTAAGCTTGTTAAGCCCAAAAACCTTGAACTCAATTATACATATGAATTGAATGTCCACCAGCAGAGCATTGGGTGATTGCTTTGAATTGGCTGGTAAAATGTGGTGGATAGGTCCTCCTCCAATTCAATTGTGTCTCCTGTATGTTTTGAACTTTGTCTTCAGAGTTCCCCTATTAAAGGGAGCTACTTCTTCTTTTTCTAAACCCACCAGAAAGAGTTAAGGGCACTGTGTGATACGCGGGCCTCGGTTTGCAATTCTGTTTCCTAAATAATTCTTATCATTGTTTATTTTCCACTACTGTTTTACTACAATCTTAAGACAAAATCGTTTTTGGAAAACAGTTTTGTGACAATAATTTTCAGGTCGTGAGAATAGTTTTGAACAAAAAAAATTTCAGATCTATCAGAGGACAATTGTAGGAACTTTCATGGTTTTTTCCTGAAGAGAGTAGAATGTTTTTTGAAAAAAATTATTTACACGTACCTGATAGTTATTCACCTCTCTAATTGATTCATGATGTCACGCCCTCAAATTTAATAACTCAAAAATAAATAAAATCCACGTGGAACAAGTCAAAGTCTCATAATTTCCATTAGAATAGTCAAAGTCAACAAGATAAAGTCTCACCATTTTCGTCAAAAATGTGTCAACCGGCGCGTGTCCGATACATAAACCATAAAGTTCGTTAATTCGCGTGCCCAAAGGCTTATTTTATGAATTCAAAGTGAATTAGGTGTTCAAAATGATGGTACGGGTAAAAAATATGAAGAAATGGGCGATCACAGACCAAACGGGCATCGAAGGGTGGCCTAAAACCACCCCAAAAACAGGGGAATGCCTCTGGATAACAGGGGCAGCAAGCAGATTTTCATCCTTGTGGTGTGGAATTTCAACCCAAACATAAATGTGAAGCTTAGGGTCAAAAATTTGATACGTAGAGTGACTAATGAACCTCAAGGGAGTGCCAAACAACCATCAATTGCAACAAACAAGTACTCAAATCATAGATCACAAAATTTAGCTCAAACAAACCAACCATGGGAGCAAAGTATGAATTCAAAGGATTTGAGAAACAAGAGCAAGTTATATGCTATATATCACCTAAATACAACTAGAGGGAGTAGAATTTGTCTTCCTACCTCAAGATTTGAGCTTGAAATGAGTGGGTAAATGAAAACCCTAGCTTCCAATTTGCTCCAACCCGAAATGGGTTTCTTGGTGCGAAATGAGTGCAATCCAAGCTTCAAAATGCGCAAAGGAGGTGATTTTAGGTGGGGTTTATGAAGGGGACTTGAGGTTTTGTGGGTTTTTGGAGCTTGGAGCAAGAAAAATGGAGGAGAGAAGTGAGAGAGAGGACTGTCGGCAGAGAGAGGAAGAGAGAGGGCTGTTTTTCTTCTTTTTTTTGAAAAAATGCAAGACTAAAATGTGTTATATACTCCCACCCTCTTGCACTTACACCCCTAAACTTTCTAATGCACTTTAAACACACCCAAATGCATTTAAATGCTCTCTCTTCTACCCCTCAAGTCAAAATTTAATTCCTCACATTTACCCAACATTATTTCGGAAAAATTATGTAAAAATACGGGTCCTTACAAGTGATGGATCTAATGAGGAACTCGGGTTCCATTCGTAACAAGGTTTTTCCGTAAAATTATGAAACAATTTGTAGTGTGAGTGTTCATCAATATGAGTAAATGATGTTAGTGGTGGTTGAATATATATAATAAAAGAGGAGACAGAGTGTTCTGATTCCCATGTGCAAGTGTAAAAGAAAAACAACTTTTATACTATAAGTTAGTCATGAGGTGGCAGATAGATATAGTTCTACAAATGAAAAAAATTGTGAAATCTAATTATTTCTCTGTAGCCTTGTATTGACTAAATAGCTAGGGTTGCGTACTTTTAGTGAGTTGATCAAATATTTGTACCTTTGTCGGTTCAGTGGGTTCTAAAATCTTAACTCCTATTTTGTTTTGTACCCTTTGACTTCTACTGCTTGTGTTGGGAAATAAATCAGTAGTCTTATAAACTAATCTCATTTAAGCTATCGGCACTGGAAAGTTATCTCTTTCCCGGAACAAGGAAAGAAAAAAAAATGTAGCATTCTGTTTTTTTTTTTTTTTTAAAGAGCACGGAAAATTGGTTCATTTCTAAAAGAAAATTAGTCGTTTGCATATTCTCTGCTATATTTTAAGATCTATTCACTTACTTGTGTTCGATCTTAATTTCAGAAAAAGATGACGAGTGAAATTGGAATCCTTAACACATAGATCCCTTAGTCGTTGGTGGTGGCACAACCTACTCCGATTTTGATGGTGATTCCTTCGGTTTCTATGAACCACGGGGAGAAACCTGAGAAATTCGATGGTGCGAACTTCAAGAGGTGGTAGCAAAAGATGTTGCTTTACCTCACAACTCTCAGCCTTGCGAGTTTTTTGAGGGAGGATGCTCCTATCGTTGCCAAAGGCGAGCAAGATAGATAGCGTCTGATAGCTGTGCAATCCTGGAAGGACCGTGACTTCTTGTGTTGGAATTATATTCTCAACGGCTTGTGCAATGCATTTTATAGCGTACATAGCATAAAGAAGACTGCTAGGGAACTGTGGGAGTCCTTGAAAGAAGTACAGAACCGAGAATGCTGACATAAATAAATTTGTTGTCAGCCGGTTTTTGGACTTTAAGATGGTGGACTCTAAAACGGTGATGAGTCAAGTCCATGAAATCTAACTAATTCTACACGAGATTTTAGCCGAAGGGATGATGGTGTGTGAGCCTTTCCAAGTGGCGACAGTTATTGCTAAACTACCCACTGGTTGGAAAGAGCCTATGACAAAAGAGGATCTGATTAACAAACTCCGCATTGAGGAGGATAGAAGAAAGGCTAATAAGGATGCAGGGAATACCTATGAAGCCAAGGCTAATATGGTGGAGTTTGGCATACAGTCTGGAAAACAGAAAAGGAAAGAGGTCAGTATGGGACCTAAAGGTGGCATTGGCAAGAAACCAAAGTATCAATTTCATGGCAAATGCTACAACCATGATAAGGTTGGGCACCGAGCGTCAGAGTGTAAGAAACCTCTAAACACGCGAGCTCAGGCACATGTGGCAGAGCTGGAGGCAATCGCAAGAGATGTCTCTGATCGTGACCTCTCAACTTGAGGCGTATAGGGTTGCACTCACTGAGGGTGGGTGTATGTAAGAAAGGGCAAATAAGTTTTTGTGTGATTTTTCTTTCCAAGTTTATTTGTAATAGCTATGATTCCCACTATAAACAAAATGAATTTCCCTTTTGCTTATCCTAGTGCCCCCTCACTTACGTCGTCTAATTTGTGACGCGTTTCATGTTGAGTAAATTAATTAACTTGGACCACATACCGGGCTTTCCAAATTGATAAGAAATCACACTAGCGTGAGACTTGTGTCGATGCAAAGATGCCATGGTCTTTGTTCTATTTGATTGAAGGAAGCACCGAGCTATTGAACTTAAGTCACAACGAAGTGTGAATCGAAGTATGTCCACTCATTGAACATGTGGGGTGATGCAATTCTATTAGTGAATTACATACATCTATGATTACTTTCGAATGTGGGGGGTGTTTTGCGAAGTAGTTTGAATACTATCGTGAAATTGTTAATCTCCACTTATAATAGAATGTGGGGGGAAGGTGCAATTAATTAGTATATTCTCGGATAATTGAAAGTCTCGTATACTTAATGAATTATGCAAGGCCAAATATAGTTATTTAGTTAACAAATGGAGTAAATACACGAGTACTAGAGATATACTCGTAATTTGAGAATGTACTTTACCCAATATCCAACAGTACTAGAAGGATTGTTGGAAAATGGATAAATTATTCGATTATTTTGGTGCGCATAAATATGAATAAAATCCATTTAAAGGATGAATGAGAATTGTCTCATTATGGGAATTGAAAAAAACCAAGTTTATTAAAGGAATGACGTGCACACACTCGCCATCCCTGAACGCTCGGACAAAGGCCGGAGTCAAGACTCAGGATTCATGGGCCCACGGCTTGTGGTTCAAGGTCTGTGGTCTATGGCTTGGTCTGGATTAGTTCGGAATTATTGTGGGCTATGGGCTCAAAATTCCTGAATAATATACTTGCATCATCATTGAGCTTAGGCCTAGTGGGCCTAAATTTTGAAGCACAATTGTTTTTAAGGCTTCCATGTTAAGCTTGTTAAGCCCAAAAACCTTGAACTCAATTATACTTATGAATTGAATTCCCACCAGCAGAGCATTGGATGATTGCTTTGAATTGGCTGGTAAAATGCGATGGATAGGTCCTCCTCCAATTCAATTTTGTCTCATGTATGTTTTGAACATTGTCTTCAGAGTTCCGCTATTAAAGGGTGCTACTTCTTCTTTTTCTAAACACACCAAAAAGAGTTTAAGCCATTCTTCTTCTTCTAAGTTCTTTTGAGTCATTCTGTTGGAAGGAGTACAAACACTTTTTCAGTTTGATGGGGAGTCACAGACGGTGCTGCTATGACTGAGTTTGATCGAGTTATCCTGGGAGACAAACACCGATACAACCTCCAGCACCTCCGGTGAGGCAGCAAAGAAAAGGAAAATTTAGTTTTTGGAGATTGTTGATTCTTTAGTCACTCTTGCCGGCCATTGAGGTTATAATTCATACTTTTTTTAAAAAAAATTCTTGTTGCTTGAAAAATTATAAAGTGTTGTACTGGGCATAATTTTTAGACTAAGCCTATGACACTCCAAACTCTTCGGCTGGCCCTATGCATAGGGCTCCAGAAACCTCAATGCCGGCCTTGATCACACCACACGTTACTTGCAGAGCCGGCCCCGGGGTAAGCCCAGCAAGCCTCCAGGATTGGGCAACTCCCCGGTCCGGGGCAACTAAAAATAAAAAATTGCGAAGATATCTGTATATGTTTAAATTGTTCCGTCTAGAGATACAAGTCGTAGAATGGCATGGTTGGTCTGTGTTCTTTTATAATAGCTGATTGGGCTGGGTTCAAGTCTCCTTGGAGCCGTTTTCGTCCAATTAATTATTTGTTGTCTTATTTTCTTGTTTGATTTATAATAGATAAAAATAGAACTTTTACACTAGTGCTAAAATTTAGTTATACTTTAGTACTTTAGCAGTTGTAGAGTCCAAGGTTCAAATTTTTTGCACACCATAAATATTTTTATAAGTGCTTATTTTCTCTCTTAGTTTATTTTAATTTTACTTCTATCTTTTCAAGTCAAATTCACAAATAAATAAATGTTGACAATAAATAAACCATAATAATTTATTTCTACTTAACAAACTTTGATAAAAAAAAGATTTAAAATAAATAATCTTTATTGTTAAAATTTCATTTTTACGAGAGTAAAGTTGATAACGTGATTGGCGATTGAAAACATAAGTATTGTTATGTTTGATTCATTTTTTTCTAGTTTAAAGTTTATTTTAGTTAAATTATGAAACTACAGTACCACGTTTGATCTGTTTGTCTTCTCGAATATATTAAAAATCAAGAAAAAATTTCTTTAAAAGATACAATGAGAAGTTGTTTTCTTTGAATCGGATAGTGTTAATCATAAAACACTATAATCGGGGTTACATTTTTATTTTAATTTTTTTTATGTAATTCAAGTTAAAAGCACAACGAAACATACATAGTTTTTTTTTTTTTTTTTTTGGTGACATGCATGTTTTTTTTATTTTTTTTAAGACTTAATATTAATTGGACATCTAAACTTGGGTCGGTCTTGGGCAACCCAAACATTAGAGCCGGCCCTAGTTACTTGTACCATGGAATATAAATTCAAAAATTTACTAGCAATCAAATCGCCGATACTCCTTCACATCAACAAAGCCGGTTTTCTCTTCTTTTTTAGAGTTCTGTTTTTGGTATGCTCCCTCACATAAGCAGCCAAGCACTGGATGCTAAATGTTGATGCGATCACATCCAATTCTGCCTAAATGGGCTTTAATTAATGGGCCTTTATCATCTGTCCTATTCTTATTTTGAGACCAGGATAATGTGAGAAAATTAAGATGATGATTAAGGATTAGCTGAGCATTAGAATAGGTTAATGAAAAATTATTGGTGTTATATTCGTGGACGGAAGGTGGCGGCATGGTTGAGCAGACGTGGCAGGACATGAGTGGTTAACAGGGCGGGTGGACGGACTGAGAGTCGGATGGACGGTGGTTGTTTAGACTAAAATTGTGATGGTCGGTTCGTGTGACGTCGGACCCACCTATGCTTCATTGTGATTCATGTTTTTTAACTTGTGGGTCTGATTGCAACACATGGCAATGCCACTCCGGGCTGCTGTGCTTGAGGTCTTGTTCCGGGATCGGGGTCTGTAGTGTGGGAACTCACTACATGTGTATGGTGTGCTCGCTCGACTGTCCGATCAGTAATCAATAGTCGGGATAAATTGGGATTAAAGTGAATGTAAAAATGGTTTTTTAAAGCGTAAGATAATCCAGACTGTTGATCGCCAATCAAACGGCCGAGGGAGCTCACTACACACATGTAAACAGTTTATTTTGTAGTGTTTGATGTAACAACAACTATGCAGAAAAATCAAGTCAATTGAACATTGCTAAACTAGTGAACGGATCATTTTATACTTTAGTGAAATAACAGTAAATATAGTTTCTAATACTAGTACAATTTAAAATACACAAGAAGATTATTTGATTCTATTCCTAAGTTACTAATACCTGATCGACTTGATTTTTTACGGGATTATTATTCGTGTCTATCTTTAAATAATGAACTGTTCATATTATTTTTTCCAGGTCGAGAAAAAATCAGAATTGACGGGACAACAGGAACCAAAGTATATATAACAACCAGTGATTGCTTCTCAAAAGAAATGCGTGATTTGTTTTTTGTATTTTTTCTTATAAGTGTTCATTGATGATTTGTTTTTTGTAATTTTCGGCGAATGTAATTTTATAGAATAATTGAAAATGAAGTAGGCGTATCAGTTTTGCACGAGTTTTAAGTCAATGAATGATTTTGTCAACCCCAACCAAATAAATTTTACGATTATTGTGATGTAAGCTGTTTTAAATTTTACTACTAACCTAGCTACTACAACTAATTAATTAATTGGTAGTATATTTTAAAACTTAATTCTAGTTTTATTTAATTGTGAGATTTGAGCATTTTACCTGCTCCGACTTTCTCCAAATTATACCATGGGCGGCCATATTATCTTGTAGAAGATTTTAAATAAGAATTCTCTTCTTTCTCTTTCGGCAGAGGATAGGATGCTACTTTCATATGTTAGTAGAGTTAGATATCACACGTTAAGTGCGTGCTCACTTACAAGTGCTTGAACTACGATCATGTCTAAATGAAAATCTTGAGGAATATTGTTTTGTTAGTGATGATAATATTGAGATATCAAATCGAGATTGGAGTGCAATGGCGGACGTATAATTTGATTTTTGTTGTTTTTTAATTACTTTTTGTTACATCGTAATAACATCTGCTGGTTGGAATTTGACAAATTAAAGGAGGACTGAAATACAAAATTATTTATGTTTCGGACAGTAAAAGAAAATCAACTACCGAAGGGCTAAAAGAAAGTTATCGAGATTTTGAGGGTCAAAACACTAAAAATAGGAAAATTCTACCGTCCGCCTATTAAAAGTGCTCTTTTACCGGTAAAAGTTTTCTTTGACCGGTAAGAGTGTATGTTCTTTGACCCGTAAAAGAACACTTTTATCGTCCGCCCAATAAGTATAAGAAGTTTGGTGAAGCCGACTGCTGTCAACCGGGTTGAATCAAATATTCTAAAAGTCCATCCAGAATGAGAAATCTGGTTAATATTCATTCTTACCTGGCCCAACAAAAATCAAAAGTAATTCTGGATCATAAATCTCTTCAAAGATTTGTGTCCTTGTTCTGTCAAATATATTTGCATTTTCTTCTTCTTTTGTCGTTTGAAACCATAAATTCCACTAATTTTTTTTTCATAATTCAAGATATCCGAACTAGCTCACGTGCATTTCGATTAGTTATAATGAAATCAATTTCACCGTCCATTGACAGATGACCCATTTAAAATCGGAAAAAAAGGGACCAATCCCCCTATGAAAGGCACTATTTCTTACGAGGGTGAAATAAAAGCCAACAAAATTGAATTAACTTAAAAAAAAAACCGAAAAATATAATATTAACCCAAAAACCTAGTCATTTCTCCAATCCATAATACTAGTGCATGAAATTGATAACATAAGAGGGGTGGCATATATGCAAACGAAGGCCACTACTCAATTGAAAGTGAAAGAAGATTAAGAAATGATGAAAAAGCAAGAGTGGGGCGGCAGAACTTTTTGAGTTCAATAATCATGCACTACTAGTGTCTCCCCACTCTACACCTCTCCATAAATACCCACTCTTCTCACTTCTCAAACACACCCATCAAAACAAATTCACCACAATCTCCTTGCTCTTCTCTCCACACCAAAAACCCATCTCTCTCCCTCTCTCTTGCCATGGCCAAGGACATTGAAGGCGGCGAGTTCACCACCAAGGACTACCACGACCCACCACCGGCCCCGTTGATTGACCCCGAGGAACTGATCCTGTGGTCATTTTACAGGGCTATAATTGCTGAGTTCATTGCAACTCTGTTGTTCCTTTACATTACAGTTTTGACTGTGATTGGATACAAGAGCCAAACTGACCCAACCAAGAATGGCGATGCGTGCGGTGGCGTCGGCATTCTGGGCATCGCTTGGGCATTTGGTGGCATGATTTTCGTCCTTGTTTATTGCACGGCCGGTATCTCTGGTTAGTACCCCTGTTTTCGTGTTTTTTTTTTTTTTTTTCATTCAAGTTTTTCCAAGTACTTGCTAAAAATAAAATTAAAAAAACTCGGGTCTAGGTGCTTTGGCTAAAAATAAACTAAATAGTAGATCTTTTTGGTCTTTATTCAAAAAAAAAAAATTTTGAATTTGTTAATTTTGCGTCGATTTTTTTTGTGAATTATTGATACGTCACGAGAAACCTAAATAGTCAAAAAATATATAGGAGTATATAAATTTTGAAACATTCACTAAAGACAAAAATAATTCAAATGTTTATAGATTGTTGGACTATATTTGTTTTTAGTTATAAACAATTTAGTTTACTAATAATTAACCACATATGTTTGTTGTGCCTAGTTCTCCTTGTGTTTAACTTCTATTTTCTGATCATCGCAGGAGGCCACATAAATCCAGCCGTGACGTTCGGGTTGTTCTTGGCTAGAAAGGTGTCGTTGGTCCGAGCCATAATGTACATGGTGGCTCAGTGTTTAGGAGCCATTTGTGGTTGTGGGCTAGTCAAGGCCTTCCAAAAGGCTTACTACGTTAAGTACGGTGGTGGAGCCAACGAGCTCTCTGCCGGGTACAATACCGGTACCGGACTTGGGGCAGAGATCATCGGCACCTTTGTTCTTGTTTACACCGTTTTTTCGGCCACTGATCCCAAGAGAAACGCCCGCGATTCTCATGTCCCCGTAAGTATCATTTTGAATGATGTGATTTATACGTGGTGTACGTATAGGGATTTCAAAATGTTGTGATAAATCCCAGCATTTTGATCTTTGCAATGACAGGTTTTGGCACCGCTCCCTATTGGATTCGCCGTATTCATGGTTCACTTGGCCACCATCCCAGTCACCGGCACTGGCATAAACCCAGCCCGAAGCTTCGGAGCAGCTGTGATCTATGGCCAACAAAAGGCCTGGGACGATCAGGTCTGTATATTCCACCAGTACCCTCCTTTGTGGACATACTAGAAAACAAAACATTAATCACTGGATGTAGACATAGAAGTGACAATTCACTCACATGCTCTGTTGTCCGTGACGGATGGCAAGCTTTGCTAACTTTCGATCTCATCCGTCCCTTTTTGCAATCAACGGTTTAGATTTACAGATGCATTCTTACCGGACAAAGTGCATAATTACTGTTAATAATGCATCTGCAAATCTAAATCGTTAATTGCCGAGATTCTCAGGTCTGTATATTCCTCCACTCTCCTTTCTTAACATACTAGAAAACAAAACATTATATAAGCACTTGATCTAGACATAGAAGTGACAATTTACTCACATGGGTTGAGTCTCATAGTGAGGTCGAGACACTCTGTGACTCACATGTGGTCTGGATGGACATGGGTTTTGTAGTGTACAAAACGCACTAAAGAGTTGTAATGCACCTATATTGAGATAACTTTCTGTCTTACATTTCATTCTCATAAAATTCCTTCGCATTCACTTAGTAAGAATAAATACTCTTAGATTACACAGTTTCCGATATTGGATCTGTATAATCTTCACACATATAATGTTTTCAGCGACTTCTGTAAAATAAATGATTCAAATCATATTGACGAAATCATAGGGTCCTATCAAGTTGCGCTACAACCCTGTTGTGTGAATACATTACAAGGTCCCCTCCTCCAGCTTAGAACGGGTTTTCTATGTTCATTTATGCACGTAGGCGAGAATTCATGGTATTTTCTCTTGATTCTAAAGATCTTTTCCTGCATGATTTTGAAACTTGTGATGATAATGTTTCAGTGGATTTTCTGGGTTGGACCATTCATCGGTGCCGCCATTGCCGCCTTCTACCACCAATACATCCTCAGAGCAGCAGCGGTCAAAGCTTTTGGATCTTTCAAAAGCACTGCTTATAACTAAGAGTCATGGGAGTTCCTAGAACTTCAAGTCTGTGTTCTCAGAGGGGATTTGGGAATATTGGGTAAAGTTGTAAATAAGTATTGGTGTGGAAGATAGTGTGGTCAATTTGGTTGCTTTGTGATCTTGGCACTTGTTTTTAACCGTGCCAATTGTGTTGTCATCTGTTCTGCTTTCATTTTCCTTGTTTTGCCTTTATGTTTTGTTTGTTTCATCATGGTGTTCCAAGCATAAATATAATATATGAGCAAGTGCTTGTTTGTTGCTTTCAATCAACAATAGTAAGTACTACTGAAATTGTGTTTAGCACTAATGATAAAAAGCGCTAGCGACTTAGTTCATGTCGAGAATTCGACTAATCCTCACATAACTCTTAGTCGAATGATAAAGAGCACTAACAGCTTAGTTCATGTCGAGAATTCAAGTGATTCACTCTTAGCATATTGTGCGACGCTCTTGTAATCATGGTTCATTTGTGATGGTTTTGTTATATAAAAAGATTATTTACACTTATCTACCTGAGGTTACCCTGATATTTTGAAAATTACATTGTCCTCCCAATCAACGTCATTTTTCCAAGAGCAAGTGCAACCAACTAGGTAAACTTTGAGGAAAAGTGCTAGTAAACAAGGTACATCTGTCCTTTTACTCAAAACCTCAATCAGCACTTCAACAGTACTATGTATTTTTCTTATCTTCTATTAAAAAAAGAAATATTTTTTCCTTATTTTAAATTAATTGGGAGAGAAGATGAGTGAGAGGAGGAGAGAGAGGGAAAACAATACAATAAATCGCTTGTGAATAGTGGCAAGGTAAAACTACCTAGTCACTAGTCATTGAGGTATTTTACATTTGTATGGACTCTTGAAGCCTTATTTTTTTGTTTTCAAATAGGTACAATAGCTAAAATTACTCTCATACACTTACCTTTAGGGCAAGCCCCAACAATGGGGCATAATGCACATATCTATTATAGTTAGATACTTTTTCTATCAGAACTCCAATAATACTCTAGATTTTACGTATCATCGATTATTATATGCATTATTTCTCTTTCATTATTCCTTAAATATTTCTTATTTAATTTTGTGTGAGGAAGTGGAGAAAGAAATTGTTGAGAGGAAATGATAAAATAAGTGATAGATCAACCTTGCTATTGGTATAGGATTTGGGGCACACCAAATGTACACCGCATTGTGTGGACCCATTTTGGGATTTCACACAAATGATCGGAGCTGCTCAACTTATTCTAAATATGTTTTTTAGAATCTCTATAAAAAAATCAGATCAATTTGATATCGGCAAGAGCTTGATCTATTTTTTGCTCAATTTCCTGTCAGAAAATTGAGCACAGAATTGATCAAGTCTCTACCGATACCCGATCGAGGTAATTTTTTGCACAAATCCTTAAAAAATATTTTAAACAAATTAAACGACTTCGATCATTTGTGTGGAACCCCGAGATGGGCTCCACATAATGCGGTGTGTATTTGGTTTACACCAAATGGAGCACCCATATCTTTACCTCATTTATTAAGGCGTTTTGATTTTATTGTTTTCTAGCTAAAATGCCTAATAGCAAGCGCAACTCCCTAGAAGGCAACTTTAGGTATTTGTTGATCCAAAACACAACTTAAGCCCTACAATAGCCTTAATAAAAGGCCCCCTAAAGTACATGGATGAACAGTACTTCAACAAATACCCCTTTTGTTAAGCTAGTGTGCTCTAACCAAACGTTTTTTAATTATTTCTTCTCTTCTCTCTCCTCTAAAAGAAATTACTCCATTTTAATAAGGAAAAATTGCTCTAAAATGGTAGTAGGGGCAATTAATTGCAAAGACATGGACCACCTTTTAGAAATTGCATATACATGAAACGGACAATTTCAATTGCATATACATGGAACCCATAATAATGTTGACCGAAATACCTCCTTCTTGAATCTGTGATTTCGAGTACAATGAATTTGTTGAGGAGTACAACCATTGTCAATGTAGAGTGCAACAAAAGTGGATGAAGGGTGCAATTGTCAAAAAATCTTCCCAGTGCAACTTGAACACACACCCTTCTTGAATTTAGACCAACGTGGGTGCAATGAATTTGTTGAACTCTTCTTTCACTTTTGTTGAACTCTTAATGGAGAATTGTTGCACTCCTCAACAACTGTTTTGCACTCATGTTGCATGTTTTTTACTCAAGTCGCTTTTTGAAAATATTATTACTGACTATTGCACTCTTCTTTCACTTTTGTTGAACTCTTAATGGAGGACTGTTGTACTCTTCAACAACTGTTTTGCAACCATGTTGCATGTTTTTTTACTCAATTCAAACTTTTTGAAAATATTTTTGTTGACTATTGCACTCTTTTTCCATTTCTGTTGAACCCTTAATGGAGGACTGTTGCACTCCTCAACAACTGCTTTGCACCCATGTTGCACGTTTTTTTACTCAAGTGAAAATCACACCTCCTCTGTCCAAATTCAAGAAGGGTGTGTGTTCAAGTCACGCTGGGAAGATTTTCTGACCATTGCACCCTTTATCCACTTTTGTTGCACTCTACATTGACAACGGTTGCACTACTCAACAAATTCATTGCACTCGAAATCACAGATCAAGGGGGTATTTCGGTCAACATAATTATGGGTACCATGTGTGTGCAATTAAAAAAGTGCGTTTCATGTTGGGAGCAATTTTCAAAAAGTGTTCCATGTCTTAGCAATCAATTGCCCCTACTACAATTTTAGAACAATTTTCCCTTTTAATAATAAAGAGGTAAGATAGATAGTGTTGTTGGAGTGTTGATAGTGATGTGAGTAGGTAAAATATAAGTGTCCACTGTTCACCAATCTTTTTAGAGAGGATTTTGTTTTTATTGTTGGAATGCTCTAAGGCTCTGTTTGGTAGTTAGGGAAAGAGGCCTTCTACGTGCACAAACCCACATGCACCGACGGCGTACCAACGGCGTCGGTGACGCCGTTGTGGGTCGCATACGATCGATCCGAGCCGTTCATCGCTCTCAGAATCAAATTCTGAGTGGGCCTCCGCGGGAATCGAGGCAATCGGACAGCTGTATGAGCTCGATCCAAAATCACCCCCACTTCACTAAAAAATTTGAGTGAAATGGGGGTGATTTTGGATCGAGCTCATACAGCCGTCTGATTGCCTCGATTCCCGCGGAGGCCCACTCGAAATTTGATTCTGAGAACGATGAACGGCTCGAATCGATCGTATGGGACCCACAACGGCGTCACCGACGCCGTCGGTACGCCGTTGGTGCATTTTGGTTGGTTCCCTTATCTTTACCGGTTAGGGAAAAGAAAGAAAAATTAAAGAAAATAAAAGAGAGGAAAAAAAGGAGAGATTGAAGAAAGGTAAAATGGAAATTTTTGCTTAAAATAATTTAGTTTAGTAATTTTTTCTTCTCCTTTTCCTTGGGTCCCAAACAAAGTCTAAAACTAAAATGCCTAAAAAAGGACGTATAGCTTGGCTCTTGTGCTCGCACTCTTGTACTAATCGATAATCAGGGCAACCCCGAAATCTTAAATCGAAGAAAACTCACATCTGCAGCAACCATCGGCCGCTCCGGCGAACGATAAGAATATGTACCCCTCTCTCTATCTTGCCGTTTCTATGTATCTGTTGTTTCTTATGGGTAATTTAGATGCTTAAACGTTGTAGTTTTTGGAACTATTGAGTGCAAGTGTCGTGCATTTAGATTTCCTTTGTTCTTTAACATTTTTAGTTGGGTCCATAGGCATTCTTTAACCAAATGCCGTAAAAAGGAAGAGAAGATCAACGTGACAGGGTTAGATGGTTTTATTCTTTCAAACTGCCTCGTTTCATAATCCCTACACCCTAAATACAATTGCTTCCGTGAGCTTTCAACTATGCTGTGATCCCTTTTGCTTTTTACGCATCTATTTTGTTAATTTGTTGCTTTTTGTTTCAAACTGCCCGTTGTGTTAACTTTAGGGGGTATCTTGAAGTCATGTAAAATGTATTTGCGGACTGAACGAGAATTAATGGGCAAAGATCAAGGTTCTGATCCAATCTCTAAATAGTTGGTATTCCATCCGGATTTCTTATTTGGTTTTGGAACATATAGGATGGTTTTCAGGGTTTTATGGTTTTATGTGAAGTACAAGTCGCATTTGCTCATTGTATGCTCCTCTTTCAGAGTGGGATCTCTGCCAAACCACTTGTTGTTAAATCATTCGTGTTTGTGTGATTGTTAGGGGTGTAACTGGTCTAGTTTGGTCCAGTTTTTTGGTATTTTTGGGACCGAACCGGTTAGTTCGGTTTGGGGAAATGCAAACCGGGACCAAACCGGAACTAGATCGGTCCGGTTTCAGTCGGTTTGGCTGGTTTCCTGGGTTTCTTCAGTTTGGCTTCATGCGCTACAGCCTACATTTCAGGCTTGGAAAGAAGTGAATAAGCTCTGATCTGCGAAAGGGGGGTATGATACCCATCTGCTCTGTACCCTCCCAGAGACTTCAACAACAAGAAGTCAACAAGTGATGGGAATACATGATTGAACAATGCAAAGACTCCAACTTCGAACCACTGGAGTCGAGATGATGTGGGACAGGGTAGAGGTGAAAAATCAACAAAAAATCAAACAAGAATCCCTAGATCATCAGTTCCGAAGTCGGGAGCTCAGAGAGAGAGAGAGAGAGAGAGAGAGAGAGAGAGAGACTCACTCACTCACTCAGCAGTCAACAATGGTGTGAGAGAGACTCACTTGCCACCATTGCCATCGCTAGAGGAGGATGAAGAAAACGAAACAAGGTGTAGAAATGAAGGGGAAATCTCAGTCGATTATTGATCTGATCTCACAGAGGGAGGGAGCGAGCGAGCGAGAGGGAGGGGGAGAGAGAGAGAGAGAGCGACTCACTCATTCGTCAACAATGGTGTGAGAGAGACTCGCCACCATCGCCATCGCCAAAGGAGGAGGAAAACCAAATAAGGTTTAGAAATGAAGGGGGAAATCTCAATCGCTTATTTTGAGAGAGAGAGAGAGAGAGAGAGAGAGAGAGAGATGAGGGGAGTCGCCTGGTCGGTCGCCGCAACAGAGAAGAAACGATTTAGGGTTGGGGAGCCTTGGGGTGATGTTTTATATGCTTAGTATGTGTGTGCGCGCGCGTGCGTTTATATACATATATATAGCTCCAGTTCGGTCCAACCTTAAAACCCCCAAAACTGGAAACCGGACTGGTTCTAAATTTTGGAAAAATTGGTGAACCAGGATTGAACTGGTCAACAAAAAATGGGGGGGAAAAAACCAGTTTGGTCCGGTTTTCAGTTTTTTTTTTCATCCCTAGCGATTATCATGTTTTATGTGGCACAAATCATGTTTTCCATTCAGTCCTAATATTATCTTTCTTTGCTTTCTTCAAGTTTAATTCAATTTCTTTTGATTGGCTGGTTGTTTTGTTCATGATAAACTACCAAGAAAGTAGCTTCAGGAATGCAGATTGGAGTTTGTTTTAACCTTTGGCTTTTCCAATGGGATTTTGGATGAAGTAGGAATAGATGGAGAAATAAGAGGCAGTAACTTGTTCCATTTTCAGTGGTATTTCTACTCATATAAGATGGTTTTGTTTAGCGGTTGAAGGATGTGGTGGCGCTCATAGACTTATTGGGAGGCCAGAAAATTTCACCCTGCAGATGTTTTGTATGAAGAACCTAGACTAATTTGTTGAGAGATTACACCGATGGGGAATATAATGAATGTTCATTTCCCTAGCTACCACCACAAAATCACATGACCTTTTCACTTTTATGCTATGTGGGTTTATATTTTTCCTGTTTATGATGGATTTGTTGGTGAACTATGATGCTGGGACTCGGGTACGGGTATCAGGTGCGGGAGTGAATCTAGGTGTTGGACAACCCAAGTTGAAAAATACAAAATACGGGGATATGGATCTAGATTTGGACATGGGTGCTGGGATACGATATACTATTATTTGTAGAATATGTTTCTCATAATAGATTGACAAACTCAATTAATAGAAACTGGCAATTCGTAGAAATTTAGTTGTGTTACATAAACCACTAAACCCAAATTCATTCCAATCCATAGCTCAAAAACAAAAACAAAAACAAAGATGTGTTACTTAGTCCAAAACCAACAAAGATGTGTTCCTAATCCAACTGACTCTCCTGCAATCTAGCTGTTACTTATCCTTGCAACCTCCTAACATTCATCTCCATCCAATTGCTCTTCACTCTCCTTAACCTCTTGAAACATCATTCCCTCCAAATCTGGTTCATCGAGAGAAAGTTGTGCTAGTTCTGCCGCCTCTTGTCCGTCAATATCAAACTGATCTCCACCTAAAAAACTCATACAAAACAACTTTCAAAAATGCCGTAAATAGTAAATGCTTGTATTGTTAAATGTTAGGGAACAAGTGAACTCACTTATGTCCCAATATTTCGAAGGTCGTTCAGTGTACTCCTTGCTCTTCCTTGAGAGTGGGCGGAGATTGCAATGCACAAAGACTAGGTCTTCAGCTTGACTTGTTGCCTGCCTGTTTCTCTTCACACTTTGAGTCACAGAATATGTGCTCCAATTCCTCTCACAACAAGAAGAAGATGCTAGCTACAAAAGCAATTTAAGGCCAAAGCTTGTAACAATGGGGTTGAAGCCCCATGATTGGCCCACCATGAAATGGGTTCTTCAAAAATTCAGGCATCGATAACGTGAGCTTGGCTAAAGTATTCAAACCCATTAGAAAAAGCTTTTCGCATGTTAGTTTCATTAGGAAAGAACCGTTTAAGACATTTGCTCCTATTTAGGGAGACTTCGTGATCCTCATGTGGCGCCACCCGTGCAACCCCAATACCTCCACTATTCAGCCAAGCATCACAATAATACTTTGAGACCAATGAATGAGCCATACAATGTAGGGGGGAATTACTTTTGTTCTGAAGAGCATCTGCGAGCCAAGTGAAAAGTCACCACATTGTATGGCTCATTCATTGGTCTCAAAGTATTATTGTGATGCTTGGCTGAATAATGGAGGTATTGGGGTTGCACGGGTGGCGCCACATGAGGATCACGAAGTCTCCCTAAATAGGAGCAAATATTTTAAACGGTTATTTTCTAATGAAACTGACTAGCGAAAAGCTTATTCAGAATATGAAGCTCTTTCTAGTGGGTCTAAATAGTTTAGCCAAGGTCACGTTATCGATGCCCGAATGTTTGAGGAACCCATTTCATGGTGGGCCAATCATGGGGCTTCAACCCCATTGTTACAAGCTTTGGCCTTTAAATTGCTTTCGCAGTCAACATCTTCCTTTGGCTATGAGAGGAATTGGAGCACATATTCAATGATTCAACATGTGAAGAGAAACCGCCTAGCAACAAGTCAAGCTGAAGACCTAGTCTTTATGCATTGCAATCTCCGCCTACTCTCAAGTAAGAGCAAGAAGTACACTGAAGGACCTTCAAAATATTGGGACACAAGTAAGTTCACTTGTTCCCTAACATTTAACAATGCAAGCATTTACTGTTTATTGCATTTTGGAAGTTATTTTGTATGAGTTTTTTAGGTGGATATCAGTTTGATATTGAAGGACAAGAGGTGGCAGATCTTGCACAACTTCGATGAACCTGAGTTGGAGGGGATGACGAGGTTGAGGAGAGTGAAAGAGCAACTTGATGGAGATGAATGTCAGGAGGTTGCAAGGATAAGTAACAACTAGCATGCTAGAGAGTGAGCTGGATCAAGAACACATTTTTGGTTTTGGTTTTGCGCTAAGTAACACATTTGTTTTTGTTTTAGAGCTATGGATATGGGTTATTGTGGTCTATGTAAGACAACTAAATTTCTATGAATTGCCAATTTCTATTAATTGAGCTTGTCAATCTGCTATGGGAAATATATTCTAAAAATAATAGTATATCATATCCCCGTACCCACGTCCAAATCTTGATCCATATCCTTTGTTTTTCAACTTGAGGTGTCCGACACCTAGATTCACACCCATACCCGAGTCCGAGCAACATAGACATTTATTACTTATTACAAAAGGGATGATGCTTAATCTTGTCGAAGTTCTAACCTTTATCCTTTCTCTAGGAAGGATATTTTATTCAATATTTTGCATTTCTAGTTCCAGTAGGTGCCACTCTAAGTTTTGGTAGAATGTTTATTTTTTGTGATAGAATCTTGCATCCAATAGGCTCATCAATTCAGTGATTTGCCTTTTCAAAACTGTAAACAAAATACTATTATCTTCTTACAATCTGGTTTCCACCGCCAACTTTGGCATTTTAGGTGACCTTAGTCAGATTCTTTTTATGGACGCCTCATTAAGTAAAAATTGTGGCTCTCTTATTTTGTTAACCTCTCTTTTGGGCGATATTGTCAATATTATATTGAAATTTTATGTAGCATTGCGGTGAAGTATGGAAGCCAACAGGCGTCAAGGTGGAATTAAGCTACTGCTAGCTGCTGAACAAGAAGCTCAACAGATTGTCAATGCCGCCAGAAGTGGTAAATCTACTCTTAACCATGTCTGTTTTGCTATTGATATTTGTCGAAGTTTGTCGCACCTGTAGGAATTAGGATACATGAAGTTAGATAAGCATATGCATCTGAGGAAGGAGTCCTGTGTAGACTTTATATGACTCTTCAATATGAAGATTAGCTTTTTCCTTGTCCCGCAGCAGTATGTATAATAGTTTTCGCACGCATATTTGAAGAAATTGCAAGATGCTGATGTGCTAATCTTGCCAAATAGATGTATGTATGAATTTATGATAGTTTCCCAAGGCATATTCGAATAATTGCTAGCAGCTGATGGGTTAGCACATTCTTGCTTTTCATGCTTGGAGATCATGCCTTCGCGGCTTTGCCTATCAAAGTTTTAAAGTTCGTACATTTTCAAGTCATGACTTTGGTGTTGCTCGATAAATTTGCACATGGTAAATGGATATTTTAGGAAGTACTGAAAATTGATTGGTGAATTTTTTAATGTGAAAAACCATCTGGTATTATGGACTAAGAGTCTTAAGTACTAAATTTTTTAATGTCAAGTGCTATGCTGTTACGGCAAGGAAGTTGACCTTTCTTTTGGTTTGCAACTAGGAAATCCTGGTGTTTTAGTATGTAGTCTCAAAATTTAGAAGTCAAACTCTTACTTAACTTGGTATATATGAATTCTCCATGACGAGTATAAAATTATTTCTGAAGTATTCTGCCATGGCTTTTGTCTCGTGTTTAAGCAAAAATGGGCAGACTAAAACAAGCCCAAGAGGAAACTGGAAAGGAGATAGCTGAATATCGAGCCCAAATGGAACTTCAGTTTCAAAGGAGAATCACAGAGGTAAGTGTGAAAATAACTCAGTAAAACCTCTTTATAGAGAGCTATATTTACTAAACATACTAATTTCACCATCCATCCGTTGGCACTATCAAGTTCATGTCTTTGTCGATGAGTATTTTGCTGGCAATTTCAAACATCAAAGAATAATTGGTGAATTCAACCAGTCTTAGTTGTTCACTGCATCTTGGCTGCCATTTAAATTTGGTGCTTGCTCAAAATTCTTAGCGAATGAATTTGTGGTTGAATATGGGTTCTGTTGTGCCTATCCAAAAAAAAGAAAAAAAAGAAGGGGTTTTGTTGTACATATGCATAATTTGGTTCTTATTTTCCGTAAGTAATTGAAAAAGAGAACAAATTACGTTCTACTTCATTGTCTTTATCTATTTTGTTCCCTTATTTTTGGTGAACCTTCACAAATTGGAGTTCGAATCACATCCAGGTTCCACCATGCGTTGTGATAACCCTCGGGCTTCACTATATATCTACAGTTATCTGTTATTGTTTGGCTAATTCAGAGTTTCATTTTGTTGGAAATGGTCATAAACACAGAGCTATGGAGATTCAGGTGCCACTGTGGAGCGCCTTGAACAAGAGACTGATGCAAAGATCCACCACTTCAAAATGGAGGCAGGAAAAATATCATTCGATGTCAGCCAAATGCTTTTGAAGCATATTACTACTGTCAATGTCTAATCTTCTTGTTGGTTAAGTTGTTGCGATACTCTATTTTGGACATGATTGTTTTATCATGTAGTAATTTACAGTATGTTACATGGTTACAAAATTCCTGCCTGCTGTAGATAGCAGCACTCTTGAAGCCTTGATTTTGTACATTTTGCTGTGGGTTTTCAATTACAAACCCTATCGGTGGCCCTTTTTTTTTTTGCCAGTCCTATCGGTGGCCCTTCATAACTCATTATCAAACATTGTTGCCCCTCTTGATTGTGTATGACACTGCATGTTCTTTTGCTTGCTAACGTTCGGTCTTGTTAATGAGAGCATAGAATTCCAAGAAATTAAGAGTAGGACACAATTGAGTACCGATGAAAAGATATCTAAGAACTGAGGTTGTCGGGTAGTTGGCATACATCGTTGAGAGAGAGGGGAGTCTTCCCCAGGTGGGTTTCCACCTCTCGTCCCCTGCTATTCCCACCTCTCTTTTTTCCCTCTGGTCCCTTCATTCTTTCCCCTCTTAGGGCATCTTCAACCCAATAACCTCCATTTTAGAGGATCAAAATACAATTTTATATCCAAAAAGTGAATTTGAAGGATTTCACTATGTATGTGAGCTCCAACCCAATAATTTCCATTTGTCAAACACATTGGCTTTATCATTGGAGGGTGAGGACAAAAAGAAGACATAAGAGGAATTTGGAAATGATGAATAGTGAAATGGAGGTGATCCTCCATAATTTTTTGATCCTTCATATTTGGAGGGTGAAAAACAATCCTCCAAAATGGAGGATGGGTTGGGGAGAGGTTTTCCTCTAAAATGGAGGCAAAAATGGAGTTATGAAGGGTGGGTTGAAGATGCCCTCAGTCCCCCACTGCTGAAGTCTCTCTCTCTCTCTCTCTCTCTCTCTCTCTCTCTCTCTCTCTCTCTGTGGTTGTGAGGTGGTTGAGACTTTCTCCCTCGGGAGAAAAATTCTCCCACTTCCCATCATTTTTGGACGACAGAGACCCAAATCTGGAGTTCCAGATCTGTGTATTGGTTCATTGCACGGAGACCCTGGTCGGCTGGTTCGAGCGGTGGCTTCCTGAGCTCTTCAACGGCAATGATGAAGGTGTCTGAAGGCAGATCAGGTGGCAATCCTGCGGCAGGAGTGCGAGGTTCGGTCTAGTGGTGATCCTCCATCCACCTAGCTGCATGACCGGATATTGAGTCCGACATCAGCGTTGAGCGGCATTTGATTTTTTTGTTTTTTTGTTTTTGTGGCTGTTTTTTGTGTATTGCGAACCAGTAGTGTCCTTGTAGTATGTGTTTTCTATATATGATACAGTATGTTTTTGTTTGCTCAAGGGGAAAAAAAAACCTATTGGACTATTATTGATGATATTACAGGGTATAAGCTTTTTTGTTTGCATTTTTCTTTTTCCCATTGCATATTGTTTCTCTCTATATCTACATGTCTTCATCCTGGTTGCACGGGAGCGCATCTAGTTTTTATTTATTTATTTTTGAATTGCAGAGCACATAATAGTGTTTTTTTTTTGTCATACGATACCTATCAGAGGAGATTAGTGAGACAATTAATTAGTGGGTTAAACAATTAAAGGGGAGTTCGATGTCCCACTACAGACTCGAACCCCAGACCTCCTCCTTGACAGGCAAGGGGTATAACCAGATTGACTATAAGCCACATCTACGCACATTTAGGGTACGATGGGTTTGGCCAAATCGCTTGAATGGATTATTTTCTTTTATAAAATTTCCGTTTTGAATGAAATCCGGAGAGTAATTTAGTGATGTCAAAGGTAGACTCTAGACAATATTCTTTGTGAGACTTTATATCCAACTCAAAAGCTTCAGTTATAGGAGGTGGCAAGGTCCCAATATTGTGTAAAGTGATCAATGATTCCATACTGCAGCAAAGTGGAATTATATTTCTTAAACATTCCCCTCACTCACGTGTCACCCTTTTTGAGATCTATCAAGTGTAGCCTCTTTGTAAGTCTCATCGTGCAGCTTTTTTTGGTTGGTTCTATCATCCTGCATGGCGGTGTGGATTGTAAATTTGTAAAATATGGGTTAGAATGGACCTGCTCTAATAGCATACCAGGTGAAACTTTATTCATGAATAAGACATCTCTGTGACTCCATATGACTTGTGTGTTTTTGTTCTCTATGTCACATGTTTCTTTTATGGGATTTTTTCAAATGTATGAACTATTGAATGAGGAAGTTGTTTCTGGGGCAGGGCAGTCGTCTTGTCATTCTCTGTTCCCATATCCCAAGGTTTGGTAAGGTATATCCTAGTATATTTTTCATATTGTTCTCTTAGGAATTAGGCCCCGTTTTGGTATTCTATCTTATTTGTTTATATGCTTACAATAAGCAAGTACAGTGATTTAGTCAAGCCATCTGCTTGCTTACTTGGGGATAATTAATCAGATAAGCAAATACGTTAATTGGGTATAATAATCAATCAAAGCCGGTTTATTTTGTTTTTCTAGCAATTAAGATGGATTATCGTTCCAAAAAAAAAAAAAAAAAAGATGGATTATCATGTGGAGGATGGCATTTTCCATTCTAGTCTGGTGGTTAGAAAAAAAAATTTGTTCACCCTCACCAAAAAAGGGTGAACAAAACCCTCTTCCTGATTGGTTAACATAGTGTGGGGTCTACAAAATCAATGCACTTTTTGGTAAGCATGAAATCATTTTGTGGTGAAATCCATTTTGCTTCACAATTGGAATTTATGAACATAGGTGATTCGGTTGAATGTACGAGGACAGGGAATCTTTGAACTAACTTTTTAGAGGCCTTTTTTTTTTAGTATATTAATTTACGAAAATTGTCTTCCAGTGGAAGACGAAAAAATGTTCCGTGTTTTGAACTTGTTTGAAGAGTGTGTATTGAAAATGTTGTGTCTGTCCGGACTACCAGAACAACCCGACTTTTCCGGCTGTCCGTCCAATCCAAAAGGACACTTCAGCAATCTGTTGAAACCAATGGCTAGGAGGACGAAATAATAATACTAGGTACACACCTCTCCACCGCACTCATCTGTTCATATTCAGCCATTCTGTACAACCCAACTTATACTGTCTTTTTTTTTTTTGGTACAACCAACTTCATTACTTCCATTGTGTATGCTCTGGTAAATAACTTCAGGATTAAGTGTTCCAAGATGGCCAGATGCTAGCTAGCTCCCAATACTTTACAGGCTCTTTTGACAAGTTCAGTAATGGAGGAGATCGATGACAAATTAATTATTGAAGAACATTCTTCTGTGTATTCAGACCACTTTTGACCTTGAAAAACCTACATATGGACATGACACATCCCCCTTTTGGCCATATCAGAAATTACCAGTTTAACTCCATTGCTTTGTTTTTTTTGGGTAATGACTTAAAAGCTCTACTACTTAGGGATCAATCAAATCTATTTACACATCTATCCTTATTGGCATATATTACCGTAAACAAAGTTATTTTTGTTGAATTTCCGTGAATATATAGCACAGATTGATGTATTTACTAACACAAGGGATTTAAGGAAATGTCTATGAAAATTAAGTTCAAAAAGTTTTTCCTAGATCACCCACTCTATACAAGTACTCCCTCCATCCCAAAATAAAAGTTCAATATTCCATTTTGTGTTGTGCTCTTATTCTTAATAAAAGAAAATTTTGAAAAGTTAATAGGTAAAAGTTACAATTATCATTTTGTCCTTTTGAATAATTAATGGATAAACGTGGAGGAGTATTATGGAGTGAGGTAAAATTAATGGATAAAATGCAATAATAATGATATATCTTTAATAAGTTGAATTGACAAAGTTAGACACTTAAAAATGGACAAATCAATATAGTATCAAAGAGATGATTTTGTGAACTTTTGAATGTTTTTCTCTCACAAAATTAAAGCAATGAGTTTTTTGATGGGAAACAAAGATTAAAAAAAAAAAAAGCTTTTATTTTCATAGTTTATGATATTATTTTTTTTGGAAACATATCTATTGATTTCATCTTTTATCTTCATGGTAATGAATTTTAGTTTGGTGGAAGAAAACGAAAAGCAGTATCATTAGGGAGGACACAGGGTGCATGCTGTCCCCAAACATGTTGTCCGATCTGGGCCGCTAGTGTTCTGCGATGGATGGCTCGGATCACATCTTGTCCAAACACATCCGAACCGTCCGCTACCAAACAAATCCGAGCCGTCATGGACGGCCCAGATTGGGACAACACCATCCCCCAATTCGCGGGGGGCCTACAGTGACTATAAGGTGTAGTGAGCAAATCACAGATTGTTTTGTGGAAGAGTTTTTTTTTTTTTTTTTAAATCTGAACCATTGATTGACGAATTCAATAGTCACCATAGCTCACTACGAGTTTCTCATTGCAAGCCCCAATCCGTATCATTGTTATCAGTCAAGTTTTGCTGCCCAAGACATAGAAACTTTGAAGTTTGAACCATATGGTCTAAATTCGGCAATCTTCTGTTTTATGGAGTACTGCCACTTCTGGTAAAGTTTCGACCGCAAAATCTAAGGCAAAAGGGAAATTGAGAGTAATTAAATACTGTAGATGTTTTTTTCTTCTAACTGAAACAGATCACATGCAGTCAGTGCAAGTGGGCCTTCCACCAGCTTATATCAAATGATTCAAATCTCCTTGTATTCCCTTTCAAAAATGATATGAGTACACCTAACTTGCACCCCGCATTCACACCAAAGTGATGTGGCAGACAATGAGAAGTCAAATGTATGGCCCACCTGAAATGATGGGCTTCTCCTTATCTGCCACATCACCTTGGTGTGCATGTGGGGTGTAAGTTAAGTGTACCCATATCATTGTTGATTCCATTTCATATCCTGCCATCTTGGCCTCCCCCATCCACTTGTTTATTTAAAGAAAAGATAATTTACGAAAATGATTTGAATATACCACTGTGTATACCTTAAATGTACACCACCACGTAGCGCAATTTAAATGCTTTTTTCGACGTTTCAGATTTAAAATGCCCTATTACCGGTTTGACGTTCCGCATTTCAAATCCGGAATATCGAAAAAAAGTGTTTGAATTACCGAGATTTAGTGTACATATGAGATACCATAGCATGATTACCTTCAAATTGTGACAAAGGGAGTGGTCCTAAAACCAGCAAATTAATGGCATTGATTGCATCAGACATCCCACTGAATACCATGGCGGGGTCCCACCATGGCGGGTCCCACCCTTCATTACCCATACCCTGCACTTTCTCATTGGATAATTTGTTCGACCCTGGATTCTTATTTTAACGAATGAGAATCCAATAAAATCAAGCGTTAAAATGGGTTGATTTTGGCGCTTGGTTTCCTCACTCGGTAAAATCACCCATTTGATTTTATGAAATTTCTATTTTAGCAAATGGGAAACCAAGTTAATGTAGAGATATTTCTTCTTCAAAAGCATCAAAATGAAACTTGTGAATTATGGAAGTGTGTTAAATTGAGTCAAATTTCGGAAAATTAAATCAAGTTTGATAAAATAAATACAAATAAATAACTCAGCCCACTTAAAAAGTGTTTTTTTTTTTATGTTGAGGGTAAATGATGACCCACAAAATCACAAAGATTATTTTGCATAAAGAGTTTAGAACTTAAAAATACACGGTCAATAAACCAACTCACACATGAATGTGCAGAGCTCACAACATTCTATCACCAGTAGGAGCGTACACAAAATTTTCTATCAATAGGATGATGAATCTTATAATATATATTTCCTTCGTTTCATTTTGATAGTCTCCCACAAAAAAATTTAGTGCGAGAAAATTGAAAAAATCACGAACGGAAGTACTTAATTATTTTTTTATCCAAAAATTGTACGTCTTCTCGTAGGAGGCTATCAAATGAAACACATGGAACACATTATAATACTAAATCAAAAGAGATCTATTCAATACATATAAGGAAAACGTGATGTAATGTTACTTGGGACAAAGAGACAGTGAGAGAGATAGAGAGAGAGAGAGAGAGAGGAGAGTTAAAAAATATCAGGACCACAAAAAAGAAAATTATAAACCGTGGATATGCTCCACTTTTTCTGCACAAAAGAGAGTGTGTTTAAAAAGTGTTAGGATAAAAAGTGTAGCAGTCGGGTTCATAGGGGTCAGCTAAGGACCCTCTTCTTGTTGACAAAGAGGTAAAAGGATCACTATCTCAGAATCTGCAAAACTGAATGCAGATCGATCCGCCTCGGTGGTGCCAAGCGTACGGTGCCCTTGGATGAGGGCGCAGATGCATGGTTCTGGACGAATATAGATTTGAACGGTGTCTGTCGAGCGAATAGTGTCGAAGACATGGCATTCTCCGTTTGGCTCTCAGAACACCCTCGGGATCTCCAGCTGAGCAACGTGCCGAGCGACCGAGGGGCTGGGCCATTCGCGTGCCGAGTCGGTTGACCTCGGTCGTGTTGGGGCTCAGGCTAACCTGGTTCGGTGGTGGCGTATTGGGCACGCTACACATTCCACGATGGAGCATTAAATGCGGCAGTCACCTACTCTGCCATCACCGCCTGCAGGAGCACGTGGGTGATGGGGAATGTCTTGAGACGATTTGACTACTCGAACCCACGCGCTGTGACGTCAACGTGGATATGGCGTCTGTGGCAGAGATGGAGATCACATCACCTGTCATTCCGAGTGTGAATGACAGGTGCGTGGGGGGCACCGAACTCGTGGGACGCACGCCTCTCAGCCTATAAATACCCCACCACAACAACCACATGGGGTATTCTTCTCTCTTCATTTACTACCCTCTTAACTTCACTTCTCTCTCTAAATTTCTGGCACTTTTCCTCCTCTCCGGTGACTGACTTAGCCATCGGAGTGCCTTCCCGAACCACCACCGTCCGGGCTTAGCGCTGACGTGGTTGTTCACTCGTGCAGGTCTCTTCCTGAAGGGGGCTGCCAGGGGTCAAGCGAGGTCAGGCCATTCCCTCACCACTTGCTCCGTACCAGAAGGTCCAAAGAGATACTCCGGTGAGAAGCTCCTCCACAAAAAGAAAGGAGAAAAATATCATGAAAGATTCGATGAACCATTAGAACAATGTTACAAATATTTCACATTACTTGTAGCGAGATCTAGGAATCGATAGGTCAAAATTACTAAAATGTTAAAAAAAATGTACATATTTTCATAAAATTTTAATTCAGTAGGGTCAATTGACCACCTTACCGCTATTTGTTTCCATCCATGATCACCAGTGTGTATGATTCCATAAATTTATGTGTGTGTCTTGTATTTGGTCGTGTGTTTTTTTGTGTAATTGTAGAGTTTTTGTTTGGAGCGAAGAGGACAAAAGAGGTACTGTGTGATCAAGTGGAGGCCATTTGACCTTTCACCGTAGTGGTACAGTGCTGACAATATACTATTCATTACGTACAATCTTGGAAGAGAGAGAGAGAGAGAGAAGCTGACAATGCAAAGCATGTGCAGCTTACCATCATCCGGAAGATCGATCCTTGTAAAAATTTCTCCACGACCAATAAAAAGCAGTACTTCTCGAGAAAAACTTAGGTGCGAACAGGGCTTGCCTTTCAATACACTGGGCCATCTAAAAATGTATTGAACTGCTTGGATTTAGAGAGAGAAACAGAACAGAGAAAGAGGAGAGAGAGTGAGGTGAGAGAGTGTTTTAATTCGAACCGTCCAATACACTTTTGGACGGCTCAGATATGCAAAAAGGGCACTACGTCGGTTGCTACCATATCGGCACCCAAGTTTTACCTATATTAAAATGTCTCCCTCTCCTCCAAACTACTACAGTATATTGCTTTGTTTAAGTGGTGATGGTTTACATTATTGTGTTCTATCCGTTGCATATGATAACCAATCAGATGATCCAAAACATTCAATCTTTGAAATGTGTGTGTTTCGACATTTATAAAATATACAACTTGTCAAAATAATTAATGGCAAGTGCCTTTTACTCTACTAGATCTGATGGGATCTGCTAGGGGTACCAAAGCAATTGTACCAAAAATGTATATAGCGGCTTGTGGGGTTTATTTTTTGGATCTCACACAGATAATTTGAACTATTCAATAATTTTAAACTAATTTTTTGAGTGTCTTTGCAAAAAATCAACTCAATTGAATATGTATAAGTGGGTGATCCAATATCTCAAATTTTCATTCAAAATTCAGTATCTTATTAACTTCTGGTTAGTGATGCCCTTAGAAAAAATAGTGACTTTTCTTAAAATAAATAAATAAATAATCACAACAAATATGGAAAATATTGGTGAATCCCTCACCACCACCACCCCCGAGCACGCGCGCACACACACAGAGTGAATGTAAATTTAGGAGTCTTGTTAACGTTTGCTCAATGTGCACATAATCTACATTACAATGGAGAGCGATTTTTGTCTCAGTCATATTTTTTGTCCCAATCATCATATTACATTTTATCTCTCTCTTTGCCAACTCTCTCTCTCTCTCTCTCTCTCTCTCTCTCTCTCTCTCTTTCTCTCCTTTTCGAAATTTAAACCACATTTTCTCTTACTACCTCCTTTCTTTCCCCCTCTTTAAAATTCGAAGGACCATAAAGAATGGGCACGAGTACGAGCACGTGCATTGATTGCTCAAGCCGTGCCTTCAGGCATGGGCACGGGCATGCACTAGTAAGCATACAAACAAACAAAAAAAATATACACTCCAATACACCTTTTACACTTTTCAATACACTTTCACATATTCCTATATACTTTCACATTTTTCAATACACTTTTTTCAATCTTAAAGTGTGATTATTGGACACACATTAGCTTTTCAAAAGATGAAGTGGTTTTTCAAAAGATTTCAAATAATGACACACATTAGCTAAAATCATGATATTTCAAATCAAAAAATAAAGTGGATCTGTGCATCGTTTTTCGATTTTTTTCGCACCAAATTAAAGTACTCCTCGTGTACTTTAGTTTGGTGCAAAAAAAAAATAGAAAAACAATACACGGAACCACTTCATTTTTTTATTTAAAAAATCATGATTTTAGCACCTGGATGCTAAAATCTTTTGGAAAACTGGGCCTCATGTACTCCTTCAATAGGATCCTCTGTCCCCGCTCTTAATCTTCGCTATTTGATCATACACTCAATTTTCACTCTAGCAAATTTTAGTCTATGTTTTCAAAAATAGCCTTCCTTTTTGGAAGTGGGGGCCCTATAGTGAGTGAACTATTTGCGCAAAGAGTTACACTATTCGCGAGAATAGTTTATTAAAAATCCAGACCGTCCAAAATACTTTCAACGGCCAAGATTCACTCACTACACCCTCTAGTGAGATTCACTCACTAGAAGGCCCCCAGTTCCTTTTTTATGGGCTAGTAGGTGTTTTAAAAAAAACATTTTTCTCAAACTGCTCCAAAATGCATGGGCCGACATGGCGTGACTTTGATGGTATCATTTCATCCGAATTTATTTGTCCAATTTTGTGATACTTGTCCTTCATAAAATTATCTATATCTTGCAAAATACAATGGAGTATTTAATTGGAAGTTCTGTATCAAATAGAACTTATTGACGTCTACTATTGCGTGGAAAGCATTACAAATTTGGAAAACAGGGAGTAGACGATGACGACCGAGTAACTAACTTGTTTCATTAGTTTTACTGAACGTTCTAACGGTCCAAACCCAAACAGTAAAAATGGCGACACCCACGTTCCCTTCCCCTCACCTACACGACAACTCCAGCTCAAAAAACTTCATCAAACCACACTACAAACACCACCGCCACCCTTCACTACCTTTCCATTTTCATCAATCCATGACACTTCCACTGATTCCAAAGCCTCACCATTTCAAAATCACCCAACCATGACAAAAATTCCCCACAAAACCCATCACAAGATCTCTCTCCTCCCCCTTTTCCTCCTCAATTTCGTTGGATTTGCCTATGGGTTCGGATCTATGGGCCCCATCGCAGCTGCATTCGGAGATTCCGGCTTCTTCTGCGCCATCGACGCTAGCGGCAAGCAAGCCGTGATCTGCTGGGCCCAAAACACCACCACCACCTCTTCTTCTACTCCGTCTTCCAATCAAAACCCATCTCTCCAAATCCCACCAATGGCTGGTTTGGCCGGCGGCGACGGGTTTCTCTGCGGCATTTTGTCGAACACTTCGCAAGCGTATTGCTGGACCTCCAACGGTTCTAGCACCAATCTCGTCCCTCCGCCTTTC
The DNA here is from genome assembly GCA_020921065.1 of Vaccinium darrowii. NCBI lineage: Eukaryota > Viridiplantae > Streptophyta > Magnoliopsida > Ericales > Ericaceae > Vaccinium > Vaccinium darrowii. The sequence continues at coordinate 219,952 of JAFMTH010000022.1, read as the reverse complement.
GTAACCACAGCTTACTCGAATATTGCAGCCGGTAAGAATCACGTCTGTGCTGTTAGGGGATCTTATTATTCGGCTAGCAATTCTGGGTCAGTTGATTGTTGGGAGATTGTAAGGAAATCTGACAACAGGTTGAGCTCAAAACAGAGTACTCTGTTTTACAATCCTAATGTCAGTACACTTGCTTTGACTAACGTTGTTTCTGGTGATGGGTTTAGTTGTGGTGGAGTTAGGGAAGGCGGGTTAGTTTGTTGGGGGCCAAACTCTACGGCATTAGGAGTTTCCGGTATATCGGATAATTTTGTGGCCTTAGCTTCAGGTTTGAGTTCTCTTTGTGGTATTTCTCAAATTTCTAGACAGGTGAAATGTTGGGGCAATGCAAGTTCCTTTCTTCCTGTTCCAGTTGGGACTCGGTTCGTGTCAATGGCTGCTGGTGCAAAACATTATTGTGGGATTCGAGAGGATGATCATGGGGTTGAGTGTTGGGGGAGTTTTAACTCCTCTTCAATCCCAAAGGGTTCTGGTTTTTTTCGCGATTGCTTCGTCTCATTTTGTTACGTGTGGCATCAGGGAAGTTGACTTGGTACTTGATTGTTGGTTTACCAATTCTTCGTTACAACATGATTATGATCCTCCATTGCAGCTATGTAGTCCTGGTCTATGTATTCCACAGTCTTGTGGCATTGGGGAATTCACATTCAATGCAAGCATTCTTAATGAACCGGATCTAGCAACCTTGTGTGTTCGAAAAGATGTAAAGATCTGTTTGCCATGCGCATTTAATTGTTCAGAAGGGTTATTCCCTTCTAGTTCTTGTACCGCGAATGCAGATAGAGTATGCACTGCTTGTTCTCTTTGCCAGAACAGTTCTTGTTTGGATGTGTGTAAGCTTCAATCGCCCGCAGAAATAGAGCAGAAGCACGACCGTCAGTTACAAAGACTAGTACTCATTCTTGTGTCTTCAGTTTTGGGTCTTACATTGATTGTGATCGCGTGGTGTCTCTTACCTCATATAGTATCCAGAAAAAACATAGAGGGTAAGAAACAATTCGCTTCGTGCATTGGGAAAGATGATTTGGAAAAGGATGCGATTGCCGATGCAATTCCTCCACTTCCTTCAACCCTATCTCTTGGAGTTGCTCAAGTTTTCCGACTCTCAGAACTAAAGGATGCCACTAATGGATTCAAAGAGTTCAATGAGCTTGGGCGGGGAAGCTACGGTTTTGTATACAAAGCTGTACTCGCGGATGGTAGGCAAGTGGCTGTGAAGAGGGCAAATGCAGCTACCATAATACACACCAATAACCGCGACTTTGAAATGGAGTTGGAAATCCTATGCAATGTTCGTCATAGCCATATCGTTAACCTTTTGGGTTACTGCGCAGAGATGGGGGAAAGGTTGCTTGTTTATGAGTTCATGCCGCATGGGACACTTCACGACCACCTCCACGGGGGACTCTCTCCACTTAATTGGAGCCTAAGGTTGAAGATTGCAATGCAAGCTGCAAGGGGGCTTGAGTACCTGCACAATGAAGTTGCGCCTCCTATCGTCCATCGCGATGTTAAGAGTTCAAATATTCTTTTGGATGGTGAATTCGGTGCACGGATTGCAGATTTTGGTCTTCTTACTCCAAATGATAGGGATCTTCACAGAGAGATGAAAGAGGACGTTTACAACTTTGGGATTGTACTGCTTGAGATTCTTAGCGGGAGGAAAACATACGACAGAGATTCCACACCTCAAAGTATAGTTGACTGGGCTTTGCCCTTAATTATAAATAGTAAGGCGGCTGCTCTTGTTGATAGGTATGTGGCTCTTCCGAGAAACTTTGAGCCTCTTCTTAGACTTGCTGAAATAGCAGAGCTCGCAGTGAGGGAAAATCCTAGTGAGCGTCCTACAATGTCGGATGTGGCAGCTTCTTTGGAGCAACTTGTGAAGGACGGATTGGTATCATAGCTTCATATGTAAATTCTTATATACTGCTTGAATTGTTCAAAAAGGACAACATAATGAAGGAGCTTTAGGTGAGTCATGATATCCTGCAACTCTACATCTGGTATGAGCTTCTTGTACATTATGTGCTTAACTCACCGCTTTCCTCCCCAAACAAAAGAAATGTGTGTTATTTAGCTTTTGGGTTTTCCCTCTCGTTACAACGTAAATAAGGTTAAAAGTTCTTGTGCAGGCATATATCTGTGATTCTTTGACAGTTTATACAGTTTGTCATGGGGACAATCTATTGTTAGGTTCGATTATTGAATATTAGTAGATTTACTTGATGAAAGTTCTCGTATTGTCCCTTGGATTTGTTCATTAGCATGCCTATATCGTTTGTTTCCCATTTGCTAAAATGGGAAATCCCATAAAAGTTGAGTTTAGCTTGGTTGCTACAATCACTTTTGTTTCTCATTAGTTAAAAACTAATTGTAACAACCAGCGCTAGCTGACCTATTAACCCTTAGCCTAACCACGTGTCTCAAAAGATTAAGCTCGAGCTATATAGTAGCTGATCGCATCTCGTTATATATTGCTCCTACTTCTTATATCCCTCCGATATGGGATGTTACACTAATTTCTCTCACATACTCCTTTTGCTAAAAGCAAGTTGTTAAAATCACCCTGCTGCTTTTAGCAATTGAGAATCCAGGGGTGCTAAAAGAGCAAACGGGAAACCCACCTAAGAGTTTTGGTGGCTAGTTAGAGTTGAAAATTGGGCTGATAGGACACGGCATGACACAACATGTTATGGGGCAGGTGGAGCCTTTGTTTTGGGACAAGCTGCACGAGCACGACACAAGCACATGTGCATTTTTTTTGTTTATGTTCAAATGAGATTGAACTCGTGGAATTCAACTATATGTAAAAATGACTTTTGTTTCGTATTGATGGATTAGTTCTTTACTTCTTTATCGTCACACTGTTTGAGCCAAGATGCAAAAATCATGAAGTGATAAGGCAAAGGTGAAAAACCATGATATTTTGAATTACATATAGTATCTATTTTAAATTAATCGTATTATTTTACTATAACTCATAGATTATTCTTTGATTCAACTCTAAAAAATAAATATTGATGATATTTGCAGATGTTTTAAATTTGATTTTGCAATGCCCGGTTACGAAAGGGCATGACATGACCAAATAGGCACAACAAATCACAAATTATAGCATGCCCATGAGCCAATTTGACCTATAGTAGTTTAACATGATTTATGAATGTACTGGAGTAAGCATAATAGGACACTATAAACAAATAATGTGGACTAAGCACGACACGATCAATGAATATATTGGAGTAAGCATGATACGATGTGGACTAAGCACGACACCAATCAAGTTAGGCATGAAATTAATCTTGTTGGACCGTCATCGGCGCATCAAATTTGACACGTATTGGTAGGCAATGCATTCTCACCTCCTGACTACACTATGCACTTGTAAAGTATAGTTTCATGTATACGGGCAGAATTAGGTTGGCAGAAGATAAATATATGAATTAGGTTAGCAATTAACTCCATGTCGAATTCCATTCACTACCCTTTTCTTAAATTCATTAATATATAGTACTGTTCAAACAAAATAAAGAATTTAGCTTGCTAGCTGGTAGTGGAACAGACCACGTTGTGAGACATGGCAGGGGAATACTGCTGTGTAGGGCATAATTGATGTTTCCTACTTCAATCTACTTTGAATGTAGATCTGGCCAAAACATGGTTGCGGGACGAGTTTTTGAGGTATAAAATAGTAGGGGATAAGATAGTAGAGAGTATTATTTATGGAGGGTGGACCCACATTGATGTGACATTTATGAATGGTGGATTAAATAATACGGAGTACTTAGTTTGGAAGATTTTGGTAATAAAGGGAATAAAACGGTACTTGGTTTGTTTTGTAGTTGAAAAAGGGGATAAGGATAAATAAAAGAGTCTGAGGTGGATTGGGAATATTAGAGAGGCCTCATCCGGGGTACTAATTAATAAATGCCCCTAGGCTGTTATAGGGGCATTTATTAATTAAGACCCCTAGGCCTCACTATTTAGTCCAGGGTTTATTTTATGCCCCTTGATCCAGATCCTGAACCTTCCAAAGCATGGATATGAGGTGGGACCAGGATAAGGGGAGGGGCATGAGTTATCCGGCCTCCTCACCCCCTATCCAAATGAGGCCTTAGAGCATCAATATCAGCATCAAGCAAACTCCTTCAAAACCTCAAAAATCAGCCTCACCAAACGAACTCACCAATTTAAAGATTTCTTAACTTTGCCACAGTAACTTAACAAATTTGGTGACCCTACTATTCACTCATCAAAAGAGGAGGAGAGAGGGAAGAGTAAAAGTTTGAATAGTGAGTTTGATTCTGTGAGTTTTTGATAAAGTGACTTGCTAAAGTTTGAATAAAGAGTCTGATTTTGTGAATTTTTTGAAAAATGACTTGCTAAATTATAAAAGATGTTTTTGAAATTAAATTCAGTGTTTTTTTTTTGTGTGTGCTAGATAAGGATGCCCTTAGGCCTCATTTGATTCGGAGACTAAAAAAGACAGGATTAGGAGTCCCGGCATAAATTGTACTGGACTATTAATCCCAGTATTAATTTAGTCCTGCATCTCGCATAATCCCATGTTTGATTTGCACGGGATTAATATTGGACTCTCTCTGATCTCTCTCTCAAACCAAAGGAAGTTCACCATTGTAGCAAATTCTGAAGCTTCAATGGAAGGGAAAATGCAGATTCGAGTTGCATCTCGCAAATTCTGAAGCTTCAAAAAAACGCAGATTTGAGAGAGAAGAGATTCAAAACGCAGCTTCAAAAAATGTAGATTCGCGATTTCTTCAAATAAAAACAATTGCACAAGTACCTGGTTTGTAACCGATCTTCTTCATCAATCTTCGTAACCGATCTTCTTCATCAATCTTCGTAATCAATCTCCAGCCATTGAGAGAGAAGAGAGAACAACACGAATCTAAGAGAAAGAGAGAGAGAGAGAGAGAGAGAGAGAGAGAAGGTGAACTGCTTCGGAGTGACCATTGGAGCGGCGGAAGGAGAAGACGAACTGCTTGGTCTAGGGCTGAAAATATTTCAGTGGCAAACTTGTAATATTTGGGCCGACAAAGCTCTCTGTGTTTGCCAGGCCTAGACCAAACAAGGGATCAGGCGGGATTAGACGCGCCTAATCCTATCCCAGGCTTCCAATACCGTAATCAAACGAGGCCTTTGAGGAGAGGTATAACCAAGTGGTAAAGGGACCCTTTATCAGGAAGAAAATAGGGGTTGGATTCTCATTATGTGGTTCCATTTCCCACCTAGGGCCACCTTCGAGGGTAGAATAGATTAGGCTTCTCACATGTATAAAAGCAAAAAAAAAAAAAGAGGAGGAAAAACAGGAGGACTGAAGAAACGAACGCTAAAAGAAAATGCACAATTATTTGCATGTGTAATGCCTAAGCTGCCCTAGCTCCTCAAATTGTATTTTTCTCACTCCTCAAATCATTTTCAATCATGACTGGTAGGACCTTGGACTCATTCTTCCCCAAAAGAAAGAATACCTTGCTTCATATTTCATCTACAGGTTTATCATATCGAAAGCGGAATATCTATTCCTTTGCGGAGCTAGGATTTATTTTTTGTAGCGGCCAAACTGATACTAATTAATTTTTATCGACAAAATACGTTCTCATCGTGTATAAGATTGTAAAGTTCTTTTTATATAAATTAAAAATATATCCATAAACTGCTGTTTAATTTGTCATTTTCGTGAGAAAAGTAAAGACATTCAAGAACCAAAGTAAAATTCTTGATTTGAGGACCATATAACTTGACTTTTCTTTATAACTTAACTCAATCCACAGATTATAATATTTCAATCGAGTTAAAAATTCTTCATTTACGACCCCTTTTTATCCTTAAAGTTATTCGCCTGCAGAATTGGATCAATTATGCAAATTCGAATGGTGCACAATTCACTTCCACAAAGAGGGTAGCTAATTGGATTAATTAATTTGTTTATTTGAATAATCGCAGATCACATAAAGTGGCTAGTTTTTTATTTGGTGGTAGCCCTTACACCTCATATTCTAAACAAATATTCACTCCATTCCCCAATTTGTTGGGGGTTTTTAATTGTTTTGTGTCCCTGCCAACTTTGAATTGTTTTACACCATGTAGATCTCAATTTAAACTTTGTTGGTGCAAATCCGAGAGTCTTCGAGAAATCTGAACGCCTTAATGATGGAACTTGATGAAATTTGCTTCGAGGCACGTCACTAAGTAGCTTTCTGAAAATAGTATTCGCCCCCACCATTTGGTGTTGTGACGCCCCAAAAATTGGGTACGTTAATAAATAAATTGCAAAATTATATAATAAAATGCCAACTTCATTAAAAAAAAATCCAAAGAATACTTAATAAATTTTTTTTTGCGAAAATTAAAAGTAAACTAACTTATTACAACTGAAATAAATTGAATTCGAACACTGTCTGAAAAACTTAAACATTTATTCAAAAAAATACCAACGGAAATAAAATGACAGAGCCATCTAACTAATTCTACTGATAAAGCCATGGGTCCACCACTTGATTCCTATCTAGTTGCTCCATCTCCTCATAATCAGCAGGCGGCTCCTCATCTCCTTCTGTACCTGGCGTTGGGGACACCAGAGCCACAAAAAGTAGCACCGTGAGTGGTAAAATTACACTCAGTAGGGCGCCCTAAGCCACCCCTTTACTAAAGTTACTCATGCAACAATTACACACAACTGAAATTTTATTTCGAATGATATACTCAATTTTTCACGTCATTCCTCAACGGAAAGGATTCACCAAAAGTTTATTAATCTCATTCCAACTTTGAACGTATACTTTCCGTCACAGGCTTCCATCCACAGTATACCTCAAGTGCTCGATCACACAGCAAAGCCACCTCGGGGTATGTTGCGCACAGCCCACGATTGATCACCCATTGATCAATCTCTATCCGGCATCGATTCCCACCCACAGTATACTTTCGGCGCCCGATCACACATCAAAGCTACCTAAAAGTATAAACTGCGCATGGCTCAAGATCCATACAGGACACGTGCCAACCCCAATATCGCGATTAAATCCAATCATTCTTAAACTTCAACATTTCGATCAATAAGTATTTAACAATTGGGTTCATGCATCACGTGAGTCATTAATCACATAAGTCCAACATAACGACAAAAATAAAATAATCACAAAAAGAGAAATTTAACATAACATGTAAAACAAAAACATTATCAATCTACTGAAAACAACAAACTAACTCCATAAATCACGAGATTTTACAGAAACATTAATTTTTACGTTACAAACAGATTCCGTGTTTTACCCAGGTTCTAAATCCTTCATTAAAGAGGTCGAAATTGGATTTTAAAAATAATCTGCAATCTGTCTCGTAATACACTACAGCAGAAACTTTGAAAAATCATATAAAACTCTACGTAACTCAGATCGAGACGAGTTCTATACCAAGGTTACTTAAATTCTCAAGATGTACAACTTTTCAGTTTTGAGTTTTTCCCGAATCGACTCGAAAAAGACCCGAAACTGACGAACAGAATACAGTACCCAAAAACTCGATTTTTCAACGTCAAACTTTCACTACCCATTCAATAATGATCTAGTTTTCGGTGTACAAATTTTCTAAACTTCTCCCACATACACAGTAACTATAAAAACAGTAGCCTAAAGTAATGGTTAGGTTTAGAATTCCCTACCTTTCCTTCGACAAATTTAGCACGCGTTAACGAAACGGTAAGATTGAAGGATCACGACTCCGGAGAAAAATCTGAAAAATTTGAGAGAAAGACGGCAGAGAGAGTAAGGAAGAAAGTGAGGCTCTTTTAAGTATAAATAAGTGATAAGTGTTGTGGAGAAAATTTATGGGTTTTAATTATTTAAATATAAAAAGATTAGTGATAATGATGGAGGAATTTAATGAGAAGTGGGAGAGTGGAATGATAAGTGATACAAGGATAATGATAGGGTAGTTATGCTAGGATAATTAGGATGGGTTTTAAAAAATATTTTTTAGACACTAATAGTTATGTATGTAAATAAATATCTCTCAATAAGATAATAATCCCATAGTTAGGATAATTATCCCTATATCTATTTATATAAATATAAATATAATAAAAAAATGTCTCGTTACAATCTGATTGTAATACCCCAAGTTTGGGGGTAGATGGTGTTTAGTCCTACATTGGTTGTTTACATGAGTGGTCTTGGGTATATAACAAACCATGTGGGCTACTACTATTATCTTGAGCTTAAGCATTTTGGGCCATGTGGTGTGGCTAGTGGATCAAATCAGGGTATTGGGCCAATGGTCTACATGGGGCGTTACAAATGGTATAAAAACCCCGCCCTGGTCCAAGTGGTCGGTAGGATGCACTCTGCCACCACGGACACCAGGGGAGGTTGCTAGGACTATGCAACAAGGACGTTGCATCCCTAAGGGGAGGGGGAGGGGGAGGGGAGGGGGGAGATTGTAATACCCCAAGTTTGGGGGTAGATGGTGTTTAGTCCCACGTTGGTTGTTTACATGAGTGGTCTTGGGTATATAACAAACCATGTGGGCTACTACTATTACCTTGAGCTTAAGCATTTTGGGCCATGTGGGGTGGCTAGTGGATCAAATCTGGGTACTGGGCCAGTGGTCTACATGAGGCGTTACAGGTGTGTACTGGGTTGATTGCGAATCTGTTCGAGGATACAACGAAACCCGATCAAATGATCTTCTGCTTGCGTCTGCACAAACAAAGGATAGACAGAATACCGAGTCGAATTTGTGATCAAATCAACTAAGGATTTGTTAAACACCATTTCTGTAGAATAACAGTGTAACAAAACAAGAAAGCAACAAGAAAGTATTTTGACAGAGTAATGGCGTTAAGAATCTATACAAAATGACTGTACCTAGGGCTCTATTTATAGACCCAAATGCACCTTTTCGCATGGGGTTATACTCTTTCATCAAAGGTCGCATCCTTTGACCAAGGTTGCACCCTGTCACCAAGGGATGCACCCTTTCACCAAAGGTCACACCCTTTCACCAAGAGTCGCACCCTTTCACCAAGGGATGCACTCTTTCACCAAAGGTCACACCCTTTCACCAAGTAACCAACAACCCAAAACTCTTTTAAATGCTTTCTCAAGGCACAAGGAATATTTTGATAAAACCCCAAACTAAAAACCCATTTTATTTTGATAAATTCCATCAAACTTTTGGATGATATTAATACGGTAAACATATGGGTACAGAGGGTAATGTCCAGAAAATGTACCGATCGTATTCGGGGACCCACTTTTGGATCCCACATGAGTGATCCAAACCGTTCATTATTCTGAAAATATTTTTCCGAGGGGCCCCACAAAATTTTAGCTCAATCGGACGGTTAGAAGTGCTCAAACCAAAGTCCCACCGTTTCACACAAAAAAAAAAAGGGAAAATATCCTAGAACGAAAACATCAAATACTCGTATTTGTCGAATTTGGGGATTTTGAAACCCCGGAGAGGAATTGCCTCGGCGACCTTAGGCACGAATGGGGATTGTTTAGTCTTTTCCAACGGGGAGTCTGATTGGCTGAGACCCGGACGATTGAGGTTGACTGTTCGGTACTCCCCACAAGTCCTTTTGGGCAGGACGTTTGTCTGGTGTCGAAGTTCGTGATCATCAATGTGAATGTTGCTTCGTTCAGATGAGCGCCTCTTGGTATGAGGGTTCGAGCCCCATGTGTATCATTCCTTGAACGGGGGTGCCTCACATCTTGCTAGGCATGGTGGACCTTGGTTTCCCCCGTTCGTGCTCCCCCGGGCTGAGCCCTTGGTTTTCGTTGTTGCCACCTCTTCTTGCCAAGGTGGCGGCCTGGATAGCTGCTCTGTCATCTCGGGCTCCTGCCCGGGAAAAACCTCCCTCACACCCTGTCGATCCACTGACCGACTAGGGTGGCGGGCACTTCCTCGATCAACTAATCAATTTTGGTGTTGGTTATCCCTCCGATCTACCGATCGGTTGCCTCCTCCATGTTCTCGGTGTGAAACTGAGCCCCCTGCTGGGCCCTTCCCTTTGTTGAGATCTCTGTCAACGTGCCGAGCGTATTCTGCATCTTTGCAGATGTCTGGGGTTCTAGCGCTTGAGGCAGTGACGCTGTCCTCCGGACACTCGGTTCGGCGAGTGTGCTCTCCCTGGGTCATTTGATCTAGAGAGGAGGCACGCCTTGTCGGGATGATGAAGGCATTACCTCGGCTGTTAACCTCAGTGACTTGGCTGAGGCAACCGAAGATCGGGGCCCTTCTGCTCTCGTTGGTCCTCGCGGAAGCCCTCTTTGATCTCATTCGACCTGCTGATTCTGAGGGGGCAAGACCATCCTTTGCCTTCTTTAAGGCCTCGATTTCGCTTCTTAATATGGCCATCTGTGCCTCCATAGTGAGAGGAGGAGGAGGAGGTAAGGTTTCCCTATGAGCGGTTAGAGCAGGGAGGTTGTCGATCGAGACGATGTTCCCATTCATATGGAATAGGATGTTGCTTGCTCTGGCATTGCTGGTGCCGGCGACGTTGGACGCCACGGTGACCGTCTCATTTTTGTTGACTGTGGGGGTAAGGGAGATCCCCAGGTCACTCCTGACATGGTGGTATTGGTGACAGTCAGCGTCGTTGATGTATTTCCTAGTGGCGGCGTCGAATGCATCCGTGCCAAGAGTGAGATCAGTCATCTTTTTGGTAAGTTTGAAAGAAGTGTGAAAGGAGAGGTCTGAGTAGGGTGAAGGACCACCACTAAAAAGAGTAAAGAGAGGCTGGGAGAGGTAACTCAGTCCCCAGCGGAGTCCCCAATTGTGGGAGGCGCTTCGCCGGAATGACCTCTTGGAACCTTCTGGTTCAGTACGGAGAGGAGGGAGAACTAACTGAACTTCACTGGAGTCCTAGGTTGACGCCGAAAAAGGAGACCTGCGCAAGGAAGCAAACACGTTAGTGCCAAGCCCGGACGGTGGTTGTCCGGGAAGGCACTCCAATGGCTAAGTAAGTATCGGAGGGAGTAGTTTACTGAGAAACTTAGAGAGAGAAAGTGAGTTAAGAGGGTATTGAATGCACAGAGAGAGAGAGAGAGAGAGAGAGAGAGAGAAATCTTGAATGAGGTAGGTGAGGGCCTTATTTATAGGCGATGGGGGGCATGTTCTTCACGCCCCTTGTGGACCTTACGCATACCATCCATACCGCGGATGACATCCAGAGGGATAAGCATGTTTGTCACTGAAGCAGTGCCTTGGTCGCTGCCCTCTTGAGGAGTCAACGGCCTGGGAATACTCCGTGGTTCTGCAGGCGTAGCATGCAGGGTAGTTGGCTGCCACCATTAATGGCTCGCATGCAAGGTGGTTGACTGTGCTCATTAATGGTCTGGTCAGACTGTCAGGGACGCCTCTACTGAGCCCCCTGACATCTGCTGAGATCTTCCTATACCGAGGTCAATAGACTCGGTTTGGATGACGCTCTGTGATAAGACCTCCCCGAGGTCGTGTTGTGGACTTATCCATCTGAACATGGGTTCTTGAGGAGACGTTCCATCCGAGGTCACCGAGTTAGGATTGTGCGCTCGGTAACCAGAGTTCCATTTTTCCTGTAGATCCTTCCTGAGCAGCTGTATTCCATTCGGAAGATCCCAGGGGGTCTGACCTCCTTTAACTACTATAAAGAGTGAGGTCCCCCTTACCCTTCATCTCCTAGTGGAGGGAGGCGAGCCTTCTGAGCCCTTGTGATCCCGGCCGCTACATACACCAAACCCATCTAGTTAGACGGAAAGGATACAAAATGATGACAAAGTCAACTTTCCTGTTACTTAATGTTCAATTACTCTTCCTGTTACTTAATGTTCAATTACCTTGAAGTCACGGGACCCAAAAGTATATTTTTCCATTGATCAAAAACACTTCTATCCAAAATATATCCTGTAAAAAAGAAAGAATTATAGTTATTTTTTGGAATTCAATAAAACACATGTAGGAGAATAAAAAATTTATTTCCCTTTACTTCAAATTCGCTTTGTTTTAGAATAAATTTTAATAGAACATTTCTAATAACTGAACGGAACCTAAAGATAATAATGAAAGAAACGTTTTGACAAGTGCACACAGTCATGGAAAGCATACGTACCTAACCTGTAGCGGTCGGGTCAAGAAGGGCCAACGGGGCTCAGTTCTCTCCCCAAGAAGGGTGGGGGATCACCTCCTCGAAACCAGCAAAAGCGAATGTAGATCGAATCGTCTCACTCTCGTCGAACCGTACATGCCCTCGGCTTACAGGTGCTTGGTGTAGATCTGCAAGAATATCAAGAGGAAGATAAGCTTAAGCACCGAGGAGAGGTCACGGATAGAGGTCTATTGATCCCCTCGGGGCTTATCGCTCGAATGGACTGGTCCATAGCATGCTCTCAGCGTCTCGAGGAATTCCTACTTCCGAGCTTAGGAATTCCTACTCCCGAGCATCCTACGCATCGAATCGGTTGATCTCGGCCGCGTAGAGCTTGGTAGCTATCAGGGGCTCGATAAAGGCATGCCTGGCAGCCTAAGCAGATCATTAATGAGAGAAGTCCAGATCTTGCTTTTAGTTCACTCTTCTTGCAAAAACTTGAGGTAAACTTCATTTCCTTTAGTTTTCTTGCATTTTTCTCCTTATTTCCATGCATTTTCATGCTATTGGGGGTGGTTTTTTGGGTTTTTCAAGTCATGTTCTATTCCGCCTTGAGATTTCCGGCAGCGGTGCACGGCGACGCACGACTGCCATTTTCTAGGTTGAATACTTAACCTATTCTTCCGAGCACAAGTTGAATATTCAACCCATTCTTCCGAGCTCTCATGGTGCTTCATCCGACGTCCATGAACACTTTCCCGAGTGCCCACACACTCACCACCACAAAATTGTTCTGATACCTCTTGGAGTCGTAGAGATCTCCGATGAGGTGGTTGTACTCGTTGTGGACGGAGAAGTAGTACCGCCAAGAGTGCTTGTTTTGGGCCATCAAGTATATGCCCATGACATCGTAAACCATGATCAGGATGTTGTGCCTCTCGGCTAGCTTCATCATCGAGCACAACACCCGGTATACGTTGACCACCACCTGATGGGGGGCGGGCTCATACAAATAAAGGAGCTACCAAACGAACTTGGGAATGGGGAACCAAAGATGTAAGGACCCGTATTTTTTGTAAAATTTTCCCGGAATACTATTGGGTAAATGCGAGGAAATGAAAACTTAGTTAAATGGGTCAATGTGATAGTGGGAGAGTGCATTTGGGTGTGCTTAATATGCATTTGAAAGTCTAGGGGTGAAAGTGTTAAGATGTGAGAGTATATAACACATATTTGTCTTGCATTTTTACAAAAAAAATTGGAAGAAAAACAGCCCCCTCTCTTCTTCCTCAGCCATAGCTCTATCTCTCACTCCTCTCCTCCATTTTCCTTGCTCCAAGCTCCAAAAATCCACAAAACCCCAAGTTCCCTTCAAGAACCCCTCCTAAAATCACCTCCTTTGCGCGTTTTGAAGCTTGGATTGCACTCGTTTCGCACCGAGAACCCACATTTCGGGTGGAGCTTATTGGGAGCTAGGGTATTCCATTTCCCACTCATTTTAAGCAAATCTCTTGAGGTAGGAAGACAAATTCTACTCCCTCTAGTTGTATCTATGTGATGTATAGCATATCTCTTGCTCTTGTTGTTCAATTCCATTGAAATCATGATTTTCTTCCATAGATGGGTTTGTTTGACCTTGATTTTGTGATCTATGATTTGAGTACTTGTTTGATGCAATTTGTGATTGATTGGCACTCCTTTGAAGTCCATTTGATGCTCTACATTTCCAATTTTTGCCCTAAATTATCAAAATTTGACTTTGGAATGAGTTTGAGAGCATTTTGCAAAATCTGTCAAATTTTCGCACTTTCTGACCCGATAGTCCGGACGGGAATTCGGTAGTCCGGACCATGCGATATGTCAAATTTTCTTGTACATTCTGACCCGATAGTCTGGACGGGAATTTTGGTGGTCCGGACCATGCCCCAAAAAAAAAAAAAAATTTTTTTTTTTTTTTCTTTCTTCCTTGATGCCCGTTTGGCCCCCGGTTGTTCATTCCTTCATGTTTTTGACCCATACCATCGTCTTGAACTTCGAATTCACTTTGGAATCATAAAACCAAACTTTTGACACATGAATTTGCGAATCCCTTGGTCATACATATCGGACACGCGTCGGTTGACACATTTTGGCGAAAATGGCGAACTTTTGAAACAAATGAAACTTATGGAAGTTTTTGAATGACAAAATATTTTGAGATGATAAATGTGGATTATGTGAAATCTAGGGATCACCCGTTTGGTATCCCTAGCCATGGGTGCACGGAGCCCGCGAAATCCGGCAGGGGTGCACGGAGCCCATGAAATCCGGCGGAGGGATACTTCCCTAATAAAGTTGATGAGTATTTTCTTATGAAATGCCGGTTTTGATGAAATTGGATTGATTTTGTGTATTTGGCGAAATGTGACTTCTATATGCGAAAAATGAGGATTTCGGTAATTACTTGGACTTTGGTTGGATACTTAAGATTGTTTTGTAATACTTAGATGTATTTTGGACACTTTGACACATTTTGGACACTTGAATACACTTTGGTTGCTTCGTGGTCGAGTTATAGTCTTCCGTTCATTCTAATCTTGTGCTTTGGTCGTGTCCACCATATTATCCATAATCTTCTTGCATGCATCATGTTTATACACCTAGCGTTGGTAGAGTAGTTTTCCTACTGGGCTAGTGAGCTCAACCTATCAATTTTCAGGTACACGGCATGGAGCATGAAGTTGGATGCATGTGGAGTAATACATATATGGAGCACATTCATGCATGAAGTTATTTTCCCATCTTTGTATTTTATTTTTGGAAAGATGGTTTTGTAACTTCCATATGGTTATCCTTTTGACTCTTTGATCAATGTAATAACTTTTAAAAATGTTGTACTTATGCATTCGGGCTATGGGCTATGGTCGCTAGTAGTTGGAACTTGTTTATTCGAAATGGCGGGATCATATTATGTTGACTTTGACTATTCAAAGGGATATATGTATGACTTTGGTCTTGTCCCACGTGGATTTTATGTATATTTGGATTATTGAATTTTAGGGCGTGACAAAAGACCTCCCTCGGTGATGGCCATCAAAGGGACCGTGATCTAGTCATCCCCATAGTGGGTCCGGTCCCCTAAGTGCAGCTCAACTTCAACGTCCTCAGGAATTTCGTACTTCTCTCGGAACTCCACGAGGCGCTTGAGATAATCAGGGTCGAATTCCTTGAGGTGCGGACAGGTGTCGGGACCGGATCTGGGTAGCAAGACCTCCTCCCAAACCACTTGGGTCCTCGGCGGGGCCCCGCGGTCCCGTATCCTCGGTATCCTCTCCATCTTTACTCTCTGAGAGACTGGGTTGGGGTTAGCTTGTGCAGTTGTGCTACTTTGGTTGGTCGTGTCTTCCCCATTCCCTCCGGCCTCTAGATGGACGAGTTCGGGAGGAACTGCGTCGAGGATGAAGATTTCAACCTCGGGCGATTCGGCAGCCCTTGGTGAATTGGTCTATTGGACAGGCCGAGAAGATGAGGCTTCAGGGTCTGGATTGGCTCTATCTCCCCCCTGCATCCTTCCCCAATCCTCGGGATATATTTCCTGGAGGGGAGGGATGGACAACGGAGGCAGAGCTCTGTACTGACTCCCAATCTGCCTAATGAACTCTCATGCAGCTTCTTCGTCGTAATCCGAATCGCTATTTGAGATCACGAAAGGCTCATTACTCATCCAGCCGAGAACCTATAAATTATCCACGGAGAAACCCATTAGCTTAATGCATGGGGGTGCAAGTACAAATGCAATTCCTACATGGAAAATGTTTGGCTATCCGAGGGGACCTACCCACTCAGTTGTTTCTCGGCTGGATCTATTTCAAAGTTAGATTCATGCTGATCGAATTTAAAATCATGTAAAGAAATTTAGGTTTTTATTCATTTTACGTACAATAAAATTTGATATCAAAATTAATTGAAGAACAAAAGTTAATTTTTTTGAATTTTTATTTAATAACAAACATGTTTTTAAGATTTCATAAATGTGATTCTGAAAATTTAATCTTCTATAGAAGTAGATTTATAAAATTAACACTACTTGATTTTAAAGATCTGGATGATTCATCAATGGTAGGATGGTAGGATATACAAGGATAGACATTCTGGCAAATTTTCTCACTATGGGATTAGTTATTCAATTTGGGGGCTGTTATCTCAATCTTGACAAAAGAAAGGAATTTTTGAACTTTTTTAATTATCAGAACTTTAATTAGTTTAAATGTAATTACCAACAAGGTCATTATTAGGTTTTACAAAATTATAGAATCAAGTAATAACTCCAACTTTAACAATATACAAGAATATCGGTAAATATGACCCCTAACCAAAAAATTCGGTCAAATAATAGTGAACAATAAAGACTCTTCTCTTAGGATTTCTGGTCAAATAATACTGAAGAATAAAAACCCTTCCACTTTTCTCAAATAAGATGGCCAAATTTTCAAATGATAATGAAACATAAAGACCCTTCCGCCAGAGAAGGAGAGGGTGGGGCTCCTGTTTTTTCAGTTTAATCGATTTGGCCGGTTTTAGTTTTCACCCCTAGATGGTAAAAGTGGTAAACGTTTAAAAATTATTTTTCACCCGACAGTACAAGTGGTAAACGTTTAAAAATATAGTTGATTGGTGTCTCCCGCATTTGCTAAAAATTGGGGGTGTAACCGTGTAAGTGAAAATTCTCCTTTAATAGTAGATGGTCGTAAGTTTAAAGTGGCGTGGAAAAGGTTCACGCAATCTCGTTACCCTCCCCACCGGACCATCACTATCATTGGATTCTTGACTTCCTTTTTCATTTTCCTTTTTCTTCCCGATTTGACCCCTCCACAGCTCCACTCTCTCTCTCTCTCTCTCTCTCCATATCATTTGTCTTTCTCTCTTTTATTAACAACTTATATATTTTACGTTGTGTATCTTCACAACTCTTCCTCTATCGCCAGAAAACCTCCAAGACGAAGTCGAGGAGGTCCTGCGCTTATTTTTCCCTCAAGATCAGGTTTTTACCATTCTTTTCTCTCCTGGGTTTCTTCCAGAACGGAAATTCTGAAAGAAATTTTTATGGGTTAGCCCTCTGTAATTCAGATTCACACAAAGAAAACCAGAGCGGGAAGAAAACCGGGGAAAAAAAAAAGGAACAATTATTGTGGGAAAGAAAAGGAAAATACATATGTAAATTGATTCTCTGTGTGCTGTTTCAATTCAATTTTGTGATTGAGAATTGGGGTTTTTTTTTGCTCGGTTTAGTTTTGGGTGATTGAAAGAGAGGTGAATTTTAATCTCTATGCATACCTAAATTGTTGTCTGTTTGGTCTGCCAATGAGATTTGGGGTTGTTTGAAATTAGGTTTCTGTTTACCCTCTCCAAAAAAAAGAAACACACTTGGTTTGTTGGCATATAAAGAGGTAAATTGGCATGGGAAATACCGAAAGTAGCAATGTTAACGGTAGGCGGAGGCAAAGGAGCCGGCGAAGGCACCCTCCGCCGCCGCTGCCACAACATCCTCATCCCGATATTTCGGCCAACCATTATGTATTTACTGCTGCAACCCCTTATCCTGCACAATACCCAAACTCTAACCCTAACCCAAACCCTCCTCCCTATTACCCTTACCCCGGTTACTACCCACCGCCACCACCACCTGCCCTGTATGATCACCACCATGGTCCGGCCCACATGCACCCTTGTGGGCCTGTGATACCTTCCCCTCCACCATATGTTGAGCATCAAAAGGCGGTGACCATACGGAATGATGTTAACCTCAAGAAGGAAAGTTTGCATATGGAGCAAGACGAGGAGAACCCTGGGCAGTTCCTCGTTGCATTCACATTTGATGCGACAGTTGCCGGAAGGTACATATTTTTGTGTGAATTTATATGAGGAAACTTTGTTTATCTTTATTGTGTCCTGGTATGAAATTAGATTGTAGGAATAATTCCTCTGTGATGATTGTAGATTACTTTTGACAGAGTGTATTGTTTGTTGGGTACCTTACTTGCTTTTTCTCTGCTTGTTTGTCCGAGCTTTAGTATCTATTTTGGATTGTTGGTTATTCTCTGTGGAATTTTCACTTCTTGTGTTGTGTCCTTGTAAAGTCATCGTATTCTGCAATTTTATAGGTGGATTTAACTTTAGTTGGTTTAATTGCGTAATGACATTCGATTAGGTTGCAGGAACAATGTCCTCTTATGATGATAATAGAGGTTATCATGGGTTTGAATTTTTGTTGGATATTTTCCTTCCATTGTCTCTGCTAGCGTGTCTTGTTTTGGATTTGTTGCCTTGTTGGTTATTCTCTGAGATGATTTCACTTATTTAAACCAGCTTTCTTAATTTTGGGGTAGGAATTGAGTTATGCTTTGGGTTTTTGCTTGCTCAAAATATCAAGATATACTGCTTTAAGATATTGCTGATACTCATGCATGTTGCTCACTTGAGGAAACTGTCTTTGGGTTTGGAAGTTGTTGGACTATTCGTAAAAGCGAAACCTTCCATGTGAGGTGATTTGATGATTTTTGCCGGAGATGCGCTTGCTGAGTGTTTTAGATTTTATAAGCAACACTGATGTGGTTTCCCGGCTGCTAAATAACGATTAACTTATAAAATGGTTGGATATTCCTTTTTTATGTTTAACCTTATGTATTAGGCTGTGGCACATGAACACTGATCAAGGTGCGCCTTGGCTATGGCGCATGAACACTGATCAAACCAGTGTAATAATTTAGAGAAATATATAATATGTAATAATTGCTCATAGAAGTAAGAAAACTGTTGAGAGACTTGTGTGACTAAGAGTCCAACATACAAATCACAGTTTGAGCCAAACTTAAGATAGCCACACTTAAGATGCAAACCAGAGTTCAGATATTAAATTAAAGGAGCTATAGATCACATCTTAATTGAACAAGTATGCTAACATAGAAAAAAAAGCTTATCTAGCTTCATGCATGCATAAAATAATATTATTTGTAAATGAGGTACAGCTTGGGTATATATTGGGGTAGTTCAGAGGTATGGTAAGAAGGTAGGGAAAAATTTATGTACATATTCACTTACGGTAGTTAGCAAAGTACCTGTAGGTGGTATGTTATGGGTACGGGTATGGGTACAGCATGGATTTTGAAGTTCCCATGCTTCATAGATACCAACCAGCTAACTACCTTACTGCAACTCTAGTTGGAAAGTAAGATTAGAGAAAATGAAACTTGATATGGAAGTGAAGTGGATTGGTCGGATATGCCAACAAATCATACGTTGAGTGGCAGAAAGGTTATGCGCACATTATCTGGAAACTGTGTAGCATCGATGCTCCTAGAGATCACTGTATCTGTATTGGACACTCTGGCGACACGCGACACATGGGGACACTCCGGCGTGTCCATTAAATTATACTCCCTCCGTCCCATAATGCTTGTCTAGTAACTAGTATTTTATTTTGGGATGTCCCAAGAGTTTTGTCCTTTAAGAGTTAAAATAAAAAGTGTGTAAATGTCCATGAACACCCTCATAAATGACTCGTAGATTTAGGTGAAGATAGTAATGGGTAATGTTGGAAATTGGATTACACTTTCCAAGGATACATCGATCAATTACATGTCCCTGAAAAAGTTGAGTTCCCCGTACTGGAAAAGCAATATGGGATGGAGTAATGCTTTTTGTGGTGTGATACTCAAGGGAGAAGGCAGGGTGATTTTTAACTTTGAAAAGTTATTTCGGGTGACATATATATAACTTCAAATGTATTGCGCCACAAGGGTTTTATAAAATGTATGTATATTTTGTATAGGCATACACCATTGGTTCGTAATGCATTCCCTGGGAGTCCTAACCTAAATATTTTGTGGTTACGATGTATATTTGCATAACTAAAAAAATTGCAAAAAGAATTGCCATGTCTCTTGTTGTGTCCGTATTCCTATTTTTTTGAGATCACCGTGTTCCTATCCGTGGCCGTGTCTCCAGCCTTGTCCGTATCAGTGCTACATAATCTGGAAATAGAGAGATGGCTGGGATGGTTAAGTTGGTGTCAATGAAGATCCTGCAGTTATGTTATATGTGCAAAGTTAAAATACCAGAAAAGAAGGAATTGAACATGAACTTTGTGGAGAAACATACTCTAAGTTATGTGCAACATATGATACACCTCCAATTAAATTTGAGGAGGATCCACTCAAGCAATTGTGTTACGGTTTTGATGTTTTTGGGAAGTCGGTTGTCTTTTAGCTATCGTCCTGTGGCCAGCCTTCATTATCTAAAATGGCATGTAGGCGAATGGCAGCATAAACTCCATACCATAGCTAGCTTTGTGTGGTAACCATTGATTAGGCAGTCCAGAAAATGCTTTTGGTTATATTGACTACCACTGCGTAAGCATGTTGAGGAGATTATACCGTGACTTATGTAGATTTTACGACATCACGGGGTTACGTACGTGTACCTTTTCAACTATTGTAGCCCTGCCATATGGGTTTCAAGTGTTCGTGCTATTTTCGTTTGATATTTCTGGATGCAGTTTCTCAAATTCATTTACTTTGTTTTGTTTGCTATCTCTATTTAGGTTCATATTTTCTCTGCTAGCTGCATCACTGTAGTTTTCTTCATTTGAGAATTCTTTTACTTGGCCACAAACAGCATCACAGTTATTTTCTTTGCAAAAGAGGCTGAAGATTGTATCCTGACTCCAACAAAGGAAAACTTGCTTGCACCAGTGACGGTGCATTTCGAAGAAGGTTTAGGCCAGAAGTTCAGACAACCTTCTGGAACTGGAATAGACTTCTCAATGTCTAAGGAGACAGACTTACTGGAAGTGGCAGACATGGAAGTGTATCCTCTCGCAGTTAAGGCAGAGACATCCCCAGTTATCCCAAGTGGATCCGAAGAAGGACATGCGGAGTCTGGGACCACGAATTCTCAAATAACAAAGGCAGTGTTTGAGAAGGAGAGAGGTGAATACAAGCTGAAGGTAGTGAAGCAGATCGTATGGGTGAATCGAATGAGGTACGAGCTGCAGGAGATATATGGGATTGGGGATTCAACTGATGGTGATTTTGATGGTAATGATCCAGGCAAAGATTGTGTTATCTGCCTATCCGAACCTCGGGACACAACTGTCCTTCCCTGCCGACACATGGTTCTCTCTCTCTCTCTCTCTCTCTCTCTCTCTCTCTCTCTCTCTCTCTCTCTCTCTCGTGTATATTTACTAGATGTGGGACAGGACGAGTCCATCTCCACTCATCATCTTTCCATTTTGTGCAATTTAATAATTTAGTGAGGGTTTGATTTTCCGACAGTTTCACTTCTGTTGTTGGTTGGTCCTCCTTGTCAAATGGAAAGGGGAACCACTGCTTTTTTGAAGATTTTGAATTTTTTTTTTTCTGATGCCTGAAACTTTAGCAGACCCGTGTCATTTTAATTTATAATTTCGGTCATTACAATGTGTCGTTTCAAGGCCGTTATTTGACCTGTATTACTTGTAGGTATTGTGGGCAACGCCCCCGTAATAGGAAAGAATATGGACTGGCCTTTGTCCTAATTTGGGGAGGCTACATGTATACTTGGAGATGCGTGGCTTTATTAAACCGCATCCTCGGCATCTATGGCAGTAATGTCCTTTCTTACCCCTTTTAACCTGCGTCCTTGGGATACCACTTTCTTTAGTTTTTCAGCACCCTTGACAGGGATTCGCTCCTAATTGCTAGCATGCGGGTTTTTCTGCTTTACATGTCACTGTAGCAATTCGTTAGGAAAGAATATGGACTTAACTGGCCTTTGTCCTAATTTG
The DNA here is from genome assembly GCA_020921065.1 of Vaccinium darrowii. Lineage (NCBI taxonomy): Eukaryota > Viridiplantae > Streptophyta > Magnoliopsida > Ericales > Ericaceae > Vaccinium > Vaccinium darrowii. Next base: position 198,005 of record JAFMTH010000022.1, on the reverse strand, counting down.
GGGAGGCTACATGTATACTTGGATATGCGTGGCTTTATTAAACAGCATCCTCGGCATCTATGGCAGTAATGTCCTTTCTTACCCCTTTTAACCCGCGTCCTTAGGATACCACTTTCTTTATTTTTTCAGCACCCTCGACGGGGATTCACTCCTAATTGCTAGCATGGGGGTTTTTCTGCTTTACATATCACTGCACCAATTCGTAGTCACTTCACTACCTGCCCCTATGAAGGGAATTCGTTGTATGCCTATATTAACAGCTCGTTACTAACATACTATTGCCTGGTTTTATCTCGTTGGTGCAGTGTATGTGCAGCGGCTGTGCGAAGGTTTTGAGGCTCCAAACAAACCGGTGCCCAATTTGCAGACAACCAGTTGATAAGCTTTTGGAGATCAAGGTCAACAATGGGCCTGAAGAGTGTAGCCTATAAGTATTTGTTGCTGCTGCAACGTTGTAAAGATCACCTCTCTCTCTCTCTCTCTCTCTCTCTCTCTCTCTCTCCTGTTTTAACATTCCTCCAACTTCCCGAGTTGGCAATACCCGGAGCAGATCAATGTCAGTATGTAGTTTTTGGGTAAATAATCAGTATGTAGTTGGGCTTTGTCTATGCTACATCTTTGCGGGAAGTTCAAGCCAGGATCACAGCAAGCCAATCGATTCTGTCTGCAACTCTGAGTGTTTGTCTCGCTTCCTATGACGTTATTACTGTTTGTCATGATATTCATAATAGTATGTTTGGTTTGTATTTCATATATGGCTAAATGTTTAGTAGGAACAAGCTGTAGCGTCTTTCTTTTCTTGTTCCTTGAAGAGGTTTTGTTTTACCTGCTGTTTCTGTTTGCACTACTATTTGAAGCCCAAGAAAACCTGTACAAGGTATAATCTTATATGTAGCAGAACTAAATGTGCCGAGTAGAGTGCACCGTAAAATGATATACCTTGAACCAATGCTGCTACACGTACAGAGGCAGGGGTACAGATCATGTACTGACCGGCTTGGGGATCCACTTGCCGGTTCCACACAAACGATCTGAGCAATAAAATTTGAATGAAATGGGGGGATTTTGGATCAAGTCCAATTGAGCTGATTTCTCGCAGGGCCCATTGGATAATCATTCTAAGATGAATGAATGGCTTGGATCGTTTGTGTGGGACTCATAAGTAGGTCCCCGAGCCGGTCGGCACATGGTCTGTACCCCTGCCATCGGTACCCCTCGAATTACAGTACCTTGAACCATTGAACTCATAAACCGCGAACAGAAAACACATTTTTGTTCGTGGATTTTAAAGCGGCAGTTGTTACAGAAATAGTGCGCAACAAGCATGTTCTATCGAAGGCACCCGATCAACGTTGCCACTTTCGACTTGTTTTGAAAATAGGAATACCAAATCAGTTCTTTCCTTTCTATTCTTCTTGGTGGTTGATGGAGAGGGACGTAAGGATTCTTTATCAAGCTGGAAGAATGCCAAATAAACAAAGCAGCAGTTTTGAACTGTTTGATCACAATTTGAATCCCAAAATGAAATGCTCTTTCATCTATCCCAATTTTAATACCAAGTAAAATTGATATGCTACACTCTAAGGGACTCCTTCAATCTCTAAGCTTGTAAACAATCTTAATATGTGATGCAGTCCAAGAAATGGACATGATGAGATTCTCTGTTTTCAAAATTCTCGGTCCTTTGTGTCGTGTCTTTGGGTGGCCGCACTTTAGGTGATTTCTAATTCAAAAGATGTTTCAATTGCAACAACTTAAAGACATACTCCCTCCGTTCCAAAATAAGTGTCCCTTACTCTTTCTTTTACTGTTTTTCAAATTAAAAAATTAAGTACTTCCGTGTATCGTGTTTCGAATTTTTTTGCACCGAATTAAAGTACTCAATGAGTACTTTTAATTCGGTGTGAAAAAGTTTGAAAAACAATAAACGGAAGTACTCAATTTTTTGATTTGAAAAATGGCACGACTTTTCATAATGGACACTTATTTTGGAACGGAGGGAGCTCAAGAAGAAATATATGTTCCTCTTCCATGCCTTCCTCAAAGGGTCGTGAAGTTAAGTTAATTATTTTTTTGTTGCAAAGATACACTGGGGCCCCGACTTATAATTTTGCTTTTGGCCCCAAGAAACGTTGAGCCAGCACTGCGCAATGGACACACATTTAGCTCCACGAAAGGTAAAACTTTGGTAAGATCTTCGTAAAAGGTACAGAGTAAATAAACCCGTTTTGTAGAATCCTAATGTAGGCAAAGACTTGGATTCATCCTTTAACAAATATCGATCCAATATCAGAGAGTGTTGTGTGATGTCAATTTCTTAGATTCCTGCAAGAACGATTTGAAACGTGACATCAGAAACAATGATATTTAGAAATGGGTTTCCAACTTAGATTCAATCTTTTTCGGGTCAGAGGTCACCAAAGCATTTATTCAAAAGGAAACCATTTTTTCCAACAAATCCCACCCAGGAGACAAAAAAGAAGGAAGAAAAGAAACAACCTATCATGCATCTTACAAGTGCTCAATTAAAAGGATAGAAGTGGTATATCCACTTTGAAGCAGAAGCAAGTGGGGACGACTCGAGGATTTTAGTTCAACGATGAAAAGAACGCAAGAACTCTTTTGTATGCAAATGTAATAATCCGAAATTTTTAATAAAATTTAGGATTATTTAATTTCGTTTTAATTACTTTAATTTCGTTATTTAATTTCTAATTGCATTTAGGGCCCTTAATTTGTAATTACTACGGTTTATACCCTAAAACTTCCAAATTGCTACAAATTCGACCCTAAGACACGTTTACATTTTAATTGCGGACATTACATTTTTATAAATTCATTTCATACGTAATTATACACATTCATACACATACACAAGTAATACTACTGCACAAACACACACATGTGTGTATATTATGTACATATATACACATTCAATGTAAAGACCCGGTTTTTATTAATTATATTAATAGGATTTTAATAATCTTTATCTGTTAAACAAAATATTTTTATTGAAATTTTTGTTAGGCAGTGGATAACTATATAATGTAGATATAGAGATAATTTTGTAGTATATATCTACTAGTGATTTGTTTTGAAAAGAACTCTATCTTTCCTCCACTCTCCTAATAACTCTCTATCACTCTACTTGCCCATAATTCTCAATCTCTATCTCTATCTTTATCTATTTTTCTCCTATTAATTCTCCCTCTTTTCATCAGAAATTCATACCTTCGGTGACGTTTGATTTTCGGTTTGTGAACTTTAGTTTTGTGCTTAAATCTACGGCGGAGAGGTAGGGAATTCTAAACCTAACCATTACTTTAGTTTACTGTTTCTATGGTTAGTGTGTATGCGGATAAGTGTAGAAAATTTTTACACCGAAAACTAGATCGTTATCAAATGGGTGGTGAAAGTTTGACGTTGAAAATTTGTTTTTTCGTGTACTGTATTCTGTTTGCCAATTTTGGGTCTTTTTTTAGTCGATTCGGGAAAAACTCAAAACTGAAGAGTTGTAGATATTGAAAAGTTAAGAAACTTTGATATAGAACTCGTCTCGATCCGAGTTACGTAGAATTTTATATGATTTTTCAAAGTTTCTGTTGTAGTGTAATACGAGACAGATTGCAGATTATTTTTAAAATCCAATTTCGACCTCTTTAATGAAGGATTTAGAAACTGGGTCAAACACAGAATCTGTTTGTAACGTAAAGATTAATGTTTCTATAAAATCTCGTGATTTATGGAGTTAGTTTGCTATTTTTAGTAGATTGATAATGTTTCTGTTTTACATGTTATGTTAATTAAATTTCTCTTTTGTGATTTTTTTTAATTTGGTCGTTATGTTGGACTTATGTGATTAATGATCCACGTGATGCATGAACCCAATTGTTAAGTACTTATTGATCGAGATGTTAAAGTTTAAGAATGATTGGATTTAATCGCGATATTTGGGGTTGGGACGTGTCCGGCATGGGTCTTGAGCCATGCGCAGTTTATACTTTTAGGTAGCTTTGCTGTGTGATCGGGCGCCGGAAGTATACTGTGGGTGGGAATCGATGCCGGATAGAGATTGATCAATGAGTGATCAATCGTGGGCTATGCGCAGTATACCCCGAGGTGGCTTTGCTGTGTGATCGAGCACCTGAGGTATACTGTGGATGGAAGCCTGTGACGGAAAGTATACGTTCATAGTTGGAACGAGATTAATAAAATTTTGGTGAATCCCTTCCGTTGAGGAATGACGTGAAAAATTTAGTATATCATTCGAAATAAAATTTCAGTTATGTGTGTAATTGTTGCATGAGTAACTTTAGTAAAGGGGTGGCTTAGGGCGCCTTATTGAGTGTAATTTTACCACTCACGGTGCTACTTTTTGTGGCCCTGGCGTCCCCAACGCCAGGTACAGAAGGAGATGAGGAGCCGCCTGCTGATTACGAGGCGATGGAGTAGCTAGATGGGACTCAAGTGGCAGACCCATGGCTTTATCAGTAGAATTAGCTAGATAGCTCTGTCATTTTATTCCCGTTGGATTTTTTTTTAAATAAATGTTTAAGTTTTTCAAACAGTGTTCGAATTCAATTTATTTCAGTTGTAATAAGTTAGTTTACTTTTAATTTTCGCAGAAAATTTATTAAGTATTCTTTGGATTTTTTTTAATGAAGTTGGTATTTTATTTAAATAATTTTGTAATTTATTTATTAACGTACCCAATTTTCGGGGCGTTACATGCAACCACTCCCCACTCTCCACTCCTCCACCCACTATAACCAACACCACACACCACCCTCTCCCCTGCAAAATCAGACCTCCCTCCACCCTCTCTCTACCCCCAACAACCCCTGTCACCCTTCTTGTCACCCCCTCACATCCCCACATGGGTTTAACCACTCCCTTACACCACCCCAACCCAAACACTCCACCTTCACCCTTCATAAACCCCTCTATTTCGTCCATCACTCTCTCACACTCCCACACATCACCATTACACAGAAAAACAACAAGGAAAGAGAGAGAAAGCTCTAAGTTGGGTTATGGAGTTCTAGAGAGAGAAAGTAAGGCCAAAACTTGGGTTTCCACCTCCAAACCCAACGACATTCAATCTTCTTCCACAAGTTCATCCATTGCACTCCTAGGCATCCACATTTCACCATCCAAGCAAGCCAAGCCGGCCCAAGAAGCTTCCTCCGTCGATTTTTCGCCAAATCTTCGCAAAACGAGGTAGATACTCTTACCCAATCATTCCTAAGAATTTGTATGTGTTAGAATAGCCTAGGGGTAGTTTTTAGTTGAAGGGTTAAGACCCAAGGTAAAGGGTTTCACGAAACCCGAACAAAACACTAGTTACTCTGTTTTTGCTGTGACAATAGTCCGGACCACCATATCCCCGTCCGAACTACCGGTCCAGAATGTTCCCTCCAGTGTTGGCTTAAGTTCTATAATTACAGTTTAGCCCCTTGTCTTCCTAGTTTCGACGGTTTTGACCCTAAACCATGTTTTTCATGCATATTAAGCCCTAGATTCATTTTGGTTCATGTGTTTAACTTCTCAAGCATGATTAGGACTTATTCAAGTGTTTATGTAAGATTTAATGTGTTCATGTTACGTTTAATCTTGTTCTCATTCTTGGTATTAAACTTAAGGGTTAAAAGTGTAGTTTTATAAAGTATGTGACGTAATCTACAAAGATATTTATGTTCCTACTTTTTATCAATCAAATGTCATCAATGGAAGTTTATGAGCGTATCGAAATTTCTAAAATACCTTTCGTAGTGTAAAATGACCGTTTTGCCCTTTATTACATTTATTACCCTATTAAAAGTTTTGGACTTACTAAAATTCAAGGAATTTCTTTTTGAGTCAAGTTATGACATAACTAGCTAAAATATGTTGTTTTACGTGTTTACCCTTCATGGTGGAAAAATTACAATTTTGCCCTTGTGTGTGTAAATTACAAAAGGTGTAGTTTTGTACTTAGTAAAAAAATCAAGGAATTGCATTTTATGACAAGACCTTATTAACTAAAATAAAGTATTTTTATATATTTACCCTTGCCAATGGAAAAATTACATTTTTGCCCTTGTATTATGTTTATTTACAAAAAGGCCCCCAAAGTTTGTAAATTACACTAAGGACCCTAGAACCGTGAAATTACTTTGATTACCCTTATACTTACTTAAAATGATGTTGGTGACCTTACTTTCTTTAAATTATGTTTTGACCCCAATAGTTTAGTAAATTACGTTTTGGTCCCTATAGTTTGAATTTATTACGTCTAGACCCCTGGTTTTCGATTACTTGAATTTCGTGAACTTGTGAATTGAGATATTCGGTTGTGACCCTTGAGATATCGTTATCACTTTGCTTCTACTGTTAAATGCACTTTTCATAAATGTGTTGAATGCTAGAATGGACAACTAGGTTCCTGGGTTGGGTGATCGTACGCGGATATCACATAGACGATGAGGTTAATGGAAAAGTGAATTGGAATTGATTGATGAGGAGTTACCCCGAGATTGTTGTTGAATGGCAGTTCCGCCAAGTGATTTGTTTCGGAGGATTGTTTGGCAGTCTGCCTTAATTTCGAAACCCTAGGATGTGACACTCTGTGATTTGCTTCATTTGAATTCTGAGGCGTTATAAGGGTGGAAGTATTATAGACCAGTTTCGGCTATATACCTACAGGACCTGGCAATTTCCATACGTAGCCCAGTGGTACAGTTTCGTCCGTGGGAAATTCATCCTTGCGAGGCGGCTGACGGCTGGATTAAGTACGTAACTTATACCTTCCGTCGGGGCTCCCGAGTGAAGGGCAAGCAAGGGGGGAGTAAATCACAGTTTGGTCATAGTCCTTAGTGGTTAACCGGGAGGAAAGTTCTCTAGGTTGAGAACTTAGATGAACATGTAAGTTAATGGCTAGTAATGAAATCAACTATGTGTTTAATTTCTACTTTATGATTTATTTCCTGCTTATTCCTTTAATTACTGCTTTTCAATCATATATGTTGTACTTGTTTAGCAAGGGTTGGGAGGGTTAGAGTAGCTATTGAGTGATTTATCGCTCACGGTGTTACACTTCGTGTGACCTTGGTATAATACTATGATGTTGCTTTGCGACTCGGACGTATTATGCCAAACTGTGATCAAGCAGGTACTGTTGGTGTCGAAGGAGATGGTTATTTTGGAACCGAGGGTTTTCCGGCAGACCAGACTCAGGAGGAACCGTGGAATCCAGAGTTGAACCTTAATCTATAGAACCCACCCCTTTATTTTTAATGTTGGATCTGTAATATTAATTTCTCAAACCGAACTCAGTATTTTGTAATGGGTTGCACTTCACGTTTTCCAACGTGTACTCTGATGGAAACTCTTTTTATTAAATTAATCCTAATTAGTTATCTTAATTAATGCTTCCGAAAATCGGGGCGTTACAGCAAAGCTCTATATAAGATGAGCATATTTGCTGATAAAAAAAAAAAAAGATAAGCATATTAATTTCGGTTAAGAATTTATTGGGCCTAGTTTATTTTGATTTGTTGAGCTATATTATCCACATACTCACAAATTTAAGTGAATTTTTATTTACTTTGGCTATTGATAAATTATTCAGTGCCGACGATACTAAAGAAGTAGTAGTATATCACATGTAAAAACACATAAATTTTAATTCATTTTTTAAACTCTGGGGTTTGTTTGAATCCCTAAGGGCATCCCCATTTGGTTACCCAATTTAACTTTTAAATTAAATTGGGGAGCCAAAACCCCCAAAAATTAGGCTCTCTATTCTACCTCATCAAATTATTTTTGCTACAGTACCACACCAAAATGTTTTTTTTATTGTTTTTCCGGTTTTGCGTCAGAAGTGATTTGGGGGGGGGGGGGGGGGGGGGGGAGTTTAGTGGGAAGTTTTTTTTTTATGTATAGATTTGAGGGGAATAGTTTAATATAGTAAAGTTAAAATAGAGAGTCTGATTTTGTGAGTGTTTGATAAAGTGACTTGCTAATTTATAAAAGGTGTTTTTGAAGTTAAATTTGGTGAAAATTTTGGTTCTCCTGATAAGGATGCTCTTAAGTAGAGCCGCCCATGGGACCAAGGTTGACAACTTATTTATCTCCTCACCATACTTCCGGTCCAAACTCCCGGATTTTAAAAATCCGAACCTCATTGATCCTGATCGAATTTCGATGATCTGAACTGTCCAATGTGTTTAAAAGGTGTTTTTTAGGGCCCCCGCGAGAAATCAGGGAAAAAAATACCGGGAAGGGCTTGATCCGAGTAGTTTTTCACAAAACTGTACATATGCAGTTTTGTGAAAAATTGCTCGGATCAAGCCCTTCCAAGTATTTTTTTTTTTTGCGGGGGCCCTAAAAAACACATTTTAAACACATTGGACGGTTCAGATCATCGAAATTCGATCGGGATCAATGAGGTCCGGATTTTAAAAAAATCCGGGAGTTTGGACTGGAAGTGGACTGATCTCCTCATAATCTAATCTTACACAAAGGTATTGTGAACTTCTGAATCTGATATAGGAGACTCATCATTTTTTTTTTTTCACTCTTTAAATTTAGGTATTAAGAATATATCAAAAAAGATGTCTTCAACTTAGGTATTAAAAGATTTCTGCTATAAACCGAATAAGTATTTTTAAAATGATTTTGTAAGGGGTTGTTCCACAAACTCTGTCTTTTTTACCAAACTGTCTTTTACAATCTTTTTTGACTTTTTGGATTGATGTATTGTAAATGAATGTCCTGTCTAGCGTGAAAAGGCAATAAAAATAGTTTGCATAAAAAAAAGAGTTTTCTCTGCAGATTCGTTTTTTATTTTTTCTGAATAACAACACTGCCTCACCTAGAAGAATCCATAGATCCAGCTATTTTTAATTTTTTTTTGTTACTAATGTAGTTTTTGTTTACTATTTTTAAGATATATCCATATCTATACACGTCGACGTTACTCCTACAAATGAATGTGTAATAAAGCCCCAGTTGGAAAATCTATACAGATTTTTCAATGTTTATGGGACACCACACGACCTCCTCCATATACATTAATGTTGGGTTCTTGGGTCTATACATTTGGTCTTGAACTCGGACTGGGTCCTGAATTGTTTCTCAAAACCATGTATTGGTTTAAAACTTAAGTGTTTCCAATCAGCTCCATGTGTAACTTGAGCTTAGTCAATAGCCAAATTATTCACCTAAAGAACTCTAACAACTTACTTTGTGAGTTCATCATCATTCCTAGTGGATAGAAACTCATTTCGGAACATATATCAAAGTGGAGGGTCACATTAGTTTGATTCAATGAAGATAATAAGCAATGATTTCCACATGTGTCTTGATAAGGATTTGACTTTTGATTATTTTTTATCCATTATTATAATTGGTGCCTCAAACTGACATGAAAGATATTAGTGAGGCTTTTTTCAATCAAGCAATGCTCATACCCAGAAAATACACTCATAATTTACCCAGAATTTGAAATCAATGAATATGGGCACAGATTTACTTAAGTGAATCTGGGCCACTAATTTCAAATTCTGAGCAATTTTTTAGGTGCATTGTCTGGGTTTAGACTTTCCCTTTCCAAACCAGATGTACAAAACGGATCCGGGGTGCATGTTGTCCGATCTGGGCTGTCCGTGCTCGGCGATGGACGGCTCGGATCACATCTTGTCCAAACACATCCGAACCGTCCGCTACCAGACACATCCGAGCCGTTCATTGCCGAGCACGGGCGGCCCAGATGGGGGACAACATGGATGCTGTCCCTAAAGAGACAGCATCATTCCCCAATTCGTACAAAACTCTTATCTCCTTTAACACCAAGTAACCATGCATTAAACAAACAAAAACCTCTTATTTTATATCCTTGACATTCTCTGGTTTCCTTTGTGCCAAAAAATTATATATATTATAGTGAAAATGTATTTATTAAGACCACAAACAAGAGTTAAATACGAAAACTCTATAAGCATTTTAATACGTCCTTTTTTGCCCCTTGACTTTCTATAGTGAAATAAAATAAGATTCCAACTCATTGTTACATACTTAATGGTTGGAGAAAAGGTTTCAAAGCATGTTTTAGTAAACTTGGTGCCAAAAATCGAAGTGGACTCGAACCACATATCTTTTTGGTGGGCTCATGTGGCAATGAGTTCACTAATGTGGAGATCAACTTTATGTAGTTGGTTGAATTAAAACATTCTTATTCTCCATGTAATGCGCGCTGAACAACCATGTTAGCACCAGATTGAACCGTGAAGTCCAGTATGGTACTCTGACAGTCTAGTAAGTAGGAGAAGAAGGAAGATAGGTACTGAAATTCAGATCTAGGGTTTGAGAGAGAGAATCTGTACGTATAGAGCGTACCTCTTTAGGGTTGTACCCAGGGATGGCAATGGGTCGGTTAGGTTTGGATATTGCCATATCTGAACCCATTACCCAAAATTAGATGGGTACCCAGAACCGAAATGAAATCCGAGTGGGTAGGGGAAATTGAAACCATATATAACTGAACCAATCAAGGATCAGTTCGGTTCGGGTACTCACCGTTAAATTGGAAAACAAAATAAAAACAAAATAATTATGAATGAAAATCAAATATAAAACTCAGTTAAACTGGAAATACCACAGATCCGTCAATTAAAATGGTATGCAAATATGCATCTTGATATTTTAAATGCAAAACTAATATACATCGAAATAGAAATTCAATGCATTGAAGCTATACATAGGCTAAACTTTTACATATGAAGGGTAATTTTGCAATTACATATATCCGGTTCGGTTTGATTCGGGGGACGGTCGGGTTATCAGCTCAAACCAGAACTGAACCGAACTCGTTTGGTTATCTCACATCCCATACCATGCCTGCACCCACGAGAAATATTTTAGTTATGGTTTGGGGACAAAAAACGGTTACAATTCGGGTACCCATTGGTTCGGTCGAGATTGCCATCCCTAGTTGTACCCTTTACCTTTTATGGGGAGAGCTTGACTTGGGCTCCAAGTACCCTTGTGCCTAGTATACTTGGTAACTGATCGGCTGATATCACACCTGACGATGGCGATCGAGGCGGTTACGAGCACATGCAATCAATCGTCCTTTGACATGTGTCACACAATTAATGTTCGGTTGTGTTACATCTGAAGTTACTGATAAGAACGAGAACAGTTACTTATGCACAAGCTGAACCTTCTGTTAATCTGACATGTCCTACCAGCCGAGACCGGTTGGGGAGTGTCATAAACCAACGGTTCAACCTAAGTGGTACTGTTTGGCACCAACTCTATTGACATAAGTATTTCCTCCGAACCCACCGGTTCTACCATGCACAACTGTTCGGCCTTGCCTGACGGTGAGATGAGTAGTTGATCTGAACCCAGCGGTTCGACCATGTGTTACTGCTTGGCCATGTACTGCGGTTTGGCCATGCCTAACAATGAGATGAAGAGTTGGTTTGAATCCACTGGTTGGGTCATATGTTAAACTCAGCCATGTACCACAGTTCGGCCACGCCTGATAGTGATCTTAGTAAGGCTATTGATCCATTAGGTCCTTAAGGACTGTATAATTCGGCCCACTACAATAGCCCACCAACTTCTTCTAATACGGCTCGTATAGGAGAGGCTGGTAACAAATGTGGCTGAATGATGCAGGCTGAATCGAACATGATCAAACCGAGCAAGGATGCAATGCCAGACTTTAGTTAAGTGATGGTCACTTTGAATAGCCTTTTGATTTGAGTCTTCAATGCCGTAGCCTCAGCTGAATCTGCCTAAAGAAAGATGGATTGTTGTATCTTGCTTTGGCATTGCCCTTGTGGCGCTTTTTGTCACCTTTAGTAGGTATGTTGGTGAATTAAAGGATCGTTAAACATGAATTTGGCTTTATAGAACTGGGGAGCTAGTGATCATTTGGCCAGAAGAACGGTTGCTGGATCAAAAGAATGGTAGCTCGTTTAAAAGAATGGTTGCTCATTCAGAAGAGCGGTTGCTCATTCGAAAGAGCTACTGCTCTTTCGAAAGTGCAGTTGCTCATCCGAAAGAGCGGTAGCTTGTTCGGAAGAGTGGTTGCTGCTTTGGAAGAGTGGTGTTCGGAAGAATAGATGCTACTTTAGAAGAATGCTTGCTTGTTGAATAGAGAGGTTGTTCGGCAGAACGCATGCTCCTTCAGAAGAACGATTGCTCATTTGGTAGAGCAACTGTTGGGCCAAGGCGGAAAGAGTCGGTGCCATTTCTGATGTCCTCACTAGTAGATCTGAAATTAAGGAATCAGAGTATGTAAGTCAGCTTGGTCACTTGGTGTAGCGGTTTTGTAACACTTCGACTTTCAATAACCAAAAAAAAAAAAATGATAAAAAGAATTATAAAATGGAGTTAACTTTTGGTGCCCGCTGACCGTTAGGATTATGAAATATATTTGTGTGTCTTAAAGCTTATAATAGCGTATTTTTTTGGTAGGTGTCAATCTTTTTAGAACATTTTAAGATGTTATTTCAACCCTGCCGACGACGTTGGGACATGAGAATGCGGCACAAGTCACCACGAGGCGATTAGCCTTGGGGCCCAAGCAAAAAGCCTTTCGGAAATAGGCGAGGTGGCGTCCTATCATTGGATGCTTGGGGCCCAAGTAAGGGGCTTCCGGAAACTATGTGATGTGGCATTTAATTAATGGGTACAATGAATAAGATTAGATATTTTTGGATTATATTTAGATGTTTATTAGATTATATTAGATATTGTGGGATTATAGAATTAATGAAAGATGGTTCTAGACATGGACTAGTCCATAGTCATAGTATAAATAGGGCCTTCCTTGCCATTCATCAGACACACCACATCACACACACACCACATAAGAATAGGAAAGAGAGAGAGAGAGAGAGAGAGAGAGGGAAGAAAAAAAGGGGAAAGCTTAGGTAAGTCTTCCACACCAAACTGCCGAGATGCACCTATACACTCTAGCACTTTTTCTATTTCCTTTTTTAGTTCACAACACACGCATAGTCACACCTATGTAGGTGGGTTCAAACTTCTAATTTAAATACACACACACAAATAAATAAATAAAATAACTACACCTAAATTCCTGTATCACGTTAGAGTGTTTTGACAAATAATTTTCGGATTGGTTAGTTGAAAAATGAACACTTATTAGAGTTTGAGGCAGTAAGACTAGTCAAAACAATTTGTGATAAAAATCAATTCATAGATTTAAGAAAGTTGATCATAGTTCATCCTTTTAATTTGTCGGGATTAATTTAAGGCTGGAGATGAACCAAGCTTCTCACTTAACTAGTAGTTCAGATCGACTCGTCTTGAAGTTGAACCAAACCCGAGCTCAAGATTTTAGACTTAGTAATTTGAACACACGCAATATTTGCTTAAGTTAAAAAAATAAGGTAATATAGAATAGTTAACAAATCGGAGAAAAAGAAAAGAGAGATGAGTAAATGAAAGGGTGCGATTTATGAATCAGCTGGTATAAACTTTAGCCTGATTTTAGTAATAACAAAAGATGAATATTTTATGTTTAGGTGTGGGATATCCTAAGTAATTAATCGTAAGTAGATTTCGACTGCAAAAATGTGAATTATGAATTATTCCTGTTACATGAGGTTTTTTGCAAAAATTTATGTTCTTGTTAAAATTATGATTATTTATACATGAAATTCTTTTGAAGCAAATATACCATGGAATTCTAATGTTTTGCTTAGTTTTTGAAAAAAATAGTACTATCGATACATCCAGACGATGTCCCTGAATCTGGGGGACGTTAAAGATACCAGTCAGAACGGTGTTATAAGGGCTGAGTGGAAAGGGGCACAGCCAGGTGTCCAATTGAATTGATCAATTCACTTTATGCGCATCGGGAGTCGCTCCCTCATAGATGGCACAGAAATCGCCGGATGATATGTCGTATATGTTTATGGCATGTTATGTTATAGACAAGCGTGTTTGTGAATTATGGTTACAGTTGAAGCCATGAAAAACTAATCATGCCATGATTTTGGTTCATTGACAAAAATTTCTTTTTAAAATTCCATGGTAGATCATGTAACTCTGATAATTCATAATCTCACACAATTAGTGGCTTATGTTGTTGAAATCTTTCCTTTTCAGGTAATCAAAATTAGAGGAACGGGCCGAGTATTAGTACTATTAAGTTGAAGTTACAACCATATAATGAATAAGGGAAAATGTAACCACGCTGCCGTTAGCATAATTAATAAAGGACTTTATTATTTTGAGTTTGCTTCCGCTAATATTAAGTTATTTCTATTCAAAGAAAAAGAAAAAAAGAAAGAGTAACGATAGAGGCCTTTGGTGAGACGGCCGTGTTAAGTCCTTCACAATCAGGATTCTCAAGCGGGAACTACTTCTCTGTGTTAGGGTAGGATCCTTTTATATCGAACAAGGAAGTCATCCTCAAAGGCAGCCCTCCAATTCGAATACCTAAAGGTCCATATCAAGATCAAGTTGGCCGGGTTCGAAGGGTGATTGCAGTTTACCGAGTTTAAGTGGAAGCATCTGTTTAAGCACCTATAGTTTCAGTAGCATTTGACCTAGTGCTATTTGTTTCAAATCCAATTCCAGGTCAAGAACCAGTGAATATGCCGGGTGATTCAATTTACCTCATTTATTCATAATCAGCACCAGTCAAGCCCCGCGTTCTTTCCTGTCCCAGGTTCTATTCACCTTGTTACAAATCCAAAACCGGAGTCTGGAGTACCCATCATTTATTCAACCACCATCTCGCTAAGTATCCTTTACAGGTCAAGATCAAATAGTTGACCTCACAAAAGCAGCAAAGATTGTAGTCACATAGGTGAAGACAACGACGAAGGTATGGGCAGCAGAGACAGCAGCCAAGGGCCCAAGGCTATGGTAGCAGAGACAGCAGATCCAGAAGTAAATGCTAAATCGAAATCAATGTAGATTAGGCGACTGGCGGATTCTGCGGCGGGTAGTGTACATGGTGGGGTTTTTGGATTTGCAAAGTCAACAACGCGTCAAACGCGGCGTCTCATGATGTGGATGGGTCCCCACCAAAGCAGAGTCATAGAAAAGATATTGGAGATAGCACACATCGTCGTTTGATATATTTTTTACTGTTTACTTCCGAGCTTTGGGCTAAAGCCCGTCAAGTTATCGCTTTACGCCCAAATTTTACTAATTTTTGGGGGCCAAATTTATAGTTTCCTATAGAACTGAGTACACACAAATTATAGTAATTTTGCCCAACTACCAGGTTAGTTGAGCATGACCGTGTTAACGATTTGATTGAACCATCAGATTTGAGGAGTCTGACCGAATGCCTGGTAGTCATGAGACTGAGGAGTAGCAAGAAGTGAGCTGAGGAGTCCAATCAAATGCCTGAGCATGGTAATGTTAATCGTTTCGGTCGAACCATGTGCCTGAGCGTTGCAATGTTTTTCGGCTTGACCAAATGCCTGAGCATGGTGATGTGACTGTTCGGCCTGGCCAAATGCCTGAGAATGATAATGCTGATCATTCGGTCTGGGCAATGACCGAGTGAGGTACTGTTGACTGTTTGGCTGAAGCAAGTGCCTGACTGTGGCATGTTGACCGTTCGGCAGAACCAAGTGCCTGAGCTTGGTAATTTCATGCATTTTTGCAAATTTTTACTGAGCATTAGTAGGAAAATCGAGCCTCTTCGGTATTAGGATCTTAATCTAATTTTTACCGAGTGTTAGTAGGAACATCGAGCCTCTTCGTTAGGATCTTAATCTAATTTTTACTGAGCGTTACTAGGAACACCGAGCCTCTTCTGTATTAGGATCTTAATCTAATTAGTCAGAACGCCGAGCCTCTTCAGTATTAGGATCTTAATCCAATTTTATCGAGTGTTAGAAGGAACGCCAAACCTTCATATTTTAGCCTTTTTGGCTGTTAGGATCTTTATCCCATTTGTCGGGCTCAAGGGCACCGAAAGATAGACCTTTAACGCCAAGAGAGTTTCAAAAGAAAAGTAGACAACAATTTGCCGATCAAAATTCTCATTCATGAACTTTTTCCGAGCCTCTCGGATGGGCTTCCATTAGAAGAACTAGAAGTCTATGTTCAATTTTAGATTACTCATTAGTTTCTAACTTGTTTGTTGCCCATAGGCGACTCCACAAACTTTCTTACCTCTGGTTTTGTATCTCTTCCGACGCCACCTAAATCTGCTTCGGCTCTTCTGCAATCAGTTCCAGTCTCTCATTCATAACTCAGGAGCTTTTTTTATACAACTTTGCCACAAAAATGCCTGAAGCTAAAGAAACCATAAAATCTCAAACCTGCTTAGGCACATTCAAATACCATATCCCTGCAGATGGAGCTGCTGGATAAGCATTTTGAGCTGCTGATGAACCATTTGGAGCTATTGATAATAATTAAAGTGAGTCATTAGATATTCGTTTATATGCAAATAATAATTAAAGTAGAGGTGGCATGGGTACTAATAAAAGCATACTCCCTCCGTCCCTTTTTAAGTGATCCACTTGGAAAACGTGTATTTTTGCGGACGTTTAAAAATGTATTTACATATAACGTTTTTAGATTTTTTTGCACCAAATTAAAGTACTCAATGGGCACTTTAATTTGGTATAAAACAAATTAAAAAGTTATATAAAGAAATATGTTTTTAGGGGTTTGAAATTACCCGTATTCCTATATGGATCATTTAAAAAGGGGCAGAGGGAGTAATTGATAGAGTGTTGGGAATAAAGACTTGCACACCTTTTGCTAATAAAAGCATTTTTAGCCAAGGGTATGCCCTTGTAGTACTCTGTATGTTGATCTTTTAGTAATAAAATTCAATTTACCACAAAAAATAATTAGAGTAAGCTTCCCCTACCTTTTGGTGGTTTTGTTTTTGTATAGTGTCTGTCTGAAAAAGCAGCACGTGCAACTCGTGGAAAACCTGTGGAGCAATGTTTTAAAACCCGGACCGGAGAGCGAACCGGAAAAGGGACCGGGCGGATGGGTCACTGGTTGAACCGCAGTCGAACCGGAATCGAACCGTGATGTCATAATTATAATAAAAATATATTAGAATATATAATTTATAAAAATTTAGCAAATCAAAAATATAATTGTATAGAAAGTTCAACCAAGCAAGGATGTTGTGCTACAAATGCAGTCTAGTATGTTTTTCCAATCCCACATCGGTGGGAAACAAAACCCACCCAACCTTTTTCTTCCTATAAAAGGCTGAGATGCCCCTTAGAATTGCCCCGTGAGTGATGTAAGGGCATTGGCTGGCATGGGTCCACCAGTAAAGATTCCCTATAACGTCATGATTGTGTGCCTTAGGCAACAGAGTGCACGGAAGTAGTTCAACCTTTTCCGGTCCGGTTCAACCAACCCACTTACGGTTCTTACGGGTTGGCGGTTCAACCGCCTTTGTGGAACGGTTTTTTATTTTTAGACCGGTCTTGTACACAAAGTGGGTTTTAGATGAAACCGAACCGGACTAACCTCCGGTCGACGGGCCAACCGGTTGAACCGGCCGGTCCGGTCCGGTTTTTAAAACATTGCTGTGGAGCATTAGATTTTCATTAGTTATTAGATATTCATCTATATGCAATAAATAATAAAAGTTGACTACCTTTAGTTTTCCTATAAGCCCGTGGATGGCTTTTTACGTGGTTAATTCCCAAACCTGCCACTTCCATATGCTGTAAAATTGCCTTTGGCGTGGCCTCTGTCAGAAAAACAAGAAGGAAATGCTTTTAAAATTTTTCCAAAAAAAAAAACAACAACAGATTAAGTGGGGCAAACCAAAAGTGGATTCCAATCCATACTGTCATTTACTTCAACCATTAGATACATAAAATTGCTGTCATTTATTCTCACTGTCCCATTTCTGAAGAATTTGCAGCATGTTTCAATACAAAAAATAAAAGTGATCCAAACTACAATATTGTAGAAATAGATATTGTAGATATTGTAGTTTGCATCAATTTATTCCCACTATCCTACTAAAATTGATGCCAATAGAAATAGAAATTGTAGTTTGCATCAATTTTATTTTTGGTGTTAAAACAAGCTGCAAATTCTTCAGAAATGGGACAGTGGGAATAAATGATAGCAATTTTATGTATCTAATGGTTGAAGTAAATGACAGCATGGATTGAAATCCACTTTTGGTTTGCCCCACTTAATCTATTTTTTTCTTTTTTTCTTTTTGAAAAATTTTAGAAGCATTTCCTTCTTGTTTTTCTGACAGAGGTCATGCCAAAGGCAATTTTACAGCATATGGAAGTGGTAGGTTTGAGAATTAACCAAGTGAAAAGCCATCTACAGGCTTATAGGAAAGCTAAAGGTAGTCAACTTTTATTACTTATTGCATATAGATGAATATCTAATAACTAATGAAAATCTTGTGAACACCCCTCGGGAATGTCCACGAAAATGGTTGCTGTTTGGAAAACGGTTTTGATTGGTTGAATGGGAGTCGCCACCCGGGTTTGAGGATTGTACCCGAGAAACCAATTCAAAAATGACTCTTTTGCCCTTGATATGGAAAATGTTTTTACCGGTCTTCCAAAATGAGATTTCTCGGGTCCAGGAGCTAGGTTACGAAAGGGGAAGGAATTTAAAGCACCCCTCTCGCCCAGTGTGACCACCGGTCTCTACTCAATGTTTTGAGGGATTTCAAAAACACCGTTTGAATAGACTTTAATCACAAACTCATGCAATAACACATGAATACATAAAGAAAATTCATGAAATGAAGGTGGATGCTTGTGCTTATGTCATGGGAGGATGTTCTAAATGCATGACACTGGAACTTGACCAAATCATCTTCAAATTGCTCTGAGATGCTCTAGAAACTAATTACAAACATCACATTTGCCACACCTGGATGGCAATATGGGCACCTGGATTAGGCTAATCCAGGCGCCTGGATTGAATGTAGGCGCCTGGAATGGGAAATCCAGGCGCCTGGAAGGCTTACCAGACAGCAACTTGAAAACTTCATTTTCCACAGTAAGTACCAAGTGTAATGCTCTTTACTCATTCACATGCATTCTAGATGATATTAAATGACTCTATGGACGAAATGGACCTTAAGACCAACTTTATGATATGATTAGAACTTGGAAAATCATGATTCTAGCATGCCTTGATGGATAGAATGGAAATGTTGGACTGATCTAAGGCATGCACCATAGTCTATTATGTATAAGATTAACCTTGAAACATGGTATTGGACATGAAAGAAGAAGGGAAAAAGATGAGATGAGATTTGATCATGAAATGCCTTAAAAATCACATGATGAATGCAAATGACCACAAGACATCCCTTCCACTTAATGTAATACCTCTGATGTTGCTTGGGGTGAACAATGCATTATCTAATCTAAATGCAATACTTTCACTTTTGAACATCAATTTGCTTTCTAATGCACCATGAATCATATTCTAAGATGACCATCTAGTTCAAGCAATGAAGACAACATGCACGGGTGATCATTTAATGCTTCAAATGATTAAAGAAAGTGAGGAGAGAACAAAAGAAATTCAGTTTGGGGAATGGAATCCAGGCGCCTGGATTCAATGAATATAGGCGCCTGTATTCACTACAGGTGCAAATGAAAATTCCCTTTTTGTGATGTTCAAGACCTTTCCCAAACTCTAAACTAGTATAGAGGACTAGCTAGAGCCTGGTTGATGTCCGCTCAGGGCCTTTGAACACTGTTTTGGTAGAATATCTACCTTTGGAAGCTTGATAGTTGAACTTTGGAGCAAGTTTGGGTATTATTTGGTGGTTGATTGAGCTAGGATTCTGTTTCTAAAGCATTGAGGGACTGATTATAGGTATTGAAGTTGGGGTTTGTATGAGAGGGATGAAAAAGTGTTGATTTGAAGTGGAAAAGAGTAGGTTTTTGAGGTTGGAAGTGAATGAAAGGGGAAGGATGAACTGGGGGTAAGATTTCTGGGGTTATTGCAGCATCATAACAACAGGAGAGTGAGGGGAGAACTGATCTCCTTGAAATAGAATGGGAGGGGGGGTATATATATAGAGAGAGAATGAGGGAGTTTTGGGTGAGTTTGAGAGGGAAAATGAATTTGAACTCTCAAATGTGGAGCCAGAGTCTGTTGGAGGGAGTTTGGAATGAAGAAAACGTGGGACAATGTAGGAGGGAGCCCATAGTTTCATCAAAAACCAGCTGCAAAATGCTTACTGGAAGTGATTCCAGGCGCCTGGAATTGGGGAATCCAGGCGCCTGGATTAGGAGACAGCACAACATTTCAAAATTTGCGGGGCCGCTCCGGGTGCTACCGAACTCCGTTTTGCGCATGGTTTGAAGCGTTGGAAATCTTGTCAAGTCTGCTTTCTAACCCAAGTGGTTTGAACCCAATATGATTTGTACATAAAAATCTATGACCATTTTACCCTCAGAAGGTTGGAAGAATGAATCGTTTGGGTAAAACGTGCACATCTCCCTCATTTCAAAACGGATTGGGACATATTATATATCAAAAAAGAGGGTTTTGAATGTACTAGAAGGTGGTGTAGGCTTGAGTTTATTTTGGAGAGGTTTATAAGGGGTTTTCAAGTTCACAATCAAGCTCCGCGTGCTCTTATCAGGCATTTTCATCATCGGGGATGCTTGATATGTTTCTCGGGTCAAAATCGGGGTGTCTACAAATCTATTCTCCACAATTTTTCCATGAGCTGCATGTGCTATTTTTCAGGCAGACGCTATACAAAGACAAAACCACCAAAAGGTTGGGGAAGCTTACTCTAATTATTTTTTCTGGTAAATTGAATTGTATTACCAAAAGACCAACATACAGAGTACTACAAGGGCATACCCTTGGCTAAAAATGCTTGTACTAGCAAAAGGTGTGCAAGTCTTTATTTACCAACACTATCAATTATGCTTTTATTAGTACCCATGCCACATCTACTTTAATTATTATTTGCATATAAATGAATATCTAATGACTCACTTTAATTATTATCAGCAGCTCCACATGGTTCATCAGCATCTCAAAATGCTTATCTGGCAGCTCCATCTGTAGGGATATGGTATTTGAATGTGCCTAAGCAAGTTTGAGATTTTATGGTTTCTTTAGTATCAGGCAATTTTGTGGCAAAGTTGTATAAAAAAAAAGCACCAGAGTTATGAATGAGAGACTGGAACTAATCACAGAGGAGCTAAAGCGGATTCAAGTGGCGTCGAAAGAGATGCGAAACCGGGGGCAAGAAAGTTTGTGGAGTCTCCTATGGGCAACAAGCAAGTCAGAAACTAATGAGTAGGCAATCTGAAATTGAACATAGACTTCTAGTTCTTCTAATGAACATAGACTTCCATTTGCCTCTCGGATAGGCTTCGGTTTGCCAACCCCTGACTTGTCGGTTAGGCACCGAACTTCGCGATGAATGAAAGGAGCCCTTCAGATAGGCTTCAGTTCAGCCAACCCATGACTTGCTGCTAGGCGCTGAACTTTACAATTAATGAAAGGAGCCCCTCAGATGGGCTTTGGTTTGACCAACGCATGACTTGTTGCTTGGCACCGAAGTTAGTGATGAATGAAAGGAGCCCTTTGGATGGGCTTCGGTTCGGCCAACCCATGACTTGTTGCTAGGCGTCGAAATTGTAAGCTCCAAAAAGTCGAGCTCCTCATGTTGGCAATTTCATTGACAAAACACACATTCATTGTATCCCGATTTATCGAGTAGTAATTTTTTTTTCTTTTTATTTTTAAAGTGTTTGTCTAGGAAGTGGAAGGAAATCAATGATAATTTGTAATGGGGAGGTCGAGTTTATAGGAAATTGAATTGGAAGATAATTAAGGCAATCAAGGGTTTGATATTTAGCAACCCCGGTGGATTCCAAGAGGCAAATGGAAGGCTTGTGAATTCAAGGCAGTGGCGGTAAAAGCACTGGGTGTGGTGAACGTGGATTCGGCAAGTACATCTTAGGCTCGATTGTGAGGATTCTAATCGTAGGGTAAGATTGCTTGTAACTACACTTTAAGTATAGTGTTTTTTATTCCTTCTTGTGATTTTTTCCCCATTTAGGGGTTTTTCACGTATATCTTTGTGTTATATGTTTGGTTGCTTTCGTTTGTGTGATTGATGAAGTTTTAATTAGTGGGATAATTTTTCCAAAAGATTAAAACATAGCAAATCTCTAAACCTAGGCAATCTAGGGTTTTTAAGAAATTTACAATGAACGGAAGGAGCCCTTCGGAAGGGCTTCGATTCTGCGAACCATGACTTGGCGAGGGTGGAGATTTGTTTCCTCACCAAATTAAACGACTTTGAAAGTATTCGATTCGGCCAATCATCGTTATGAGAGGATGGAGATGCGTTTTCTCACAAAATTAAGTATTTGGCTTTGAAAGTCTTCAGTTCGGCCAACCATCTATAGGCGAGGATGGAGATGTGTTTTCTCATTAAGTTAAGCATCCAGTTCTAAAAGTCTACGGTTTGGCCAATCGTCATAGGCAAGAGTAAAGACTCATTTCCTCACCGAATTAAGTGTTCAGCTCTGAAAGTCTACAATTCGGCCAACCGTTGGTAGGTGAGGATGGAGATTGGTTTCGTCCAGAGCATGGTGGTGAAGAGTAAAGGAGCCACCATCCCAAGCGTCCCCTTATGCCCTTAGTGTTTTCTTGTGTTTTGAGTCTGATCGGACCTCAGCTCGGTTTAGGGCTCAACCTTGCTCAACCTTCTCCAATTGTTTCTCAAGTCATTGAATTTGAGCCTTAGGAATGTCGAAGAAGGGAGTGAGGGAGCCGCCGTCTTGAGGACTAATAGAGAGGTACCCAAGATTTGTAAGGGTAGCAGAAGGTGTAGCACCGCTAAGAAGAACAACTTGACCACCCATTTTTCTAAACAAAGAGAGGTGATTCGAGGTCTTTGGAAGGCTTTGAAAGATCTTTGGATCGGAACCGCTGTGAGATTTTGGGATTTCCCCAGCAGAGTTGCCAATTGTGGGGTATATGATCTTGGGATTGAACCTTCTAACTTGCTTGACGGATGGACTTGAGGGTTTCGCTTGAGGGCTTCACTTGAGGGTGAGTGCTCGGCCTGAGACACAAGAGCTTTAACTAAAGGTGAGAGTTAAGCATGAAGACTCCGCCTAAGGGTGAGTGCTCGGCCTAAGGGTTGCACCCCCCCTGAGGGTGAGTGCTATGCCTTGCCTCTTCCTGAGGGCTTTGCCTAAGGGTCGGTGCTCCGCCTAAGGGCTTCACCTTGCCTCTACTTAAGGGCTTTTCCATAAGGTTCCACCTAAGTGTGGTGCTCTGCCTAAGGGCTTCACATTGCCTCTACCTGAGGGGTTTGCCCAAGGTTATCAATCCCGGCTGGTACGTACCGGATTTCCATATAAACGGTACACCCCACCTCTAATTTCGTCCTGACCTCAATACCAGCCTTTACTAGACGGTTCCCGTCAATCCAAAAAATACCGGCCAAAATGGCGAAATGTTTGATTTTGTCCAAGATTTTGCATTGGCGTCGGCGATGAAGAAGAAGGTGGTGTGGCTAGTTTCTGTTGATGTCTCCGCTGTCACCGACGGTGTAGTAGATGAGGTGTTTCAAGGCGGAGTCATCGGCTAATCCCCAGGGGGGGCTTGTTGGCGGAGATTGTAGAGAGAGAGAGAGAGAGAGAGAGAGAGTGTGTGTGTGTGTGTGTGAGCAGCAGAGGAAAAGGTAACAGCGGCAGTACGCAAAGGGAAAGATGAAAATGTCGAAAAGGTTGATGTTGTATTTATAACATAATATATTATATATCTATGGCTATATGCTGAAACCCTAATGGTTTATTATATATTTACTTATCTTATATTAGTTATTTACCCTTGTAGTCTTGCTCTCTTTTATTTTAAAACCCTGAACTATTGAGGATAAGTTAATGTGTTACCAAAGCATACATTTTATTATATATTCGATTTATATATATACTAGTAGTACCGCTAAATCCGAAATGGTACTTGGTATGGACCGGTACCTTACCATACCAGTAAGAAAATCGGTACCCAAGCCGGTATGGGATTCAAAATCTAGGGTTTGTCAAAAGGTTCCGTTTAAGGGTGGTGCTTCGCCTGAGGGTGAGCACTCTGCCTGAGGGCTTCACTTGAACCTTCTGATCCGACATGAGCTCCTACTCGCCTGCGTGCTGAACAACCATGTTAGCACCAGACTAGACCACGAAGTCCAGAACGGTACTTCAACGGTCTAGTAAGTAGGAGAAGAAGGAAAATAAGTATTGAAATTCATATATAGGGTTTAAGAGAGAGAGAGAGAGATCTATGTAAAACATATCTATTTAAGGTTGTCCATTTACCTTTTACAGTGAGAGCTTGACTTGGGCTCCAAGTACCCTCGTGCCTAGCATGCACGGTAACCGCTCGGCTGACATCACACCTGACGATGGCGATCGAGGCAGTTACGAGCACTTGCAAGCAATCGTCCTTTAACGCGTGTCACACACTGTTCGGCTGATGTCACATCTGAAGTTGCGGATAAGAATGAGAACGGTTACTTGTGCACACGCTAAAAGGCCTTCAATTTAATCTGACATGTCGTACCAGCCGAGACCGGTTGGGGAGTGTCATAACCCATTGGTTCGGCCCAAGTGGTACTGTTTGGCACCGACTCTAATGACATGAGTAGTTGCTCCGACCCCACCAGTTTGGCCATGCATAACTGTTCGGCCTTGCTTGACAGTGAGATGAGTATTTGATCCGAACTCAGTTGTTCAGCCATGTCCTACTCTTGGCAACGTACTACAGTTCTGCCACGCCTGACGATGAGATGAAGAGTTGGTCTGAACCTACTGGTTCGGCCATGTGATATAGCTTGGCCATGTACCACAGTTCAGCCATGCCTGACGGTAAGCCTGGTGAGGTTATTGATCTGTTAGGGCCTTGAGGACTGTATAATTCGGCCCACTACAATATACCATTCAATTCATAGCAGCATCGCGAGGGAAAATTTTGTCTCGAGGGGATTATGTTAGACACATGCCTCTCAATTGTATGATTTTTTAAATTTTCTTATTGTTCTCCCTTCTTATTTGTGGTTTCTGAACTGTATGTTCTAGATTACTTTTCCTTTATTAGCACTAGTACAGTTTGTTCAACACTTATCTCTTCAATGTTTTGGAAGTATGCTGTTTTGAGATGATTAGTTTGATGATTTCAATGAGGAGTCCTGCCATGGATACAACTGCTATATGTGCAAAGGATTGTGACATGAATGAATATGCAACATCAAGCATTATCTCCTACCTATTATTGTTTAATAGACTTTGTTTTAATTTGCTTGAGTAACCAAATTAAAATAAAGCAAATTGTGCTTTTACTCTCAATTAAATGGGTCGGCTATATGAATTTATTTATTCTATTGAATTGTGTCGAGACCATCATATTTTGTAATATCCAACAAATTTAGATTTTTTCCTGGCTATTGCCTCTAAAATCAAATTTGGTCTGTCCCTCCCTTCACTGATACTCTCTACCATCACCATATAACTCCTCATATCTAGTGCTTTTACCGAATATAGACATGTTCAAATCATCTTAATCTGTTTTATCTTGTCTTATCTTTTATTAGTGTTGCTCCTACTTGTTTCTGATTCTATCTCGCGACGTGAAGTCTCACCACACAATCATCTCAACATGCTTTTAGCTACATTCATCTTGCTCGCACGTATATTTGTTTCTTAGCTGCTCAACACTCAGTGCCATATAAGTTATATAACATGGCTGCGATCTAACGACACTCCCGAATCACTATCTCTTAATCCATCCCACTTGTAATCCATTTGTCAAATCATTAGCAATCTCTCCATCCTCGCAAACAATTAAGCCAAAATAGTTAAAACGCTAGCCCTTTTGAGTACTACTAAACTTAAATTTCCATGTCCTCCGTTCTACTACTATTAGTTTTACTATTTCATTTTGACTCTGAACCTCCTTTCCTAGTTTTCGATTTGGCTTGTGGAAAGTCCAACAAAATTGGTTACCCTGTCTTTTCTCCTGTCTATTGCAATTATAATACATAATTTTATAGCTTTTGTGGCATCAACAAAAAGCCACCCTGCAAAGATATTTCTACATCTAGGATCTGAAAAAATACCTGAAATTTACGGTGGATGTGATCATAAATCTATGAAAAAATTCGCCTCCAATCACTAGATTGAGTATTTTTTGAGTATCCTAAGTAAGAATGATCGCATAGTTTTTGTCGTAATATTGAAATTTTGTTTCTTCTAGATAGATGCCTTTATCTATCTGACGCGGTGACTTTTTACGAAGAAGTAAGGAATTAATTGTAGAGATGCTTCTACAAGAAGTAGACAAAATTGTTTTATAATTGAGTTATCACCATTAGTCAGAGCTTATGAATCAATTATATATGATCCTGTATGACACATCCATGATTAATTTGAACCTCTAACACACGGTACCAATAGTTAAATAGTATTTCATTCCTAAATCGGATTAAAAAATTGTCAACTTCATTCTTTGAATCCTATCAAACCATACCATTGAATACAAATTCCAGCCATAGCACATGGTTTCATAAAACCGCAGAATCCCCTTTGAGACACCTTCAACTCTTGGACTCGATAACTTACTTATATACCTCAGACAAAAAAATACATATACCCCTACGCCTTGGCCAGATTATATACTCAGACGCAGGATTCATAATGTGGGAGGACCGAATTACATGTATTTATATATTAACAACAAATATCATCATCATATAATATCATAATTTTAATGGGACATTCCTTCATAATTTTTACAAATAAAACCTAAAATATAGTATCAATAACAGAATAATTGGAAAGTGTGCAGGGATCTGGCCTCTGCATATACCCCTCTGTCCACCCCTGCAAATTGAACACATAATGAACCATAAAAACGGGTTTAATGACATTTTTGGTCCCCAAAGTATGACTCCAGTGCTGATTTGGTCCCCAATATATCGATTTAATTTTTTTGGTCCCCAACGTTCCAATTTTGCGTTCAATTGGTCCCTCCCCTTAACGCCGTTCGCTCTCTCCGTTAAAACTGGGGGCACTATGGATATTTCAACCCCCACTCTTCCTCAATCAAACCCAGCCATTTTCCCCAAAAATCAAACACCAAAACTCTAGAACTCCACAGCCATTTTCTCGCCAATCGCAACCACCGAACCCCAACCTCGCTAATCGCAATTCCCACCAGTCTCCGTCGATATCCCGGACGAACTCCACAGCGACGACGAAGACGGAGTTGTCGACGAAGTCGTCGACAGTGTCGTAGACGACGGGGTAGTAGTTGAGGACGATGGAGGCGGCGGAGAACAAGTTGTCGTAGACAACGGCGGAGGCGAGGATGAAGTGGCTGGGTTTGATTGAGGAGTGGGGGTTAAAATACCCATGGTGCCCCCAGTTTTAACGGAGAGAGCGAATGACGTTAAGGGGAGGGACCAATTGAACGCAAAATTGGAACGTTGGGGACCAAAAAAATCAAATCGATATATTGGGGACCAAATCGGCACTGGAGTCATACTTTAGGGACCAAAAATGTCATTAAGCCCATAAAAACGTTAGAGATCATATTTATTAGTTTAATAAATGGAAAAGTCTACAATACACACCCCCGTAAAAGTAACAATTTTTTTTATAAAAGTTATGATTTCTTTTATAAATAAGCGCAAGTGTTATGGAAGTGTATACAAATAAATGAGAAAAACTTGGGTGCAAATAGGGTACGATTGACGTAGTGCCTGAGCACACATCTCAGCCGTCTAAAAGTATTTTGAACGGCCCAGATTTCTCTCTTCCTCTTTCCTCGCTCTAAAATCCGGATCGTCCAAAACACTTGTGGACGGCTAATAAGCGCGTTGAGTACCGCCACGTGTTACCGAACCGACGCCCAAGTTGCTCTCCAAACAAATAGTCGGTCCCCACTTTGTTATGATTTTTTTTTTCCTCCCTCTGATGAATTAGAGTTTGTTGTTCGTTATCAAGCTTTTTGACTTTTGGTAATATTGTTATCTATCATATCAGCACTGGGCTAAGATTACCAAAGATTACAGTCTGGGTCAGGTACTTCTTGTGCTATCTTAGGTTTACGGTATTTTTTAACATGAAATGACTAAACTGCTATGTGGCAATTTTATCACCAGACCAGATAACTGAATCTGTTAATTTTGTCACCAATAGCAAACTCATGACTATTATATATACTTTGATTAATACTAATTTTAAACACGTATTTACCTTGAAAAAAATAATCATTAGAATTCATTTATCTCAACATAAATCCATTCTCCGATGTACATAATTTTTGGCATGGTTATGTTCTCGACAAGCTCTGATAGATAAATAGTTCTTATAATTAGAGTGAGCCAATAAACAATTCATAAAAGAGCCCAACAAACATGATCCAATCCCTTTTAAAAAAAACTAAAGATTTATAGCTGTACGCTAAAATAGGAAAAAGAATTATGACATCATAATTCTATTCATCATCCCATATCTTCTCTCTACGTTGGGTGACCAATTTGATTTTATTAAGAAGTCAATCAGGCTGAGGCTTTGTTTGTAACTTATGGAAAATGAGGGAAAAGAAGGGAAAAATACCTAAGAAGAAAAATGGGAAAAAATGAGGGGGGAAATTTTACTATTCGTATGACTCCCTTTAGCCTTTTTGTCTCTTCTCTCCAACCAAACAAGGGAAGAGAAAATTTGTAAACTCTCACCCTTTCCCTTTCTTTTCCCATTTTCCAAACAAAGCCGAGTTTCTCAAAATAAGTTACTAGCCACCACGGACTCTCCTTGTTCGTTTGTGGCTTGTTTGGCAGCGTTACATAGGAGGGGGATATAGAATCTACTTGGATATACCAATCCGGATGCTTTATATCCAGTGTTTGTTTCGTCCCTTGGACCCGGATATGTTACGTGTATCCCCTTGCAAGGAGAGTATTTTTAACACCCCAATCTTATCCGGGTATCACATTACCAAATTACCCCATGGGCCCACAAACCCTCCCTACGTGGAGGACGGAAAAAAAAATTGGCATGTGATATATATACACTTAAAAAAAAAAAGTCAATAAAAGAAATGGGACCGTAAAATACTGAAATGATTGATGTTTGCAAAAAAATCTCAAACCCATTAGTTTTTATCAAATTCATCCTTCTTTTCCAAGGTTTTTTTTTTTTTTTTAATCAAGAGAGACTGATTTCCAAGGGTTTTATTTATTTATTTATTTATCAAGAGAGACTGATTCCAAGGTTATTTTGATAAAGTATTTTACAATACGGAGTACAAGGTTTCCTATTTTGTCACTATCTGGTCGTAGTAAACAGAATCTGATGTCGACTGTAGTTGTCAAAGATTCCCTGTCAAAACACCTCTCTGTCCCTCTCAGATGGTTGCACTCGTATATGAAAAATTAGAAACTCTATATATATGGGTCTCTCTAATAGAACACTTGTTTAGCTTCGGAGGTTTTAAGGGTTTGGTGAAACCACAGCTCCTTCAAATTGGTTGTTTGATTCCCAAACTCACTAGTGGCCCTGTGATAAATATATACACTTAAAACATCATCACAAATCACACATGGAAGGTGCTGGAGAGGATTCTGTGGACGAGGAGGTTGATGAAGGGGCTTGTAACAAAAACCCAGTTAGTCCTCCTTTTCCTCCTCCAGTTCAAAAGGTAAATGTGGCCTTCCAATTTTGGTATATTTCTTTGATTCTCTTTCGATTTTATAAAGGGTTCGTATCTTTATTTCAATATTTGTGAGAATGAAATCTGATTTTGTTCTAGATTCTCTGATGGGTACCTTCCAATATTATGAAAATTTGGCTCTGTGCGTGCGTGCGTGTCTGTGGATATCTTTAAATTCGAAGTTCTTTTTCAGAGTATTATTTAGCTGCTTGATGAATTTAGTATTTTTCTCGTTTGTGCATCGTATTGTAGGTCGGAGATGTCAGTGAAATATTTGAAGTACCCCCTACCTGCGAAAACCAGAAGAACCAAATCATGCCTGTAGAGATACCCACAACAACAATTGAGGGTTCTACAGAGGATTTTATCAGAATAAATATGCCCCCAACTCCCAATCGGACTCCCAAAAGGGTGAATTTTTCACCAAGGCACAGCCCTATTTTGTACAGATTCAATGATTCTCCGAGTCCGTTGTCAAGAGGTAAATCATCCATAAAAAATCTCCTTCCAAAACTTAGCTTCAAATTTCGGAATACTAATTCAGAGCAAGAGAAGGCTGCTATCCTAGCTTTGGGGGGTTCACCAGTTGGGTCACAACAGAAGCCCATTCAAAGGACAACGTCGCTCACAAAACTTTTCGCACCTAAAATGAGAAGAACTTCATCTTTACCGGTTACCCCAATTGAACATTCGAATCCGGAATCTATGCATGGGGGGAACACAAATAATTATTATGCTGTAAGTATCTCATACTTTGCTTTGAATCTTCGATGACTGTTATTCGTTGATTTGATAGGATGTTAATAATGCCTGATGATGATTTGGGGGAGGTTCTAAGTCCAAGTTTCTTCATTGGTGTTTCTTACCTATTTGTATGCTTCTTTCTAACTTCTATGTTAAGGAAGTTTGCATCTCCACGTGCAAGACATGGTTGCACATCATGGGTGTTGGGTAGCTTGATATTGTGGATACGGATACCCGCCAGTTGCGCTGCAGGTTCACACACAAGATGGCCTATCAACGAAACACTTCTCAGACACCCGTTGCAGCATGCCGTTAACAGTTAATCGATGATGCCCATTGCAGCGCACCTTGCTTTGTTTAGAGTTGCCACTTGGTTTTAGGAACCAAGAAACCAAAATCGAGATCCCACGTTCGGGAGCCAAGGGTACGAAAAGGGGAAGATGTTAAGCACCCCTCTTTGCAAAACCAAACAGTTGACCTCTAATTGTTTGGCATAAAATGATTCAATTTATTCCATTGATTTCGCAAGCAATTGATTTTTAGCCATCAAATGGTGTGAAATAAGGAGGACCAGAAGTAAACAGTTAAAGGCAATTGAGGAAGGGAGCATGCAATGAATAAACTGGAAAGACAAATAAAACAGAAGATTCTGGTACAGAACCAACTTGCGGCTGCCAAAATAACTGGTGGCCTACAGAAACTAACTAGTAGTCGTGACTAGTTCTGTCGGCCGCTACATGCATGAATACAACAATTTGGTGTGGCAGCCGTTGTTCTTCTTTATACCAGTAGCAAAAATAATAAGAACAGAAGCAAAACAAGGGATACCAAAATTAATTAGAAAACAAAAGGGCTAGCCCGTTGGGGCTATTTGATCATCCCACCTTGATCCCTCAGTTGCTAAGTATGTAAGTTTGCTTCGTTTTCGAGTCTTTGTCGATTAAAGGTAGAAAACCCAATGAACAGTGCAAAACTCTTCTAGGTTTGAAGGGTTTTGGTAGTCTCTGGGTATTTAAATTGCTCTCGGATCTCTCTCTCCTATGGAACTCGGAGTTGTGTGTTGTAGGGGTTGTAGGGGCTTGAAGCTAGGGCTTTGTATGTGGAAGATGATGGAAGGGGCGGCTGTATAGGGGAGAGGAGAAGAAGAGATTGATTGAAAACCTATGGGAGAGGTCCCTATTTATAGATTATTAGAGCTAGGGTTTGAGAGAAGTTATGGAAAGTAAGTAAAATCCGAGAATATGTAATAAAATCTCATCAAGATCCTTTCTTGGGTGTTGGGCTAGTAAAAGAGCTGGCCCTATGGTGTTTGAACCGAACTTAACATGTCTGATGTTGATCTACGTTCTGGAAGGTTCAGAGCTCAGAAAGAAGTGCAGGCCACCAATTGAACTAGCAGCCGCCACTTGTTCCAGCGGCCACCACTTCTAGACAGCACAGGAGGCCGAACTTCGCAGGCTCACCCCGGATACTACTGAACTCCGATTTGCATGTGGTTTGAACCGTTGGAAAGCTTATTAAGTCTACTTTCTAACCCAAGTGGTTTGGATCCAAAATAATTTGTTCATCAAAAGGTGTGACTAGTTTACCCTCAGTGGATCGAAAAATGAATGATTTTGGTGAAATGCTCGCATCTCCCTCATTTTAAATCTGATTGAGACATTTTATCTATCAATAAAGAGGGTTTTGAAAGTACTACAAGATGGTTGAATCCAACCATAAAAATATAAATAAGTTTGGTTTATCAAAAATGAGTCGAAAGCTAAGTAAATCGAAGATCGTTGGTGCCATTATGGCCAAAACATGTGTCCCCTCACTCTAAGTGTCATTTGGTAATCCCATACCTAGTTCTAACGTGATCCTTCATTCCTCAAGAGTTCCACAAAGTTCATAGGGCTTCGACACTTCATCGAAGCGTACGGAATAAAGTTTCATCATCGGAATTCGCCCAAGACGGGGGACTTAAATATTTGCAAAGCCAAATTAGGGTGTCTATAGATATTCTTATTGATCCTTTTTTTTTTTTTTTGGGTTCCTGGGTGTGCACTGTTGGCTTGTTTCCTTATAGCTTAAGTTTTTGTGACAATTGGGGATTTAACCAGTTAACATCATGATTGGAACATTCGTGGAACTTTCTGGAGAACATATCAATTATACTGGAAAAAGAAAATAAGTGCATACATCTCTTCACAATATATTTTTTTTTTCTATTAAGGTTCTTTCTTGACAATTCTTATCTCTAGTCAACTCTTTCAAGTGTCATTAGTACTGGTAGTGGATTGCCCTTCTTTTATGATTTTTCAATTTCAGTTCCAGTATTTTTGATCACTTGAAAACCAAAGTCTCTTGTCCTCAAATTTATCATGGCACTGCAATTCTGTTTAGAAGTTATGCACCACATTTATAAGCAATGCAAGACTATAACTACTACATGTGTACTGGGTTGTTTAGCATCTGTGCTATCATGATTCTCCATTTTTTTTAGCAACCCAGTTCCCAAGGGCGGCATTGACTTGGTGTTTGAAGTTACACCACATTTGTGTACTACTGCCCTTCCTCTCAACACATGGTCCTTTATTACATTTCAATTTGTCTTGGTTATGTTCGGGACTTGCCTTCCAGTCACTTTGTCGAAATCTCAACTTGATTCTCACAGAAAAGTGGAACCAAGCATCCTATTCATCGGTCACGGTCAGTTCCTGAGTTAAATAAAGATGGAAGCATAAGGCAGATTGATTCTTCAAGTGGTGTAATCCGTGTGGTTCTGACTGCTCCACGAGTGGCAGATGGAAATCTTGCAGCATTGACCATAGCTCCAACAACAGATGCTGGTAGTAAAACTTCACAAGCAGTTTATTGTTGCCTTAATTTAAATTTCTCTCAAAATCACCAAAGGCCCTTAAGGCTGTGTTTATCTTTTGGATGGATGGATTGGTGGAGGGAAATGAAAAGGAAATGGATATTTTGAGCTAATTTTTCTCTCTTTTCCCTCTACAAACCCTTCCACAAGTCTAGGATCCAAAACACAACCTATGAAAGTAAGAGTTGACTTGAATAAAGCAAGTGCTTGTCAAATGTACTTGGCTCCATGACAAGGAGCTTAGAATCCCATTTAAGGCAGTAATGCATCTGGAAAAATATGTTGCACTCAGAGCCCAACATCAATGTTTTGACCTGAGAGCAGCTTCTTGTTACCTTATTTTAGGTTCTTTGTGCTTGGTTGACAACCTATTCTTTTTAGAGGTTTACAACTTCCACAAGTCCAAAATAAGTCAGTGGCTGAAGATGCTAATGAATTTTGCTTTTGTTTGATTTTTGGGTGAATAAGAACTCCATAACAGGAAACATCTTACGGAGTTCTTAATGACATTGACATTTGCTCGAAATGCTTTTTAAATCAGTTCAGCAACAGATGCTTTTTAAGTTTTAAATGCTGGGGTTCTGTCCGTAGTACGCATTGTCAGCTTCTGCTACAGCTCAAAGCCTGTTTAGATAGAGATTGCCAATCTATGCTTTAAAGGTGTTGTGTTTCAGATGGAAATGATGATGGGTGTGAAGATATTCCGGAAGAAGAAGCTGTTTGTAGGATCTGTTTTGTTGAACTTGGGGAGGATGCTGACACTCTTAAGATGGAATGCAGCTGTAAAGGCGAGCTTGCATTGGCCCACCAAGAATGTGCTATAAAATGGTTTAGCATCAAAGGTAACAAGACCTGTGAGGTGTGCAAACAAGAGGTCCAGAACCTACCTGTCACCCTTTTACGAATTCAAAGTACTCAGTCCCATAACTTGCGAGGAAATAGAGCTCGACAAGTTGAAACTCCTCGATACAGGCAAGTTAACAATGTTTTTTCTTGCCAATCGGGATTGGAACCCACTCAATATTTGTCACCTCACTTGTTTAATATCTTTTGATTTTTCGGGGTTAGTGGTACATAACTAGTGCATTTCATGATTTAAATTTTGAGGGGCTAACGAAACTAGTCCACTGAAATTTTTACCTGTGTTTATGTAAATGGTTAAATGACTCAAGTTTGAGGAAAGAACCTCGTTAAATCTCAGATTTTAAATAGCATTTTATGTCGCCTTAATTTACAACTATAGGAAGGGTTTACACAAATTTATCCTTTGAGATTTCAGTTTGTCTATCAGAGTGCAAATGAAGCGCTCTCTAATTGCGAACTCAAAATTTGCTCAGATCCATGCTTCATTTCTGCTTTGCAATTGGGAGTGGCAGAATGGTGAGGAAATAGTGCCGCCATGTCACCGAATGAAACCATTATGACTTTGTCTATCGGAGTGCAAATGAAGCGCTCTCTAATTGCGAACTCAAAATTTGCTCGGATCCGTGCTTCATTTTTTTCTTTGCAATCGGGAGTGGCAGAATGGTGAGGAAATAGTGCCGCCATGTCACTGAATGAAACCATTATGACTTTAGGTTTGCAAAAAGTTCTTCGTTTTGGTAAAACAATGGGTAAAGCTTACTTTGGTTTGAGTCGAGGAGTGGGGAGCATTCCCAAGTGTATTTTACGCAAGTTTGAAGTTGCGTCAAAGGCTCAAGATTGAACTGTTCCATCTCCTAGATACTTATTCCTTGAGTTATCTGTTATCTGTCTGTCAACCTTTTTCTTTTACGGCTTTACCTTGATATCACTTGGTTTGAGATTTGCTATTAATTTTGGGATGAGCTGATGATCAAATCTATGTAGTTTTCCCTCTTGACAAATTGCCTTAAAGTAATGCAACTTCTATCAGTGTTTGGCAGGATGTTCCTGTTCTTGTCATTGTCAGCATGCTCGCATACTTTTGTTTTCTAGAGCAGCTTTTGGTAAGTTAGGTGACTTCTGACAATACAGAAATCTCATCCTGCAAACGTTCCTAATATTTTCTTCTCTCAGGTTACAAAGTTGGGATCTGGTGCAATTGCCATATCACTGCCATTTTCATGCATATTGGGTCTACTAGCATCCATGACATCGGCAACTATGGGTATAAGTGTATAACTATGTTTGGATTCATGTAGTTAGATACCCTTTTTCAAGGATCATTTTCGCATCTTTATACCCCTACTTTTTTTTCTCTACACTTTTGTTCTTAGTGAAGAGAAAATTTGCATGGCTTTATGCAACTATTCAGTTTGGACTGGTGGTTCTCTTTGCTCACATTTTCTACTTACTGGTAAGAGTTACTTTCACTAAGTACGTTATTCAGGACTTGCAACAGAAAGCTAAAACCAAGATGTCCCATTTAGAGAAATGAAATGCCATATCATTGTTGGTAGAGTCTGTTATGAATCATGGATTTGTGGGAATTTTTTTTTCTCCTTCACATTTTCTATCCCCTCCATAAAGTCCCCGCACAAATCCATGATCCAAAACAAACCTATATATTATACAATTGTAAAGAAGATATGCGTTGATAGAGCTACAGGACTTGAAACTTTATTTGATCTTGCTCGACCCATTCAAATCCATGTCACAGATAGCATTCTGTTTTTTTTTTTTTTTTTTTTTTTTAATATTTTAAATAGCTTATGTCTTATTGTTGGCTTTAGATCATGGATTTGTTGTGAGACTTGCCAAGGGACAGAAGAATGTTAGAGAAACCAAAGAAATTCAGTGTTATACAAATTGATAATTTGCGATGCAAACACAGCCTAAAATGCAAAGGAAATGGCCCTTTTTTTTTTTCTGACAAGGATTGCCTCTATATGTGTGTGAGATCTGCAGCTTCATGGGCTGGCGGTTCTCGCAATTCTTCTTGCCACAGTTGCTGGGTTTGGAGGCACAATGGTTGGGACATCTGTTCTTCTTGGGTTTTTGAAAGCGAGGGGAAGAAGGCAATCTAGGTCAAATCGACATCAGGGATCGGTTACACAGCTGCATCAGTTGCCTGAAACTGTAAATACTCCAGAAACAGATCCTCTACCTGAAACTGAAACCACGTACACAAGAATCGAGCGTGTCAGTTGATTTGGTGTGCATTAATCTTGAATATGAACTGAAGGTATATCCGTGTATATAACTTTTTTTTTATGAAAGCAGAGACTTAAGGTTTATCTCCAGCAACTGCACAGTTCGTTTTTCTCTTGAACTTCCGGTGAGAATATGCCGCCAATGTCAACAGATCGGGTCCTTGTTGAATCACTAGCTACAACTCGTTCCCCTAAAGGCATTATGAACCCAACCGGTGGGTCGAAATTGCCATTCTAGCAAAATCTCTTCTGAGGCTTCCACACCATTTTAATTTGTAATATCAATACTTTTAGTATAGTGCATACATTTGAACCGGAGTGCACACTGGACTCTCACCAGAGCTCAGATATTGTACTCCATTACTACTCCTCCCATTTTGAATAGCTTATGGTCTTTTTTTTTTTCTTGCGAGGGACTTGAGTTCTTTTTTTAGAATTACATAAGCTTCATTCAATAAACCGATATAAAAGAAAAAAATAGCTATTTTGAGAGCAGCTGTAGCAAGATTATATGCTACCTTCATCGTCGATTTGTCTTCTTTAGTACTGGAAATGCTAGCTAAGCAATTACATACCGATTTAATGTTGAAATAACATATTCAAGCCAACTTTCAAAATTGGCTTTCTCGTGTAGAGTTTGTACCAAAAAAAGGCCGTCCAGCAATATTGATGAACTTGTTATCGGAGCTTTGAATGCACCGCTAAACGTGTTTGTTGCCGATGAGGCTGAGACCTGAGATCAACCTTTCTCTTTGAGCATGCCCTGGCTTGTTACTATTCGGTCGATCCTACGTTTTGTGCAGGCTGAGAGGTTCTTTCATGGTTCCCATTTCTGTTTATTTTTTGTAACCTCAAATGTAAGTCCTCCATCTACACAAGATATCAGCTTGATCAAACCATTGTAGCAGGATGATTTCATCTGGTTTGTCGGCTAAAAATAACTAGTTTATTCCCAAATTGGATCATTGAAATTAGAACTTGGTGCTTGGAGTGGCTGAATCCACCACGGAGAAGTCCACCTCTCATCTTTTCTTCTTGAAACTTCAAAGAGGATAAGGGAGGAAATAAAAAGAAAAGAAATTATTGTATTGTCTCTGAACGTTCTCAGAAAATTTTATTTGGGAAAAAAAAAAATTGCCTTTTCACCTTCATATCCAGGAAGTTGAAAACGAAGTGTGGGGTGGTGTCCAAACTTTTCTCTTCTTGACTTGAATTTTCATGTTCGACTTTGACTGTGGCTACCCTTACTTCCTCCGGCTCTACAAGACAAGAAACCATGTTAGTGCCCAACTGGTCGAAGATGACCAGAAGGCACTCCGGTGGCTAAGTCAGTCATTGAATGAAAAGGGAAAGGCAAAGCTTTGAGAAAGAAGAAATGGCATACATGTTAGGGTTTATCCTTGTAGCATTTATATGAGTTTCTTTGGGTTGAGGGGTCGGATGTGCGTGCCCTCCTTGTGCTTAGGTGACATCACCGACATCTTCTGCCGGACAATCAGCTCGCGATCACAACGTTCTGATCGAACGCCACGCACGATGATCCGCAGGCACTATGTGTTGGTCGAGCTGATCCCGGGATGCTTGTATAGCGAATAGTGGTGCCACGTGGTCAAACCATACTACAATTGATCTCGTCTAGGCGGTATGATGCACAACTGAACCACATGTCTCAAGGAAACCCGCGCCACGTGGCTAACACTGTACAATCCGTGAATATCACACCGCAGTTAGGCTCTAGGGCGATAGCACGTGTTGAGCGGAGATTGATGTCTCTCCACCGAGGTGAATATACTTGTACCTTTGTCCCTGCCCAGTCTCTGTCTCCCAGTAGTGACCTGAACGTATGGTCCGGACCGAATTGGGCAACGCAAGCTGAGCGGTAACTTCTACCTTTCTGGAATGCGAACTTTTAATGGCGATTGGGACTACGCAGGCTTATTTATGCGAATTGGGCCAAATGTTTTGGACTTAATTATTCCATCCCACTACACTCTGGGGGTGTTTGGCCGCCACTTTTTTAGCTTTTCCCATTCTCATTTTCTAATTCTGAGTGTTTGGGAGACAACACCCAGATCTCATTCCCTCAAAACTCCTTTTCCATTTTGAACTTTCTAGGCTAGAAACCAAAAAGAGGTGGGGAGCTCCTTTTGGGGGGTGTTTGGCCGCCACTTTTTTGGCTTTTCCCATTCTCATTTTCTAATTCTGGGTGTTTGGGAGACAACACCCAGATCTCATTCCCTCAAAACTCCTTTTCCATTTTGAACTTTCTAGGCTAGAAACCAAAAAGAGGAGGAGAGCTCCTTTTTCAAAGGTGTTTGGCCACCTCTTTTTTGGCTTTTCTCGTTCTCCTTTTCTAATTATGGGTGTTTGGGAGATGACACCCAGAACACATTCCCTCAGAACTCATTTTCCATTTTCAACTTTCTAGGCTAGAAACCAAAAAGAGGTGGAGAACTCCTTTTCATTTCTACTTCTCATTTTAACCATAATCTGATTACAAAAATGCATTTTGCACAATTTCTTCCAAACACTCCTTTCTAATTCAAAATACATTCTGACTAGAGGTGGCAATTTTCAACCCAACCCATGAACCCACCCAAACCCACCCATTCAAAACCCAACCCAACCCACCTATATTTTAATATGGGTTATAATGGGTGAACCCAAATTAACCCATATATAGATGGGTTTACATGGGTTTAAAATGGGTTCAAAATGGGTTTCACCATTTTGAAGAGAGATACCTTAATATTCTTAATTTGTCATCTTTTCCAACTGTTCGAAGATGTCTTGGAATTCTGGAGACAGAGTTGCCTCCTACAGAGTTGCATCTTCCTTCTCTCTCTTCGCTCATTTTGTTAATATTTGAGGAGGAATTTTTTTATGCCAAGCGGGTATGAAAGATATGGTGTCCTCTTGCGCACATTTAATCATATAAAAATGCAATGAATTCAAATATATTTTTCTTTTTCTTTTTTTAAATATATCCGGTACTTTCAATCCAAGGTATCCGTTACATTTATGAATGGCCAGATGTAAGCGAGCAGGCACCATGTGGTACCCGCTGGGCATTGAAATTTTTTCCCTATTTGAGAGTCCGATTTCAATTCGGATTTCCAAATTTTAGCCCTTGAACACATAGAATCGAGAACCTAGAGAGAGAGAGATTAGAGAGGAAATACAACAATGATAGTTTAATTTAGTTCAATTTTTCTGGTTCATTGCAATTTGCACAATTTCTCAGCTTATTGCAAGAAAAAAATCTTCATAGTTTCATTGAAAGAAAATGAACTTTCTCCCTCGTTAATTGCAAATATGGGGAAAAAAAAAATTAATCCCACTTGATTAGGCCCACGAGCATCAATCTTCCAATTCTAAACACAAAATGAATAGATTTACAGTTCAATTACAAAATTGAACTGAAAATTTCTCGTTTTTTATGCAATGATGCAATAATGAGAAATTTCCATTGCTGATTCTCACTCTCTCTCTCTCTCTCTCTCTCTCTCTCGTGAGAAATCCCCTCTTTATAACGGTGCAACATCCGTTTCTTAGGTATGAGGGTTCAGTTAAAAAAAAAAAAGGTATGGGTTGGGTTGGGTTGGATTGAGTTTGACTTGAACTATTTCAACCCAACCCATATTCAACCTATACACTATTGACCCATATTTAACCCACTCATATTTAACCCACTCATATTCAACCCATAACCCATATCAACTTGTCTAAACCCAACCCAACCCACCCATTTGCCACCTCTAATTCTGACCATAATTCAAAATACCAAAAAGTCAAAAAATAAAAAATGAAAAGCTAAAAAGTAGACTTCCAAACACCCCCTTCATTTCTACTTCTCATTTTGACTACAATCGTATTGCAAAATACATTCTGCACAATTTCTCTCAAACACTCCTCAAATTCAAAACACATTTTGACCATAATTCAAAAAGTCAAAAAGCCAAAAAGTGGAAAATGAAAAGTAGGCTTCCAAATATGAGAAAAGCAAGTAAAGTAAAAGTGAGCTACATTTCCTTTTCTCGTAACTGTTATTTCTTAAAAATTGGGTATTTTTTAACACAACAATACAAATAAACTTTTTTTTATCACCAACGATTATGAGAAACAAAAACTAGCGAATTAGAAATCTCTGTAGTTCCCTAGGGGATGGTTTGGCTTATTACTTGGTCTTACCATTCTAGTTACTTCCTCCATAATTCTTAGTCCAAGGGTTAAAGAAATTTGTTTCCCTCATTAATTGTTAGCATTCCTCACCAAATCACCCACACCAAATGCCTTCATGTATGTGTGTGCATGTTTCAAAGACCACCATGCTATTCCACACATCTATATCATAAAACAGAGCAGAAAATGTCAACACTTGCACTAGAGCAACATCCACAGCCATTCATTTATATTTTCATGTTAAGGTCGTAGCTGTAGAACAATTGCAGAGA
Source organism: Vaccinium darrowii (assembly GCA_020921065.1). Lineage (NCBI taxonomy): Eukaryota > Viridiplantae > Streptophyta > Magnoliopsida > Ericales > Ericaceae > Vaccinium > Vaccinium darrowii. The sequence goes on along the minus strand of JAFMTH010000022.1, from coordinate 157,113 downwards.
AACTGAAACACTCAAACATCAATATCAAAAGCAAACAGACAGAAGGTATCACTATCTGGATATATTTTGTTTTGACGAAACACTATCTGGATTTACCATGATGTTTACAGGAATTGCAAGATTAATCATATGCACAAAGACGAAGCCTTTCAATTAAGGAGAGAGTGATAATTCAACAAATTACAAATCATTGATACAGAAACATCAGATGCATCCAGTGTTGCATTTGAAAGACAGTTCGTTGTTCCAAGTACGAGCAAAGACATACAAACAAAAGAGATAAAAACATTAGGAAAACAACTCAAACCCCACGTCAAGAACATAGCAAGGCCTCAATGAATGCAAGAGTGCCTTCGTGTCGTCTTACTTCTTCAATACACTGCAGGTACACCATCCATCAGAATACATGCTCAAATACTAAACAAAATGGGAATGAATGTAATACAAAGCCCACCCAAGCAATCGAATTCCAATCCAAAAGATGAAAAAACTTCAAAAGACGGGAAAAAAAAGGCCAAACAAAAGTTTTTTGGGTGCAAGTAAAGCCAAACAAAAAGTCAGGCCAAACTCCAATTGTTTGTGAGTACAAATATTTGCTTCTATCACCACCCTTCACGGATGAAATTGTTTTCTAGAGTTCATTAAGCATGTCAGCAATTAGCAAAACTCAGATAAACATAGGGTGAAGGCACTTGGATTGAGGGGCATATACACAGCAATGATATATAAATATCGCATTGTAAAGAGAGTGAATTTACTTGTAAAGGTAGGCAGCAATCCCGAGAATTATACACAGCAGTATTATGTCAATGCAGAAATTTCGGCTTGACCTTAGCTGAAAAAAACAATACATTCGGTCAAATCCAGCAAAAGGATCTTGAGCAGAGCAGAACAAAATATAGAGAGAAATCTCACTCTCTTTGCAGCACACAAATAGATGAAAAATAACAGAAAATAAAGTCGCAGCTCAATCACCTGGTTAACAGTGTGCTTAAGTCTCACATTGGTATTCTTAAGGTCAGATGTTGCCTTGTCCACCTGTAAGGTTTCAAGGAAGCACAGTCAATAATTAAATAAAATCAGTAGCTCCAGAAATTTCTAGGACTGGAGTCACACAAGACAAATTCACCAACCTTAGCATCAATCTCATCCATTAAGGGAACTTGCCTATCAAATTCCTGCATATATAAACCGCAAAATCGTAAATTAACATGAAAAAAACAAAAAACAAAGCAACACAAAAAGCAGAAGGAAGCAAACCTCATTCATGTCATGGGCCATATTTTTTAATGTATCCAAACCTTCTGCTATAACATCCAGTCCTTGGTCCTGTTGAAACATAAAAGCAATAAACATTTATTCTCTACTTTACTATAAGTTTAAGAATGAATGCAGGAACCATAAAACAATCAGAAAACAAGGCAAATTATCATTAAAACAGGAAAAGGAAAACAGTATATTTCTTTCCCAATCAAAACAAGAAATGCATTTCAGTATAAACTCTAAGACAGCACATGCCTGCTTCATTTTGCGCATTTCATACTCCTGCCTGAATTGGCTGGACTCTTCTGTTTGCTGGAAGTACTCATCATCAAAACGTCCAGCTATGATCCAAATGAAACAACACAAATGTAACCACAACTTAAAGTAAGAATCTCTGACGTAGTATATATATGTATATATTACACATGTATGTATGTATATACATATATAAATATAAGACTCGGTCAACTACTCACTTGAATCAAACTTGATTTCTGCACGAGAAGCAGGAGCTAACCAGCCACCACTTTGTTTGGGTGCAGCTGCAGTCCCATCTGGTATGGCTTCAATCCTATCTGGTAGGGCAAGGACCAAATCATTACGGGCAACATATTCTTCTGTCGAAAGCCCCTTAACCTGAAAGTAAAATGTTGTATTAATGCCACAGCCATCGAATGGTCACACACATCTACTAGGAGGCTGTTGGACAGCTATTAATGCAACTTATCAGCAGTTTCTAAGGGCCATAGGCATTTCAGAGTCCAGATCTGCAGGACAAGGGTTAGCGGAGTGGCCATGAGTCGTGAATCCGTGATATAGGCCAAGTTATGTTTCAGGTATTTTCTTTACATTGTAGAAGTTTACAACATTCAACTCTAGCAAGGTACTAGTGGAATGTGGAGTACATATCAGCCAATAAAAACTGACCTAATACTTATATTTAGTGAGATGACCTCCAAAAACTCGATATTGTGTTAGTGTGTTTCGCTTAGCCCTTGCAAGGGTAAGTTTCTTGTTACTCTCTCTTTCTTATACTTCTTCTCCTTCTGGTTCTCTTCATAATAACCAAAATGGCATTCTTGAATTACTATTCACGGCCCTCAATATGGATTTTCCAACAACAAAAGTCAAAACCCTAAGAAACCAAGTTCAAATAAACTCTAGCCTTCCCCTACGTATTGGCCTGTATCCCTGATTAGAACCTGAACCTACAATTTATTAATGCACTTAACCCTGCAGTAAATTAATTGCAGTTGGATTAACCAATAGTTGCCCAAAGCTGTCTTATGCTAACTATACATGTGAAACTCGCCCAGAATTAACCCTGCAGTAAATTAATTGGAGTTGGATAAACCAATAGTTGCCCAAAGCTGTCTTACAGTAACTACACATGTGAAACTTACCCAGAAAACTTTGTTTAGTGCTTACAAATTCCAATAAAAATTTGCTGGAAGAACTATATCCACAAAAATAAATGGGAGGAACAACCATATGAGCAAGCAACAAATGGCTAAGAAACAGAGATTGGACGTGTTGGAAATCAAATGTCATTGGTAGAGCTAAGCAGTAATTAAGCATCATCAGCTGACAAACTCAACATCATATAAGTACAAAATCTTGTGCAACACTGTGAGGACTGAGGAGTAAAGTCGTCGTTAACCAAGAACTATGCATTGACAAGGGAAGTGATTGTAAAACATAAATGTGAAGACAAACATTCAGCCGGAAACTAGAGAGTCTGGGCTACCAGAGCTTCTAGAAAGGCACAAGCAATGATTACAATTTGTCACATAATTTTTGACAAATATGATGTTTGTTAAATACAAAGCTAAATTTAAGTAAGATGTTGCTCACCAGCCCCTGCTCTTTATAAAGTCTCCAGGTTTATAACGGTAAAAACACTAATTCATGCCTTAGTTGTCTTACTTCTTTGTGCCTCGACAGCCAGCTCTATTGCAACCTTATCTGATTCAACTTCTTAAAAAATCGCAGTGATGTATCTGGTTTCTATTTGGATTCCAACATAACAATCATGAACTTAAAGGTCAACTAACCTACAAATGCCTTGCTACACTCAGAATTGCTTCTGATTTCCTCAATTGTGCAACAATAAACCCATAAATGATCTCGCAAAAAAATGTAATGACACAATTTAATCAAGTCCAGCTAGCTTGTTGGTACTGTTCAGTTGGTCATGTGTGCCACAGATCCAATCATCCAATTATGTATATCTAGACAGAAAATATGGATTGTATATGCCAGGGTAATTTTTTTATTTCTGACCACATGTTACCCTAACCATGTACATTTTGGCGTAGGGAACTATATAGGTGTTTAGTTTCTACCCTTGTATCCCCTGGATCATGCGCTAGGTTCCCACAATTTCCCAACAAAGTGGTCAAATCATTCTCTCTTTTTGGGGGTTTAGCAATAAGAGGTATCCGGGCCAACATATGCCCCCTAATCTCCTTCTCGGTCCGGTCAAAGACAGGTCATCCACACCAGAACTAGACAATTCACGATACAAACGTTAGCGGAGCTTGAACTTTGCCTTTGGTGAGAGTCAAACTAGAGACCTGTGCTTGTAAGACACGCCGCCCTTTCTACTAAATGAGCTACCATTTCAGTAAAAAGAGATCAAATCTTGCTGCCACAAGGAATGCAACCAAAATTTCATTTACACATATAATCAAATGAGAGATGTATACTTTTTCCACTATTAAATCAACATGATTTCGAACAGATCACACCTTCTTCACGGCCAACCTCTGCAATTTAGGGACCTCCTCAAGCAATCGAGCTTTGGTGCGTCGAATCTCGGCATTTATGGCAACCACAGACGCCCTGCTTTTCTCCTTCGATGCCGCTTCCGCTTTCTAAACAAATCCAGACGTTTCAAAATCCAATTGCAGAATTATGACAAGTAGACAAAATGTAAGCCCTTGAGATACACATACATATATACAGTATTATTTATATAAAGAGAGAGAGAGGGACCTGGAGGGCGGCGTCGATGTCGGACTCGACGGCGGCGTAGAGGCGGGCGAAGGCGTCGTCGCCGGAGACGTTGCTGAGATCTTTCTGCTTTTCGATGTCGTACTTGTCGTATTTCTGACAGATCGCGTCGACTCTGGTCAGAATGTCGATCACACTCATCTTTGCTTTCCGCTTCTGCTCTCTCTCTCTCTCAGGGGTATGACAGGCACGAAAGATGGGGTATATGGCTCTGGGTGATGAGTCAAACAGCGTTACAGCGGAGGTGGTGTTTCGAAATTTTTCTGCGTAAACTAATATGGCAATGGTCCCTAAAGTTTGAATTCTGTTTCAATTTGGTCTCCAATCTACTGATTTTCCCACTTCCTAACAATTTGTCCAGATCAAGGTTAACTATTGAATCAGCCAGGGTACTGGTTTTCCCAATTGAGATAGACTATATCGATATCGATGATATCTCGGGTATAATTTTAGATTTATCGCTATTAGTATTATGTTCTCGCATCCAAACATTTACCATAATTGGTGAAACATAAGTAAATAATTTAACAATAGTCTGACACCATCACTTATCAACCGATTAATACTGCATGGGCGCGTATGAGCAGATATTGACTTGTATTTGAACCAAAGAACATTCTAATTCTGGGATAATGGATACATGCCATTAGTAAAAGGGTTTTTTTCTTTTTTTTTTTTAAACCATGTGTCCAAGCAACTTGATTAATCCTGAGAGACTAGTTGATGGGGTACGCAATTCAAATCTTTAGTTAAAATCATTCAGGGCAACAATAAAAGTGGAAGAAGGTTAAAATCATGTGAGTGAATCGTGACGTAATAATAAAATTCGCATTTGCAGCACAGTTGACACATGATGGAGGGAGGATTGATGATAGTGGCCCTCCTTAATGGGCTTGATTTTTTTAATACACAGAAAAAGAGTAAGAGTGATTAGAGTTTCTGCGATGAATCAACCTAAAGAATAAAGAATAAAGTTAATTTTCTTTGTGATTCACTTATTCAACTAATGAGATCAATAACCAAGCAGTTGGATATCTTAAAGGAAAAATTATGCATATTTTTAAAGAGAGTGTGTTTTTAGCTTGATTTTGGTTGAAAATGGTGATTTATAACATTCTTAATAGTGTTTGCTAGAATTTGGTGTAATGCCTCTGTTTGTGTGACAACTGATAAAAGTGTGATCTAATTTTGTGTGTATAAGAGTTTCTCAAGAGTTATTTATTTATATAGTAAAAGGTGCTCAGATGTTATTTTACATATATACAAAATTTTGGGCTTGTTTGGAACTTATAAAAGAGGAAGGAAAGAAAATTAAAAAAAATTCTCTTCCATTGTTTAGTTTGGAGAGAAAGAGTAAAAAAAAAATAGTAGTAAATTTAAGTAATGCACACAGTGAAATTGTCCTTCCTTTGTCTCTCATTTTCTTTATTTTTATTTTCTCTCATTTTCCTCAAGTTCTAATATGTACTTTTTAGGGTAAGTTTCACCGACTCCCCGTGATGATTGTCTTCATGACAGATACCTCCCTTATGTATGAGAAATAGCAATGAATCATAACATGGTTTCAATATTCATTTTGCCGACATCCAATCAACAACTGTTCAACCAAACACATGATGCAATTAGGCAAAAGTAGCTTAGATTGATAAATTCACCCATTTTAATGATACAATAGATAATAAAAAGCTCTTAATCCTCAAAAAAAAAAAAAAAAAAGAATCTAATTTGCTCAACAACACAAAAAAAGTTCTTGAAGAATCTACTATAACTATAAGGTAGATTTCTGGGAATTGATTTGGGGTTGTTGGGCTTTTGGCTGTATGCCGTCAAAAATTCTTGCATAATTGATCATCCGGTCTAATTTTATTCTGATGCTACCACTTGTATTTGAATCTCCTATTCATTCATACATACCAAACACAAATCTAATTTGCTCAACAGATGAGAAAAAAATGACAATGGGTACCTAATTCACAAGAAGAGGTGATTGCAAATGTATATGAACTGAAAAGACAATGCTTTTAGATGCGCCTTAGCGCTCCTTAGGCTCAGGCTTGAGAAGCGCTGACTCGCGGCCCAGATGTGTCGTAGCGCTCTTTAGACTTGGAAAGCGCTGACAAGCGTCCCAGATGCGCTGCAGCACTCTAAACCTTGTTTGCACCTATATTAACATCTTTTTCTCCACATTAGGGTAACACAATCAGATTTTATACACTCTAGAGAGAGAAAAATGCATCTAGTATTTTGTTCTTGAGTGTTCTTTCTTATGAAAATGATTTAAAGCTTGTGTTTGATTATTTTCTTTTAACGGTGAGCTACTAGTGAGACTAAAACTAAGACATTAGTACGTCACACTTACTTACGTAAGCGTCTCGTCTACTAGGCCAACCCCTTGGTTCGTCAATTCTTGTGTAATTTTGTGTGTTCTTTTCCATCAACATCTAATGTGTTAATTACCCCTTTATATACTTGTGTTAGATTAGAGGGAGGTGAATATTTCCTTTTCCTTGCAATGTTGTTGTTATGACAATATGAAGGTGAAAAACAAACGCAAAGCAAACCACACAAGAACACAGAGATTTACGTGGTTCCCCTCAAGCACAAAGCAAGAGAGTACTCCACGGGCGAGGGATGGCGAGGATTCACTATGAACTTGAAAGAGATTACAAAGAGCCAGCAATTATTTGTAACTCTTTAGAGAGGCCACAATAAGAGAGTAATAGCCTTTAGAATAAACCCTAGAATCTCCCAAGTCCCCCTTTTATAGGGAACTACAAAAAAACTAGGTTAAAATCCCGTTGTACAGAATTTTTTGCGTCAAGACCGTTTGGACTAGAATTTTTGCAATTCGCTCCCCTTTTGTTTCAGCCGAAAAACTGATCCATGGACCTGCAAGACTGAATTCGAGGCACTCTTCAACAAATCTCCATCTTGACTTGAATTCCCATGAACTCAAGACCATAGAACAATCCTCCTTCCGCCACCCCTCTCCAAACGCCCCAATGGGCGATCAACAACTGTGAACACCAAGCAATGCTTGAACTTGACGACCGGTACCGGTTTAGTCATCATAGTTGTTGGATTGTCTGTTGTACCAACCTTCTTCACCTCAACAAGCTTCTGAGAGATGATATCACGAACAAAGTGACACCTGACATCAATATGCTTGGTTCGTTCATGATGCATAAGATTTTTAGTCAAATGTATCGCTCTCTGACTATCAAAGAACACTGTAGTCAAACATTGTCGAACACCAAGTTCACCCAATAAACGCCTCAGCCACAATGCCTCCTTCACAACTTCAATCACGGCCATGTATTCTGCCTCAGTGGTCAATAAAGCGACTGTAGCCTGCAAAGTAGCTTTCCAACTAATAACACTGCCAGAGAGAGTAAACACATATCCTGTCAAAGACCTCCTCTTATCATTTTTGTGTATGTGTTTGTTTCACTTTCTAGTAAAACAGCTTAGGAAAAATCTATACTTAACCTTGAGGATTTCCTGAAACATAGACTACAGACTAATTACGCAGTGGTCATTTCCACTGAAATGATCAACTTCATTCTGTTTTTTCGGAGGAGGAAAGAGAATGGATGAACTCTGTTTTTTTTTTTTTTTGGGTGGAGTAGGAGAGTGTGGATGAGCTCTATTTTTTTGGGTGGAGGAGAGAGATGAACACAGTTTTTTTAGTGGAGGAGGAGAGAGAGAGATGGAATGAGGGAGATTGTGTGTGTACTCTGTTTTTATATATTGGAGGGAAAACAAGGAAAGAATTGTGGAGTTGGCACCAATTGAGTGTCCATGGGTTGAAATGGCAACTTCCTAGGGGTGCACACGGTCTGAATTGGACCGATTCTCAAGAAATCTAGTAATTGGACCATTCCGACTGATTCTAGAAAATTAAGAACTAAAACGTAACCAATACACATGTAGAACCTGTCCAGATCCAAACCATAAGACCGGACCGGTTTTGGTTCAGTTCCGGTTCTACCCGATTAGCGTTGGAATACTGTTTCACAACACATGATCTCAAAAGATTATTGAGAATTTAGAGCACCAAACAACTTATAAAATAATTATAGTATTGTACAAGATTTGAAACCAAATATGGTCCACATGATACACAAAAGTACTTGACAATGTACCATCAATAAAACAACTATAAAAATTTATGAAAACAACCAATAAAGTAGTTTAAACAAAGAATGTGATAGTCTAAAATGAGAAAATAAAGGCAACAACATGTCTTAGTAGGGAATTAAGATTGCAAATTAGGTATTAGTAGGTTCAGATTGCTATAATAATGTATTAAAGACTTCGTAGCAAAATAAATTTCTACTCTAAATAGACATAAGAGAACACCTTTTCTAGGGAAAAAATGTATTAATTTACCAAATCAGGATACATAATTATGTACATGTATATATAGTTTTACGGTCTAGTTATAACCGTGGTTCTTAAATTGAGAACCAATAACCGAACCATAATTACTGGTTCTTATTTTTCAGAACCATAACCAGCCCAATGAACCGCATTACCTAACCAAATAGAACGGTTCGGACCAGATTGGATCGATTTAGTGGTTATGTAGCTTTTCTTCTGCACCTCTACTACTTCCCACTTTACCCTTTCATTTGAGAAGAGATCCCATGTGATATGTTTTCCGTCCACAAGACTTAACGGTGTGAAGAAATGGGCTCAATAAAACGGAGTCTGGTAGTTGAAGGGTAAAATAGGGTTTAGATAGTTTAAGGACTAAGCAGACAAAATCAAAACCCCAGTGAACCGTGAATCCGGTCCGGACCGAATCGTCCGCACGTTTTGGATTTTAACCATGGACTAATGGTCCAAACACGGATTCAAAAAATAATAAACCGTGACTCACGGTCCAAACATGAATTTTGATTTTGATACCGCAGATTAACCGATCCGGACCGTGAGATTTTTATATTATATAATTTTACCACTTTTTATAAATATTGTCAATTTGATACAGGGTTATATTGTTATCTCCTATAAATATTGTCAATTTGTATTGGGCTTTGATGAATTTAGTAATTGTTCTTTGTTTTTTTTTATTATTAAACTTTCTTTGTTTCTATTCCACTATACAACTGAACTAAGCTACACGTTTCTACCGCTGCTTGCTTAGGCTTTGGTTATGGCTCCATCACATGCTTCATCCAAGGTCTCTCGGTTTTCTACTATGGGATTTTTAGGATTTTATCTTGATCGAACTGTTGTTTCTTATTTACGTATGACATGTAATCGGTAGATAAATCAGAACCGAGCCGTGACTTGCATATCGGATTGAAACTGAACTATGAGACTTTTAGTCTGGACATGGATTGTATTTTCTAAAAACTGTAACTCGTAGATTAAGATAGAATTCATGTCAATCCGGTCCCATCTGGACCGTGTACACCCTAGTTTAGGAGATAAAAGAAAAGAAACTCTTTTTTTTTCAACACTGTAGCATAATTTTGCGTGTATTGTTTTGAGTTGTACGTGCTGGATAGAAATGCTGGGTTCATGAATCAGTGTTAACGGTGGGCGGTTCAGCTAGCCATTTTTTTTTCCTCTTCCAACCGCTTTCCACTTTAACCATCTCCTCCTCCCAGAATTGAAGTTATACTTTCTCATCGCTCTCTCTTGCTCATCTACATATACACAAGTTCGTATATCTGATCGATACGTAAATCGGATTGACCCTTCACGGAAAATCGGCTTCTGATCCATCTTCAAAGGTATGATTTCCGGGCAAAAACTTCACCATCCACTTCGGTCACCGTTTCATTGACTAGTAAACTTTATTGATTTTCGTTGGATACTTGTTCTGGTTAAATTGCTTCACCGATTCTTTGACGATTGCATCTTCATTTTCATTTGCGTTTTAGGTTGATCGTTGTCCCTTTTTCATTTTGTTGAGAAGTTTTCTGTGTGTTATGGCTAACAGGGGGGTTTGTCAATTGTCACGTCGTTTACGTTTTCGGTTTCTCGGGTATACGTATAGGGGCTGGTTATTGGGACACATAAAAAAAACACATAAAAAAACACGATTGTTTCAGAGCCCCACACTAATAATTTGAGCCGTTGAACTTGTTTAAAACATGTCTTTAAGGATACCCGTAAAAAATTAACTCATTCGAATATCGGTAACTACTCAATCCAACAATTCTGAGAATGCCAGTTCCTCTCAAGTTTTTTGAAAAACTGTATGGATCAATCACTTGTCGATATTCGATTGAGCTAAATTTTTGCAGGATTTCCTATTTTATTCATTTAAAATGAAGTGAACGGTTTGGATCATCACAATATAACCCCGGAACAAAAGCATGTGTTTTTTATGCGTCCCCGGAACCGGCCCCATATATATATATAAACTAAGGATAGTGATTTTGACACTCTACTTTCTTTTCTTATAATGGTATTCCAAAAATTGTTTTTAGTACTTGTGTGTTATGTGTTTTTTTGCACTAAAAAAGACAAATTTTGGCGTGTCATTATAATAAAGTGGAGTGCCAAAATCATTATGAAAGAGGAAGTTGATGGTTACCCATGTGCGGGAGAAATTTTTCAGTGTCGGGTGGGTATTGCCCACGTGGTACTGCTTGGCAATCTCAGCCGTCCAAAATGCGATCCAACGGTCCGGAAGAGGATAGAGAAAAAGAGGAGAGAGAGTGGTCGGGTGAGAAGAGAGAGAGAGAGAATCAATCTCGGTCATCCAAAATACTTTTGGACGGCCGAGATCGTGCTCGGCATGGCCACGTGGTACCCATTCGGTGCCCAAATTTTTTTCCTTGTGCGGGGTGGAAAGAACTTTGACCCATTTTCTCATTAAATGAGGTGGGCCTTGTGGGACCCTTTTGCAGGGAAGCGTGATGAAAAAGAGATTGGGCGACAAGATCGCAGCAACTCTTCCTTAAACCTGTTTGATTCACAGATAATACAGGAACAATTGGTTGATTCACACAGAATACCCAAGAGTTAGGAATAAAAGAGAACACTCTCTATACTTTCATTAATCATCGAAACTGAATAGCCCTCATGCTTACATCTTCATTTATAATGATAGCCTAAAAATACTGAAGGATTAAAAATTATGGAAAGCTAAATCTAAGCCTTAGAGAACAAGAAAATGATAAAATGGAAACATAATCAACCTAAATTAGAAAACTTAATATTCTAGGCAATTTATGCTAAAATAGAAAGATTCTTAATAAAATACTAAAATTAAAATATTAAAATAAACTACTATTTTTCCAAAATCTAATCTACATCATTCTCCTCGGATTGAAGAAACTCGTCCTTGAGTTTATGTAGTTGAATTCTCCAAACCTTGTCTGCATCAATCTTGTATTTACGGGAGAATGACTTGTGTTCACGCTGTAGACAATTATCAAAAATTACAGAAAATGCCGTTTAGACGGTAGTGGAAACTCAGCCTTAGTGTATAGATCCTTAGTGATAGCATTACTCCAGATCACCTTCTGGGTAACTAGGTTTAGACTTTAGACTGTTATTCTTATGTGGGTGCATAGATACTGGTGGCTTGGAAACAAATGGAGGAAATGTACCTAGAGATGTAGAAGGATACTTAAGTGGCCCTCATAGCTGGATGTTGGTGAGTTGAGTTTTTGTGGTTGGGAGAATTTGGTGGTGCATAATTCTGTTCACACCCCTCATATTCCTGATGAACATTAGCCAGTGTTGATTGGAGGCGTTGGAATGAGTGCATAAGTACATCTACAGGTGAGAACTCTGGTACTGGGACCGTATATCCACATGTTCGCTCTTGGTTATATGTATATTATGAGAGATTTTTGTTTTCCAAAGTAGTCTTGTTAGAGATATATGTACTTTGTACTGTTGGTCTTTGTCAAACGTTTAAGGCAAACTACCTTGGCTGTGGGTCACTTTCAAAAACTCCTTGTTTTTTGCCCTTTCTTATTCTTTGTGGAGCTAAGTTGCTGATTAGTTTTGGCAACTTTGTTTTACTCTGCAACTCCTAGCCAGTTATAGGACACTAAATGGAATAATTAGGATTGCTTCTTTAACAGCATCTAAATTGCAAATGGTATTGCAGGCACCTCTCTTATGTCATTGGACAGCTGATGAACAGATTTCAGTCTGAAATTCGCTATTGTCATCAAGTTTTATCGTAGACTGCTCAGGTTGTAGTGTCTTTATGTATTGGTCTTTCGACTGGGAAGGAAAACTAGAGGGTACTGAAGTTTATCAATGAAAATTCGCCGAATTAACTTGTGCCTTGATCCCTGGAATTTGCACCTTTGATGGAAATCAAGTTTTCTTGTCAAAATTTAGATCCTCGCAGTTGTCATCAGGGATGGCAGAAATCCTAAAATCTCAAGATTCTCGTGAAGAGTAAAATGTTTCTGGAACACCAAGTTTTTTGGTGTTCAGTGGTAGGTTTGGTAAGAAATGTGGAACAATTGATTTCTTATTTCAATTTTTCTCATACGATTGGAGATTTGGTGTCTTCCAAAACTTGTGGTGCTACACTTCCTTGCAGTTTTCGTACAGTACTTGCCAAGAAAGGGGGTATAGGCCACATGGTTGTTGATCACTATTCACCAAATGGAGCAATGGAAAACTCACAATTAGAGGAGGAGGCCTTAAACTCTTTTTTGCTTACTCTTTTCTTGTTGTTATTGTTTTTAAGGTGAAGTATGGGGTTGATGTAGTTCTTCCGTTATAGGGTGCGGTGATACAGTCAACTGCTTGGGGATTAAACTAGATAGATAAAGTCAGTGCATGCCTTAGGACAGGTGATTTTCCTGTGAATCATTCGAGAATTTGCACAAGTATGGCTCTTGGTGCTATTACCAAGCTACGCCGGCAAATGCTGCCAGGCAATTCCTGTATGCGAACAATCTTTTGGTTCTTTCAGAATACACTCTTTTTATTTCGTTCTGGACCATATGCTTCCTTTAATATGTGAAAACCGGATGATGTTACAGAATGCTTACAAACCCAATCAATAAATGCAGTAGTCACTTCTCAATTGGTAGTTTGACTTCACAGTAGATTTAGTTATTTTGTCGAGGTCCAAGTCCATATCTAGGAGTTATCACCTCTGTGCGTGTTTTGTGTGTGGGCACACATGCGAAAACTGATAAACAGGTGCACTGTACTTGCTGCATTGACATTAAGATCTCATATTTTGGCAAAAACTCTCATATGGCTATGCATGCCTATGGTGCAAGGTGATGGAATAACATATGGCTGTGTGTGCCTGTGATTGTGTCATGGTGGTGCAAAGTGATGGCTACATTGTTTCTCATAGATTCTCATATGGCTACCTATGATGGTGCAAAGTGATGTTGATTCACTTGTCAGTCGTCACAGAACATCATATGGCTACTTATGCCGGTGATTTGCCGTGATGGGGCAAAGTGATGCCTCTTTGTCCTGTTGTTAGTGGTATTTATTCGCGCACAGTCACATTGAGCTTTCTTATTTATAGACCTTTAATGCTGGCAGAATGGTTGTAAATTATTCCATCCTTCTCTTCCTCTTGATTGACTGATCTCAATTCTTATTTCTGATTATTATAGCATGTAGAGTCTGGCAATGATATAGGCCTTGTTCGGTTGGGAGTCTTAGTTTAGTTTAGTTTAGTTTTGATGATGTAAGCAGGTGTAATAAGTGGAGAGAGGTAGAGAGAAAAGTGAAAAAAGTGATGATGTAATCAAAACTGGAATAGTGCAAAACTACCCCAAAACCCCCAAACGAACACAGCCATAGCGATTTGTTTATGTAAGTTCTCTTAATATTTGATTACTTAATTTTATTTATAATACAGTAGTTGGAAACACATACACACATACTTAGGTGGACATAAATATATAAGTATATCTATAAATATCGTGTAATGAGTTATCAAAGAATTTTTGGCCGAGTTGTATTAAATTGCTAATGAAGTTTGTTGCTCTCTCATCTCACATTCAGTCAACACCACTTGGTGATGTAGTTTAATCTTTTTATTTATAAACTTTTTAGTGGAAATTCTTTGTCCTAATGCTTGGTAAGAAAACTCTCGTGTAGGGCTATTGGTTGTCAGCTCTTCCAATTTTCATGATATTGTTCGATAGCTTGATATAAGTCGTTGTGCTCATTTCCTAACAGCTTTTCAGCTTTTGGAACAATTGGTAACTTAACTTGGTATCAAACTTTGGTTTTGTTAGAGGTCTGGGTTCAAGTCCATTTGAATTTTCCCCCACTTGCAGTACAGGCCTCTCCTTTGCATTCTCTTTTGCTCTGTGTTTTGAGGTTTGCATCTCCACCTGTGAGATAGGGTTGCATATGAGGGAAGGAGTTGGATAATTTGATATAAAAATGTTGAGCGCATTTTCTAACTGCATAAGCTTTCTGGTCAATTGGTGACTTGCAAGAGATAATTCTTTAAATTTTGTTTCGATAATGCAGGGTTTGTGTATGTGTATCAGCCTATCAGGTATAATTATTATCTAGGTCTAGGTGTTGGACTTCCCTAAACATTTGTTTTAGTGAACTGGAATGTGGATTCAGAAGTATGTGCCAGCAAGTGCCCATAAGCAATTTAGTTGGTTATTTTATGGGTTTGATAGGATGGGGTGGAAAATATGATTCCTATCTCTCTATCCAAGTGCGGAGCAAGAATGAGTTATATTCTTCCATCATTGGCTTTTTAGAGGGTCTGAGCATCTGATTCTGGCAAAGGTCCGAGATTTATCTTTTACCTTTACTCTTTTTAGGTCATGTTGTCTGCCTCTCATGGGTACCTCGGGGAAGTATAGGAGTCGGTTAACACATGTTAAATGGTACTCACACTCAAGTTGAACTTTAGTTGTGTTAATGCCAAGTTGGAAATTGTTTTGATCAAACCAGCGAATGAATCTTACTTAGTGTAGGTCATTCATTGGAAGTGCTTTGGTATAGTGATGAATACGAAACACCAAAGGGTCATGTGTGTTGGAATTTAACTTCCCAGACTCTGCAGCAGCAGAAGCTTGTTTCGTCATTGGGTAGCCCTTTCTCTTATTTGTTCCCCCTTCTTAAAACTGTGCATGAGAAGTAGTTTATTGTTTTTTACCATTGTGGAGGTTGATAATTCTCTGCAATAATGGGGAATATGTTGACAAAAGGGTATTATCTTTCATTTCTTCAAGTTGGAATGGATAACAATTTACTTCACTTAGCAGTCGGTCATGCACTAGTAAGTTAATTGTGAAGCGAAGTCCCACATCGCCTGGGTGCCTAAGTAATTTGAAATATATAAGTGTGAGGGCACCCTTACTTCTTGAGCTAGCTTTTGGGGTTGAGTTCTGCCCAAGACCATGTAACATGGTATCAGAGCTGGTAGGGTGCGTGTCTCTCGCCTGCATGCGGCAGGTGCTGCCGATTGAGCACGCTGCGCGTGAGGGAGGGTGTGAAGCGAAGTCCCACATCGCCTGGGTACCAAAGTAATATGAAATATATAAGCGTGAGGGCACCCTCACTTCTTGAGAAGACCGTGTAACATTAATACCACAAGTATTGAGCTCTGACAAGTGCAAAACTCTACTTCTTGGCTCTTGCTCTACTTGTTCGTGTTTTCGGATTACTTTTACGACTGTATGGGTCATATGCTTGTGAGGTTATTGTTGCTTTTCCGGTGTTTCCATTAGTATTGCCTGGCTTCCTTGTTTCTCTTCGAAAATCATTCATTTCAAGACCGTTATGTGCTCTCTCCCCTTTGCATGTGTGTACCGATGTTGCTTGATGTTTATATCTTATCCTTTAGTAAAATGATTTTATTCTTGCTTTGTTTACTCCATTTAATCCTCTCATTGTCCTCCTGACTTCTCTAAGATGATTTTAGTTGATTAAATAAGTTTATTGCTTAATACCTATATTTAAGGTGAACTGTACTTCCCTGGCTGAATTCCCTGTATCTGTTGCACCTTCATTATATCTCTTCCATTGGTTTGTTAGATTATACTTAATTGCTACAAGCCTGTTCTTTATCTGCTTAGAAGGATTTTCACTCTAGCTTTCTGCAGCAGGTTGTGAAATTGCTAGAACATTTTATCCATTCTGTGAGTGTAAAGTAGAAGCGTTAGTAGGAAGAACAATAACATAAAAGAAGGGGTTATGCCTGGTATGTGTTTTTCTGTACTGATGTTGGGGCCCATTTAATCTCTCCTTGTTACCAGTAGTCTACGGCGGTTTCATCGGTGTAATGATTATAGGCTATAAATGCTTGTCACTGTACCTTATGCTATTCATCAAAGAGTCTTGTTCTCATCCGAACAACTAATACAAGCTTGAAGCTTCATTCTTGACCCCTGGAACTTCTTCACAGACTATTCAAGTGTTATTAGGCCATCTAGGCTTATATGGATGATCTACTGTGAATTGGAGCATGATAAGCAAGGAACAATGTCCTCCCTAGATGCTGATAAATGAAAAAGTTTAACGTCCTCTCTGGACAACCAATACCTTCCTTGCTGCTTTCCATGAGTTCTCGAAAAGGCTTTTTAGTTGCCGATGAACTTTCTTGCCTACTATATGTAGGGCTGTTCACGGGTCGGATTTTGTCGGGTTCGGGTCGGGTTTCACCCCGACCGACATTTGGTCGGGTTGGTCAAAAGGGATCCGACTCCGACCGAAAGTATGATCGAATTCCGACCGAACGGCGACCGGGCTGTGCGGGTCGGATGGATCAGGTTGGTCGGGTTCCACATCGCGTAAACAAATCTCGAGATTTTCACCATTATCTCCATCATTAGCATCTTTCCACCTCCAGATTTCCACCATCAGACTTGTATCTTTAGCCAATATGTATGCAGAGAGAGATGATTCAAAAAAAATAAAAATTCCCATACTTGTTTGTGGCAGTCCAACAAACTCGTGGATGAACAGATTCCCTTCCACCTAGTATCTGAACACGGGAATGGCCCATGTACACTCACACCGCGATAGAGCCCTGCATCCCACCGACCAGCCGTGAGTGGTGACGCCGGAGATCGAACCATCCGGTGACTCTAACCACCGTTTTAACAGCCCTACTGGGAGGACGTGCAGTTGAGGCGTGCGGCGGAGGATGTAAGAGAAGGAGAGAGAGACTTGAGAGAGTGGAGGTTTTCAGATCTAGATGAGAGATGAAAGTGTGTGGCGTGGGTAACACTTTAGGGTTAAAATTATATAGTAAATCTAATTCGGTCGGGTCGGGTCAGACCAAAATAATTCTACCGAATCCATAACCTGACTGAATAACTGAGATTTTCAGAGAATTAGATCCGAATCCGACTGTTTGACTTGGTCGGGTCGGGTCGGATGGTCGGGTTGCGGGTAAGATGAACAGCCCTAACTATATGAACCGTTAATTACTGTACTTCGTCGTCAACATGTACCTTAAACTTTTCTTTGTTGTGATTCCTTCTTTGTCGTGCATTCTTTGATCAAGTATTTTTGATATTTTGGTTTTATAAATGCAAACCTAGCTAGTGTATGTGTAGTGTAATACCCGATGGAGTCATGGAATCATACACTTCTTGCATCTTGCTGGAATGAGTTTGATTTATGAGATTATGTTGATGTGCAGGTTTTGCTTTCCATACCTTTTGAGGCTTCACAACTCTAGTGTTACCTATGAGGTGTAGCATTACACAAATGTTTGAGACTGACGATGATGAGAACTGGGGTCATAGGCATCCAGAACAACCTTACAGTCATTTGGGTACCACATCTCTCGATCTGATTTTGTTTGATATTTACCCATCGTTATCCCTGTTACTATAATTTTTACTGAGTATTACAGATGTATAAGCATACACATGCAAATTTTATGCTTCAGGCATTCTTTTGAGAAACAGGTGAAGTTGCATGGGTTCTTATCAAACTATATGTTATATTCCTTGCATGCATAAGTTGCAAGCCTTGGTAGTTTCTGTAAGCAACTCTTGCCTGACCTTGTAAGCTTGCCTTTGTAATGTAGGATGTGGCTTTCCCCTTGTACGGGTTCATAGATTTGTTAGGTTGCCTCACTGTTTTAAGTGAGCGATTCAGTTGTTGCCGTTGTACTCACCAGGGCAGTTACGAGAGTATCCCTCTTTTTATGTAAAAATGGGACCATCGTTGTGCATTGAGTAATGCTCTTACTAGTATCTTGAGGAACTAGATATGGTCCATAGCAATAGGAAATGAAATCTTGCCATTTCACACCACTCTAATAACACTCATTAATTGGTTCTTTTTCGTTGCAGCAAGGGCTGGACCTGCCGAAAACAGTGCTGTTGTTTTTCCTGTTGAATATGCTTCTCACTGGAATTCTGCTTCAATGTCGAATGGTATTCCATCCTCAATTCACAGCATTGAAGGCTCAGCATTTGACCCTTTCTTGCATCCGTCTGGTGCTGGAAGCTTAACTGTGGCACCTGAAAGTTATGCACATCATATACCTTCATCCAATTATGGGGGACAAGCATTCAGTAGGGTTGAGGGTGATTTTGTTGATGTCGCGGCCACTGATGTTAGAGGGTCACAGAAACGAAAAAGCCCTGGTGTCTATGAAACGGGCAGTTCAAGCCGATACTATTGTACCGGAAGTTCATCCAATCTGTCATCTGACAAGTGGCAGGAGAAACCAAATCCAGATTTCCATCATACACAATGGGACTGCCCTACTGTAGGCTCTCGTCGAAGAAATGTGAGAAGCAGAGCTGCAGTTGATTTGGAATCAAACCTTGGTAGGACCCCTTTATCAAGCAATCCTTCATACCACTCACACACCACTGGTAACCCCACTGGTCATTCTGGCTCAGTGGAGCTTATGGGTCAGGGTTCGAGTGCTCCAGTACCGGAATGGAGCCATTTTCACATGCTACCTGATGCTCATAGGAGGATTCTACTTCCAGGTTACGTCTGTTGGTTTTTGTCTTTCCTGTTGTTTTTTTTTTGATTGGCTTGTCTTTCCTGTTGTTGCTGTGTTTTTTATTTTATATTATTTTATAATTTTTTTTGCATATTGTAGATGTCAATGTTTTCACTCATGATATGAACAACTTTATCCCAGGAAGCAGTAATTCCAGTGGAACTGCAGAAATTGGAGGTTACCATGATGATACTATTTCAAGCAGAACTCTTATGCCTCAAAATTCGCAAGGTGCCTATCATTCTGTGGGTGGGGTTAGTACGCAAAGATCTGCCCCGAATTGTAGAGGAGCTTCTTCTAGCAATTTGCGCTTGGGACACATGGAAGGTTCAGATGAAGGGTCACTGTTATGTACGGAAAGTTATCCATCCAGACATCCAAGACCATTGTCCAGCATACGGTGGCGTAACAGTGACCGGAATGAAAGAACAAGGATATCAAGTGATAGATACCAGTCATTTTCTGATGAGGCATGCCTACGTGATCGATTGACATCTGAGGTGTGCATTTCTTTCTTAAGGAACTCATTTTCATCACATTTAACTAATTCCTCTGGAAGCATTGTAATTGCAAACATTGACCAGGAACATGCCATACACTTTTCAGTAGCTGCTGTGTTTTTGGCTTTTGAAAAAGGAAAATTCTAAAATAAGCCCATTGGGCTGATATTAAGGCTTAAAAAGTGTATTAAATGTGTGAAAAGTGTATAAAAATGTGTGAAAGTGTATAGGAATGTGTGAAAAATACATTGGAGCTTGTGTGTGTGTGTGTTTTTTTTTCCCTCTTGTTGCCTTATTGTCTGCCCATTATAGAAGAACCTATGAAAAATTAAGTGGTTTAATTAAATCACCTCCATCGATACTCTTCAGTGACTAAGAACCATCTTACCAACCCATTGTATGGAAGAAAGCTATAGTGTGAGACTAGTAATGATTAATGATAAGAAAGGTGGTTGAATGGCAAGTCCATACTTGTCTAGTTCAAATTCGTAGACCGACATATAGCAGGGACAAGGCAAGGTGGCAGTGGCACACAACCCCAACAAACAACAGAAGGGGAAAAAGGGAAAAGTATATAAGAGGAACAAATATGCCATCTGAAAACTATTTGAAAGGTATGTGATCTAGGCACGTACTCGTCAACAAGATGTAAAAGTTCGCACGAGAAGCGCATAAGGATTTCAGGATAGATTGCTGTTTTCAGTGCACCAGAGAGCTTTTACAACAGATTTCACCACAGTTCCGTGTTGGGAGGGTGTATTGGCCAGATCACTCCTAAGGAAGACTATTTTCTTCCTTATTCGTAAGCATTCCCTATCCTAGTACCAAAGCAATGATTATGCGGTGGAACAACTAAAATTAACCTAATTTGGTACGACTGTGACTAAAGGCGGAAAGAGGTTATATGTAGGAAGAATTTCAAGACTAAGCATTGAAATGGCTCCTCTCTTGACTCCTATCATTCTAAAATTTTCTTTTTTTCCCATTGGGAATGATAGAGTTCAATGTGGCCTCAGGAATGAAATTTCCATTATGAAATACTTACACCACGTAGGAATCTCTAGCAGAAGTTACTTCCTCCGTCCCATATTGTTTACTCTTTATGGGGAACTCAACTTTTTACGGGACGTGCAATTAGTGCATGTCTCCCTAGAGAGTTTAATCAGATTTACATACATTACACCCTTTGTTTCTTCACCTTTAAACTACTTTTAATCATGTATGAGGGTTTGTTTATGGAAATTTACACATTTTTTTTTTACTTATACAAGAGAGCAAACATTTTGGGATATCCTAAACTAGAAAATACCAAGCAAACAAAATGGGATGGAGGGAGTATTTGGTTCCCAAAAAGGGGAAAAATGTAGACAAAGGATTTGGAATCTTTTGTCATACTTGTTGTCGAATATAATGACGCAAGAGAGAAAAAGAGGAAACAAAGAAGAGCAAGCGGAGAAGGTTGAACATTTTAGAGCAGATTGAAGGCTCAGAGCTGTGTTTTTTCATATCTTGAACTGTTTTATACTGTTTCAACCAATACTGCCTTATCTTTGGGCCCTGCCTTCTCGCAAAGGTGACCCTTTAAGCCTTTTTTGTATCATCGTTTTTCCTGTTTAACTTATCTTTTAATCTTTGTTTGAGCCTTTGTCTGAACTTCACTGTGTTGCTCCCTGGATTTATCACTTAACCAAATTCTTGATGTTATTTCGTTTCAGTGTAGTTTCCCATTGTGTTTGGTATACAATTAGTCTAATAATTTTGTTTGTGTACCTTCTTGTAGGTGTTAATAAATGAAAAGCCTTGAATATGTTCAACAGAAGGGTACCTATACATTGGGCTGGGCTTGAACTATATAATAACACAACTTATGTGTACCCAATGCTGTCCAACTAATAAATTGGTATCGTTTGATATTACCAAGCCCACTCCTATTAAAGTTTTTTTTTTTTTTTTTCCAGAACAGTTCAATTAACCCATTTAACCCACTTAGTTTTGACACAATCCTTGAATAAAGAGTCATCTAATTCTAAATAACCTTTGTATAATTCATCTTTTGTTCGGTAGTACAGAATGCTATAAACTTAGAACAAACATCTAAACATATTTTTGCTTCTAAAATTTTCAGTAGCTTGTATAGTCAATATAAATGTATATATATAATGTCTTATGCGGGCCGGCCTGGTCTGGATTTCAAGAGAAATTTCCAAGTTCTGCTCATTTATTGAATAGGCTCAATATATCTACCCAGCCCAACATCGATGGCATAAATATCGATCACCAATCCTCACTAGCTGGTTGGGTTGGACGGGCTAGGTGGGTTAGTGGGCTTATGTGCACCCCTTCAACTTCAACCCTCGATTGTAAAAATAGGCCTAGGGGCTAGGTGGTCGCCCGCCACTTCCACTAGGGCCCTAGGTGCTGATTAGACGGTGTGACGATTAGTCAACCACTGGGGGGGATTAACCAGGGGCTAATGGGCTAGGCGGGATTAGGCGGATAGGCGGGATTAATTAGAGAATTAGGCGGCTAGGCGGGATTAATCAGGGGTTAAATACATAATTTTTCAAATTTAAGGGGTTAGATGTTTTAGTAATATACTATAAGGGTTTTTTTAGTGTAGTTTAATACTCCAGTATATACATCTGCACTATACAATATAAACAAACTAAATCTAAACCAAAATCGATGTAAATACAATATACACATCTACACTATTCAACATAAAGTGAAATTATGTGTGTAGGCTCTATTTCTTGTGAAATTATGTGTATGTAGACTATATTTTCTCTGTTTGGATGTTTCATTCTATTTATGTCATTCTACTTAAACTTGGGGAGGGGGAGAGGAAAAATAGATTAATCTCTTGGTGCCGATTAATCCTCGATTAATCAGCCTAGGTACTGCCCGGCCGCCCGACTAGTGCCTTGTGACTTTTAGACAGTGTTCTAAAAGTCGACTGCCTAGGCTGAATAGTCCCCGCATCTTTTGCGTCTCAAGCTCCATCTTTGAATACCAAATCCGGTGCCTCAGCTGCAGTCATTTAAGCAATAGATCAAGAAGTCGGTCCAGGAAGGTGGAAATGCCAGTCAGAGCTGGGCGGGCTTGCCAATCCGTCGAGATTAGTCAACTTTCTTTTTATGTTTGACCAAGAAGCGGAGTTGACTCATCCCTACTTTCAGCGGCGATCAGTCTACTAGGATGGTGAGAAAGCCATCTCACTTGCAGTGACTGTATCCTTTCAGTTAGTTGCTCAATTGCCATTGGAGCTGTCTACAGGGGGCTAGGGCTCAGATATCTATCTTAGGGCTCCTGATAGCATCAGAAGCTCACAGGAATGCCTTACTCAAAA
Source organism: Vaccinium darrowii (assembly GCA_020921065.1). NCBI lineage: Eukaryota > Viridiplantae > Streptophyta > Magnoliopsida > Ericales > Ericaceae > Vaccinium > Vaccinium darrowii. Next base: position 134,069 of record JAFMTH010000022.1, on the reverse strand, counting down.
TCCTCAATGAAGCCCATGTCGCCTCCACCCTGAAAATTTATAAAACCTGGTGGGACAGGCCAACTTGCCTTGTCGATTGTCAATCTTAGTGCATCTACTTTTCTCCCTAATGCTAATTAGGAGGTTCAAAATTCCCCATCTCATTGGGGGCCCAATAAAGAGTGGGGGAAGGGACGAATTGAGACTACCGACATCTCTAGCGCTGATGCATAGGTGCTCCAACACCTAGATTAGGCAGCCTACTAGTTGGTGCTTAGTCCCCGCCTAGGCGGTTGGTGGCCGACTGGTCAGAGCTCTAGGCGTATGGCGCCCCTTTTCCACCCGACTAGCGCCTAAGGATTTTTTAGAACATTGCTTTTAGAATAACTATGTAAGGGGCAATGCCCCATTTAGTCGTGTCATGGTGTTATCTTTCCAATTGAATTAGTGTGTAGAAAACCAAAAATTCCTTTGTATGTGCTATTTAATATGGACATAGAACTTTTAGAAATCTTGATTTACCTGTTAGTTTGCACTGATTTGTTTTTTTTATTTCATGACTTTGCAGGGACTTGCAATTGTGGATCGCTCAGCCTTGTATGGGTCCAGAAATTTGTTAGATCAGCATAGAGAGATGATGCTAGATGTTGACAACATGAGCTATGAGGTTTCTCTTAGTTTCCCTTTACTTATTGTTGTCACTTGTAGCTCCCAATTAATCTCAAATTATTGGCTTGAGTGTAGGAACTACTTGCGCTAGGGGAAAGGATTGGAAATGTCAGTACAGGCTTGTCTGAAGATACGATCTCGAAGTGTTTGACTGAATCAATATATTGTTCTTCAGATGATTTCCAAGAGGAAGGAAAGTGTGTCATCTGCTTGGTAAGAGCTTGACCATGTTTGAACTTTATATTATCCGAATTAGGAGTTCTAATGCTATTATGGGATGAGAGGATGAACCATGGGGTCCCGGACATGGTCATTTTATTCACTCACAATGGTATCTCCGTAAGGAATAGGGTTGTTAGCTGTACTGAGTCGAGTCGAGTAGTGCGCTATTCAAGATTGATTTGAAAGTTAACAAGTTCTAAAAACGTGCACAGTTTTGGTTTCTGTACTAGTAGATTCTATTTCAAACAAGTTTTAATCAAGTCGGATTACCGCGGAACTCAAGTAACTTGTTTTTTCTTTATACCGTATGAACTTGTGTTTATTCATTAAGAGAGGTTGAGCCTATTTTACGATGCCAAGCTTAGGGGTCGCGGCCCGAAACCCGCCCGAGCCCATTGACATTTAGCCCGGCCTGGGCCCAATGTTAGCCTGGCCCTAGGCCTCACCCGTGCCCTATGGTTATGGCTTGGACTAGAGGTTTTGAAGCCGGGCCCTACCTGGCCTTGCCCGTTGGGCTACCCAATTTGCCTGGCCGTTTCCGTGGATTTTTAGCCCGGAAAAGCCGGATTACAATTACCATGTTTTTTTGGTGCTGATTACAGTACATAGAAATATAAATGGGAGTGTATTTATTGCAGTTAACGGTCCAATGGCTCTTGTGATAAAAGAAAAAAATTCACACTGCTAACATGCAGCATGCCAGCATTGTAGATGCAGCATACCCACCCAACGGATACTTTGTAATTTGTGTCAACACTCAAAGGCATTGTGTTCAATTTTTTTGGCCTAATTAATCAATTATATTTCACACATTGTGTTCAAAATCATGCACTCATCTAACACTTTAAAAACCTCTTAATTTTGAAGTGATTAAAATAATAATTACGGTCGAAGATTAAATTTACTCATAGAGATAAAAGTTCTAAGAAAAAAGGCCCTAAATAGCCAGAGCCCGAGCCCTTAGTCCGGATATGCGAGGACTTGGGCCTAGAACTTTCAACATTGGGTCTGGTTGGGCTCGACCCGAGTTTTGGCTGGGAGCCTGACGGGCTTGGACCGAGCTAGCACGAGCCTGGAAATTTTTGGGCTGGACCGGCCGGACCGGGCCAAATTTATGCCCCTACTCGAGCTTGTTTAGGTTGGTTTATTTGGAAGCCCTAATTATAACTCTTGGAACTAGTCTAGGGCAAACAAGTTAACTCAAGCCGAGTAGCCAATTGTTAGAGTTAGCTTAAAAACTTAGCCAAGTTTCAGAATTTGTGCAAGTTTGACTAGTTTGTCTTCTCAAACGAGCTTCAATTGATCCAATCCCGAACCAAGCCCCAACAACTTAGTCCTCATAATCTATTCGTGTACCTGCATGCACGCTAATCTGGTCATGTTTGAGTATAGATCAGAAAATCAAGGGGCGGCATAATGCATTCAAGCTTAGCTTCCTTGCATGGTGAGCCAATTCAGTTGAGGGGCTAAGTTTTAGTGTCTTGATGTAGATACTGAATAGATTTGGTCTCCTTGCACCAAAAAGAGAATAAATTTTTGGTAAATTAAAGAGAATAAATTTGATCTCTGACGATTGAGTCTGACCCCATGATTGTGGTTTTTGACAGGAAGAGTACAAGAACATGGACGATGTTGGGACGTTGAGAACTTGCGGCCATGATTTTCATGTGGGCTGTATCAGGAAATGGTTGTCGATGAAGAATTTGTGTCCAATCTGCAAAGCTACTGCTATTGCTGATCACTTGAAGGAGAAATAACTTATTTCAGTTTGCCTATATATAGTTTGTTTTATTTTCGCTTTTGTAAATATTTGGGTATAGAAATTCCTCAAAAGGAGGGAAAGGGATATAATTGGGGAATACGTATAATGGTGTGCTTGATTTTATGTTAATTTATGCTTATTACTGCTTCATTCGTGGTTTAGTATAAAAGCTTCATTCGTGGTTTAGTATAAAAGCTTTTTGTTCTTGAGAGAGAAGCAGTATAATGGATCACAGATTGGTACAGACCAAAATACCAAGGGCAGATGAATCGAGATAATCTAATGATTCTTCATGATCTACAGATGCAGAAGCTGAAGTGGTCCTGTGTCTTAATGGTTAGGTCCTCAAAAGGGAAGATTTATGGTAACAACTTTGGTATTGAGGAGAATAGTCTTCCAATGGAGGTACAGAGGTGCAACTGTGGATGCATGCAATGCTACGAGTGGTGATCGAGGTGCGTGGTTTTATGGATGGATAGAGGAAGAGATATACGAAACGATTGGGCATTTAGGGGTGGGCATACTTGACACGAAAAATAAAATAAATCTATATAATTGGGCTAAAAGTAAATATTTTTATGAGTAATTTTATACATTAGCAATTAGTTTGATGGATTGTCAAGTTAAAAAATTATTAAAAAATTAGCAAAAAGTAAAGACTTTTTGACATGACAACATGAACCCGACACTTGCCAATGATTTTACAAGATAAAGTGCATTCTTAAGGCGCAACATGGCACTTTTCGGGGAACCTCCCCATCTAACTTGCATTGTAGAAGTACTTCGCAACTATAAGAAATAACACACTATTTCGCCGTGGTTGAATAGGAAACAGGTTGTCACAATGGTTACCAATGATAAATACCTAAAGGCCAATCTCACCGCTCAAAGTCAGATGGCAAAAACGAAAAGGTCCTACACAAGAGAAAGGGCGCATAATCAGAGCACCGAGAAAAGATGAGGGGGGAATATACATAATTGTCAACAGGAAAAAAAAAAAGAAAAAAATAGATATTTATGAAGAGGAGGGAGTGCAATGTGCGAAGATAAATAAGATGTAAAACATACACGTCCTTCCACCGAATCCGAGTACGCAACAAGCTCTCACACCACATGACGTTTGAGCGAAAAAAAAATTGTGCACGTATAGTTTTCATACAACATCCATCAAGATTTGTAGCTCATGTCGAAGCAAGAAAACCACTGCCTCACCTTATATGCCCTTTGCCTTCTTAAGTTATGCCCCATTCATCCTCCTAAAACAAGAAAACCACCGCCTCACATTCTCTGTATTCTCTCCCTTCACCGAATTTCGAATCTTCCCCTGTACGTACTGCAGTTCCACTCAAGAGTTTAAATCAGGTGGTAGACAACACGTTTGATTAAATACCGAAGTGAATATTAGCCTTCTTTTTTAATCTTTTACCTCCCTTTAGCAGTTTCTTATGATTCTAAGACAGTATTTTCATGCTTGAAACATTTGGTTCATATGTGTTTTGTTGGCCTATTTGTTGCTTTTATGTAACCGCCAACGGAAAAGAAAACATCATGTCCCATAAAGCTCCATTGAAGCTTCACACTTCGTTTCTATAGATTTATTATGTTCACGGTTGGAAAAAAAAAAGGGGGAAAGGAAACCCGCCATGAACATGAAGCATTTTCATGCCAAGTACGTGTTGTATATTCGTAGTACTTCTATAACATGCAGCGTAGCAAACCAAATCACACTAGTGTGATCACTGATCTCCCACCAATTAGCTAGATGGTCGCTTCCTTCCACATTGAGCCACTGTTTGACACATGTTTGTGTCCTTCATATTTTCTATTCTTCCACTAAAAGATGGAGACACCTACCAATGATTTTACAAGATAAAGTGCATTCTTAAGGCGCAAAATGCCATTTTTCGGGGAACCTCCCCATCTAACTTGCATTTTAGAAGTACTTCGCAAGTATAAGAAATAACACTCTATTTCGCTGTGGTTGAATACGAAACAGGTTGTCACATTGGTCGCCAATGATAAATACCCAAAAGCCAATCTCACCACCCAAAGTCAGATGGCAAAAACGAAAAGGTCCTACACAAGAGAAAGGGCGCGTAATCAGAGTACCGAGAAAAGATGAGAGGGGTGAATATACATCATTGTCAACAGGAAAAAAAGATACTTAGGAAGAGGAGGAAGTGCAATGTGCAAAGATAAATAAGATGTAAAACATACATGTCCTTCCACCGAATCCGATTATGCAACAAGCTTCCAGTTTCGCAACAAACTCCCACACCACATGGCGTTTGAGCGAAAAAAAAATTGTGCAGGTATAGTTTTCATACAACATCCATCAAGATTTGTAGCTCATGTCGAAGCAAGAAAACCACCGCCTCACCTTATATGCCTTTTGCCTTCTTATGTTATGCCCCATTCATCCTCCTAAATCAAGAAAACCACCGCCTCACATTGTCTATATTCACTCCCTTCACCGAATTTTGAATCTTCCCTGTACGTACTGCAATTCCACTCAAGAGTTTAAATTAGGTGGCAGACAACTTGTTTGATTAAATACCAACGTGAATATTAGCCTTCTTTTTTAATCTTTTACCTCCCTTTAGCAGTTTCTTATGATTCTAAGACAGCAATTTCATGCTTGGAACATTTGGTTCATATGTATTTTGTTGGCCAATTTGTTGCTTTTATGTAACCACCAACGGAAAAGAAAACATCATGTCCCATAAAGCCCTATTGAAGCTTCACACTTCGTTTCTAAGATTTATTACGTTCACGGTAGGGAAAAAAAAAGGGGGAAAGGAAACCCGCCACGAACATGAAGCATTTTCATGCCAAGTACGTGTTGTATATTCGTAGTACTTCTATAACATGCAGCATAGCAAACCAAATCACACTAGTGTGATCACTGATCTCTCACCAATTAGCTAGATGGTCGCTTCCTTCTACATTGAGCCACTGTTTGACACATCTTTGTATCCTTCATATTTTCTATTCTTCCACTTAAAGATGGAGACACTTGCCAATGATTTTACAAGATAAAGTGCATTCTTAAGGCGCAACATGCCACTTTTTGGGGAACCTCCCCATCTAACTTGCATTTTAGAAGTACTTCGCAACTATAAGAAATAACACCCTATTTCGCTATGGTTGAACAGGAAACAGGTTGTCACAATGGTTTCCAATAATAAATATCCAAAGGCCAATCTCATCGCCTGAAGTCAGATGGCAAAAATAAAAAGGTCCTACACAAGAGAAAGTGCGCATAATTAGAGCACTGAGAAAAGATGGGAGGGGTGAATATACATCATTGTCAGCAAGAAAAAAAGAAAGAAAAAGAAAGATAGTTAAGAAGAGGAGGGAGTGCAATGTGCAAAGATAAATAAGATGTAAAACATACACGTCCTTCCACCGAATCCGATTATGCAACAAGCTCCCACCCCACATGATGTTTGAGCGAAAAAAAATTTTGCATGTATAGTTTTCATACAACATCCATCAAGATTTGTAGCACATGTCGAAGCAAGAAAACCACATCCTAATCTTATATGCCCTTTGCCTTCTTAAGTGATGCCCCATTCATCCTCCTAAATCAAGAAAACCACCACCTCACATTGTCTGTATTCGTTCCCTTCACCGAATTTTGAATCTTCCCCTCTACGTACTGCAGTTCCACTCAAGAGTTTAAATCAGGTGGCAGACAACATGTTTGATTAAATACCGAAGTGAATATTAACCTTCTTTTTTAATCTCTTACCTCCCTTTAGCACTTTCTTATGATTCTAAGACATCAAGTTCATGCTTGGAACATTTGTTTCATAAGTGTTTTGTTGTCCAATTTGTTGCTTTTGTGCAACCACCAACGGAAAAGAAAACATCATGTCCCATAAAGCTCCATTGAAGCTTCACACTTCGTTTCTATAGATTTATTACGTTCACGGTAGAGAAAAAAAAGGGAAAGGAAATCCGCCACGAACATGAAGCATTTCATGCTAGGTACGTGTTGTATATTCGTAGTACTTCTATAACATGTAGCGTAGCAACCCAAATCACACCAGTGTGATCACTAATCTCTCACCAATTAGCTAGATGGTCCCTTCCTTCTACATTGAGCCATTGTTTGACACATGTTTGTGTCCTTTATATTTTCTATTCTTCCACTAAAAGATAGAGATACCAGCCAATGATTTTACAAGATAAAGTGCATTATTAAGGCGCAAGATGCCACTTTTCGGGAAACCTCCCCATCTAACTTGCATTTTAGAAGTACTTTGCAACTATAAGAAATAACACCCTATTTCACTTTGGTTGAGTAGGAAACAGGTTGTCACAATGGTTGCCAATGATAAATACCCAAAGGCCAATCTCACCGCCCAAAGTCAAATGGTAAAAACGAAAAGGTCCTACACAAGAGAAAGGGCGCGTAATCAGAGCACCGAGAAAAGATGAGAGGGGTGAATATACATCATTGTGAGCAGGAAAAAAGAAAAGAAAAAAAGAGATACTTAGGAAGAGGAGGGAGTGCAATGTGCGAAGATAAATAAGATGTAAAACATACACGTCCTTCCACCTAATCTTATTATGCAACAAGCTTCCGATTGCACAACAAGCTCCCACACCACATGACGTTTGACCGAAACAAAATTTGTGCATGTATAGTTTTCATACAACATCCATCAAGATTCGTAACTCATCTCGAAGCAAGAAAACCACTGCCTCACCTTATATGCCCTTTGCCTTCTTAAGTTATGCCCCATTCATCCTCCTAAAGCAAGAAAACCACCGTCTCACATTGTTTGTATTCGCTCCCTGTATGTACTGCAGTTCCACTCAAGAGTTTAAATCAAGTGGCAGACAACGTGTTTGATTAAATACCGAAGTGAATATTAGCCTTCTTTTTTAATCTTTCACCTCCCTTTAGCACTTTCTTATGATTCTAAGGCAGCAATTTCATACTTGGAACATTTGTTCCATATGTGTTTTGTTGGCCAATTTATTGCTTTTATGTAACCACTTACGGAAAAGAAAACATCATGTCCCATAAACCTTCATTGAAACTTCACACTTCGTTTCTATAGATTTATTATGTTCACGGTAGGGAGGGAAAAAAAAAGGGAAAGGAAACCCGCCACGAACATGACGCATTTTCATGCCAGGTACGTGTTGTATATTCGTAGTACTTCTATAACATGCAGCGTAGCAAACCAAATCACACCAGTGTGATCACTGATCTCCCACCAATTAGCTAGACGGTCACTTCCTTCTATATTGAGCCACTGGTTGACACATGTTTGTGTCCTTCATATTTTTTATTCTTCCACTAAAAGATGGAGACACATGCCAATGATTTTACAAGATAAAGTGCATTCTTAAGGCGCAACATGCCACTTTTCGGGGAACCTGCCCATCTAACTTGCATTTTAGAAGTACTTTGCAACTATAAGAAATAACACCCTATTTCGCTGTGGTTGAATAGGAAACAGGTTGTCGCAATGGTTGCCAATGATAAATATCCAAAGGCCAATCTCACCGCCCGAAGTCAAATGGAAAAAGCGAAAAGGTCCTACACAAGAGAAAGGGCGCATAATCAGAGCACCGAGAAAAGATGAGGGGTGAACATACATCATTGTCAGCAGGGAAAAAAGAGAAAAGAAAAGAGATACTTAGGAAGAGGAGGGAGTGCAATGTGCGAAGATAAATAAGATGTAAAACATGCACGTCCTTCCTCCGAATTTGATTATGCAACAAGCTTCCGATTACGCAACAAGCTCCCGCACCACATGATGTTTGAGCGAAAAAAAATTTGTGCATGTATTGTTTTCATACAACATCCGTCAAGATTTGTAGACCATGTCGAAGCACGTGCAACGCACGTGCCTGTGACTAGTCTACTACCTATTGTAAAAGAGGCACTTTGTAATGTTTCTCCAACCTGACTTTGAATTACTAAAATACCCTTCACTTTCTATTCTATGCCTCTTGCATCCTGGGAGCTAATACAAGCCCAGTAACGGACCATGCCCCTCTTTTAGTGCCTCACTAGTATTTCGTCGCCTTTTACCCACCACCTCAGCCGACGAACCCAGTTGCAGACCACGCCTCGTGCTCACCCCCTCACCCACAATGCAAGCCACTCGCCGAAATAGAATGCGTGAAGTTACCGCAACTACCATGGGCCCCCATATTATTGGCTGGAAAATTGGCCGCCGCTCTTCCTTGCGGCTCCTCTGTCATCGCACTTCTATAAATTGGATGCGTCCACCTTCGACACCAAACTTTCACTGTTAGCTAAGCGACCCACCTTTGGCCACGCTACCGCATACACGCATGAATAGCCTTCAGATTCATTCAACAATCAAGGTATTACCCAAGTCATCTATTACATTCAGAAAATCTCCATCCATTTATGTACTTTCTACTCCTCCTCTACTGCACTGCAATAATTTTCCAATTGTTTTGGTTTGAGTTTCCATTTTTCAAAAATTTGTAGGGCGTGTGGATTGCAAAGAGGGGTGACATCACAACAGCCCACAGCATAGTAGTGATTTTAATGGCTATATTTGAGTATTCATTGTTCAATTAATCTGTTTGTAGGCAAGGTGTTTGATAAAATGACTAGGTGAATATCCGTCTTGCTTTTTGATCTTTTTCTCCCCTCTTCTACGCTTTAATACCTAGAAAAACTTTTGAATACTGGATTGGCTATTTGGGATCCCTTAGTAAACCAATTAGGGCCACAACATTACGGCATAATCTTATCACAAACTGTCAAAGCATTCAGCTGATATGGAAATTTACTCCAACAAAACTTGGAAGAGCGACTTCAAGAGAGGAGATTACATAATGAGTTTAATGGAACATATTAACTAGAAGACCCATGTATGACTAAGTGGTAAGATTCATGAGGTACTCTATTGGGCAACAAATGTTTGAACTAAAACCTAGAATTTCCTAAAATTTGGCTGCTGTGGAGTAAATTTCCTAAGATTCATAAAGTCATTTCAAATCATGGGTGCTTGGATGCAATGACATTGATGGGTAAATGTGGTCATATCAAATCATTGGGTTCTTGGTTCATAATACGTAATATACCAAATTACATATATGTTATCTTGCATTCTCAAAGTAAATCAAAGGAGCATATTAACTCTAAAACTCTAAAGCGACTAGGTTTAGAAAATATGAGATGGTTAAAGAATCAATACACTACAAATTTGAGATGGTTTATATTGCCCTTTGAATGCCTATGCAATATCCCTTACAAAATGACTTCCATAAGGCATGTTTGTTGGTTGGTTCAGCATGATATCAAACGCATTTTGAACATTCCATCGGAACAAGCTTGGTAGAGGATACTTCTAACCATTATTTGAGCTGAACACCCACTGAAACAGCTTGCCAAAAGAAGTAGAGGAAGCCAAGAGGTGGTGGTGAGCTTTTTGAGTTTGACTCAGGCATTGAGAACTTGATCCCCACTTTTTGACAAAGTGATCCACATGACCTGTGGGATGGAGAGATCTGTTTGGTTCTTCATTCACTGGCAATTGTGGTTTGAAGCCATGAATTTGCGTATCTCTCCTGATCTTTAGTTGATCTGAGCCTTAGCCTATCCTGCAATAATATAGATAGGCATTTGTATGTAGTTGATTTGTTGTAAAAATTCTGAGTTAAATCTTATTTGGGGATTAATTTGATGGTTTCTATTTTGCAAGGCCAAGTATTGAGTTGGAACTTGGAAGTGTAGTGAACTCCATGTGTCCAGTTTGTTGTTTCACTTTTATGTAAAAAATATGCCATTGACCTTTTTGTTCCCGAACATTAGCCTGCTTCTTATTTCCCTTATGAGAGAGTTTCTTTGTCTTGCAATTTGTAAGGAGTTGAATTTTGATTGAACCAGGGAACTAGGGAAAGCCTTAAAGTGTGGGAGTATTTTAGAGACAAAAAGAGAAGAAAAACAAGGTACCCTTGAAAGACATAGGTGAGCTTTCTATTGGTTTGGTAGAGCATATCTCTATTTGTATTGTTTTTTCCCATGGCAAAGCCAAAATCTGACATCAATCCTTCTTAAACCATCTCCAGATTTTGTTATTCATATTTTGTTAGAGCTCTCTTCTCTTGTTATGAGTTCCCAAATGGAGAAATGAAGAAAAAAGAAAGATTGGTATGTAATCCTCATAGAATATTTTGGTTTTGCAAGATGTCAAAATTGAAATATTACAATCTCATGTATGTTCTGAGCATTAGATGCTTTTTGTTGTTTTATCTTAGACCAAATCCATGTCTTGTAGTTGTTTCCAATTTCATTTTCTCTTGTCTTAGTTTGTGTTGTTATTGGAATAGACCTATATTAGATGCACCTTACTTGTTGACATGAGCTTGATTGGGGAAGAGTAATGCAAAAAAAACACATTATTTGTTGTATGCAAGTTACATTTTGTGCCTCTTTAACATCCAATGCCATAACTTGCATTTTGAAAACATGCCCTCATCTGCGAACCAGTGTTACAGGCCTTTTTTCACAATATGTTTGTTGGCATTGATTTTGCTTAGTGATTTTTTTTTTAATCCTTAAACAACCCATTGCCAGATTAATTTGGAGTAGAACACTCGACATTAATTGATATATGATGCTGGTACGCATGCTCGATAGACCCAGTTAGAGAACTCGAATGTTAATTCCATTGTATAACTACATCTCATTGTGTCAAAGAAGATTTCTGTATTTTTAACGGCTGTGAGCTGAGAGCTTTAGCACTCTACGATGACAGTTATGTATACTATTTTACTATCTTTAGACTTCATCTATATATGTATTTTGGTTTCTAGGCTAGATGGTGTTGATTTCTTGGTTTTAGTTCTGGTTGTTAAAGTGGTGGTTTACAACTGTCTTGTGCTCTTTTTCTCTTATCGACAAGTCATACATAGAACATGTCGAGCACGTGCATTGCACGGGCCTGGTGCTAGTTACTCCAGAATCTAAAAGATGGAGGTGTTAGTGAATAAAGACAAAAATATTAAACTGACTTAATTATTTAATCAAAACAAATATTCCCTTCATCCTATAAAATTGGTTCCCTGCGAAATTACGTTCAATTTTCAAACTTAAAAATAATGTATCTACTAAAATAATTTTTCAATTGTTTCTACACCGTTCAAACGATCTCATCGAAAATTATCGCACAAGATCTATATTGCACAAAAAATATTTCAGTTAATACATTATTTTTATTAAGATTAAAAATTACAAGTAATCTCGCAGGGAATTAATTTTACGGGACAAAGGGAATACTTTTTTTTTTTATCAAATTGGAAGGATCTAAAAACTACTACGCCCTGTTTGGATGCCGGAGTTGATTTGGGTGGATTTGTAATGAGAGTGGATCTGATAATAAGGGTGGCCCCACCTCATAAGAAGGGTGGATTTGTTAGTGAGCGTTTAGATGGTATTTTGAGAAGAGGGATTTACAAGGTGGATATGAGGGCAAAAGACCGAATTACCCCCAATTTATCAATTTAATAAATAAAATTGATTAATTTCATTATAATTGTAATAAATACATCATAATTACAGTAAATACACAATAAATACATAAATAAATGTAAACTATATATTAGATGTTAAAAAAAAATAGAGAGTTAAAATAAAATGGTATTATTATTATTTTTGGTGAAAATTCACATATTGTTATATATTTTGGTCATTAGGTGCCTTCATTTGCAATCATCATGGGGTTTTAGTCAGGGACGGATACACACAGGGGCATGGGGGGTCACGTGCCCCCCCTCAATTTCAGGAATTTTTTTTTTTTTTTTACAAATAAGGGAAAACAAATAAGGAAGTACCCCTTTTGGAACACTTATTTTCATAAACCAAAGTTAAGTAAAGATCATAATTTTGAGTTTTCTTTACTTTAATTTATTTATGAAAATAAGGAAGTACCCCCCTTTCGGAAACAATGGCATTTCTAGAATTTTGATATTCCAATCTTATCAAAATCTCATCCCCTCACTTTTAGTGCAAAGGCGAAAAACGACACGTTTTTCTACAAAGAAAAGGGACAAAAGACAACTTTCCCGTACTTGAAAAGATCATCCGATTATACCATTATGCTTAGAAAAATCCAAGGAACAAATACCGGGACTTTTTATCGGCCAAATCGAAACTTTCCGAAAAAAAATATTTTTCCATACTTAGCCAGATTTTCGAGTGACAGACAGGGGTGCCTCGATTAAGAGGCGACCCGATGGTGACACAACTGATACCATTCGAGTCTCGAATGAGAGACGATAATGAAGGAATCGATTATTATTCCCCAAGATATTAGAAGACGACGAAGATAGACGCCGGCCTTTTGAAGATGATTCGACCCGGACGATGAGTCCGTCCTTAGCTGACTTGGCAGGGTCCGAGGGGAGGCTATTTAGAGGCTTGGTTGTGGTATTGGCGTGGCCCGGGAGGCCATTTACAGTTTTGAACCTTGTTTCGGAAATCTCATTTAGTTTACTTGCTCTTGACTTTAGCATTGGTGCCCCCGCTGTGGAGAATTCCTAGATCCGTCCCTGGTTTTAGTGTGATTTAACTAAAAAGGAAAGGAGGGGCTTCACTGCAATCAATCAGGGGGTTCTACTGTGATTTAAGTAAAAAGAAAAGACAGGATGGAAAACACCATCACGTTTAGGGGTGCACAAGAAAACCGATATAACCGCCAAACCGATCCGATCCGGACCAAACCGGTCGATTTGGTTAGGTTCTACGGTTCATTGGTCAGGTTATGGTTCTAAAGAACTAAGAACCGGTAATTATGGTTCGGTTACTGATTCTCAATTTCAGAACCACGGTTAGAACCGAACTGGACCGTATAACATTAATTATATATATTTTAATATACATTAACATTAATGCATATATTTTAATATATTTATACATATACAAAATTATGTATCTTGATTTGGTAAGTTAATATTTTTTTTCTGGTAAGGTTTTCTTTTATGTCTATTTAGAATAAAAATGTATTCTGTTAAGAAATTTTTAATATATTACTATAATCCACTAATAACAAATTACCAATTTCAATTCTTTTTTATTCCACCTTAATTTCACGACTGCTACTCAAAGTAAAACCCAATTCTCTTACTCTCTAATCTCGATCTGCTTCCTAATTTTTTCTTCCTTTCATATTTCTTTACAATATATCTCTTGATTATTCCAACCCTAAAACTATTTATTTTATGAATTGTTTTAGTGCTCTAAATTCTAAATAATCTCTTGAATTCGAGTGTTGTAGTAAAGTGTTCCTTAATCGGGTAGAACCGGAACCAAACCGAAACCGGTCTAGTCTTGTGGTTTGGATCTGGACAGGTTATACATGTGTATTGGTTAGGTTTTGGTTCTTAATTTTCTAGAACCGATCAAAATGGTCCAGTTACTGGATTTCTAAAGAACCGGTCCAATCCGGACCGTATGCACCCCTAATCACGTTCATCTTCTTCCCCAGCCGGTTTTTGCCATTGTTGGCCATTTCCATCGTCTTCCCCGTTCATCTTGTAGCTGGAAAACACATTTCCGCCATTGTTGGCCATTTCGGAACTCAAACATCACAAATAAGTGTACAAAAACCCTCCAAATCACCTGGATTTGGAGGGGTAAAACAGGAACGAAAATGGCAAAATCCACCGGGATTTGCTAACGACGGGGTTGAGCCTATCGTTAGCTAACGAGGCTTCTCTCTGATTTGTAGTCCCAACAGTATTCAAATCAGGGCGGAGATGAATCGGTGGAGTTGCTGCCAAACGCCGAAGTAAGGTGGGCCAGGATTACATATCCGGGTGCTTTCCAAATCCGGGTGCCTAGTCCGGCATCCAAACAGGGTGTTAGGGTGAGCGGTTCAAAATTAATTACGGATTTCCTCCACATCCACCGCCTTTCCTGACCCCTACTTTCCCGTGAATTCCGGATCCCTCCTCCCTTCGCCTCATCATTCACCAAAGTCGGCAACCTCCTCCTATATATTCTCACCCCTTCACCCCCTTCCTCCATATCCAATTCTCAGCAATCAATCGATTCAATACCCTTGATTTCTCCGGCTTTCCCCTCAATTTCTCTCTTTTTCAAAGCCATATCAACATTCTTTTCTGTACTCCATCTAGTCTCCAAAGGTAAATCATCTTTTCGATTCAATTTTTCCTTCCGATCTGTAATTAGTATTGTGTTCGTCCGTCGGAATTGTTTTTTCAGTTTGTGGTTTTATTGATTAGATTCGATCAATTTGATTATCGAAAAACGGTGTTTTTGTTTATCGAAAGGATTAAAAAAAAAAAAAAAATTCCCGAAGAACGGTTTTTTGATTGTTCTGAAACGAAGATTTCAGATCTGTGATTAGTTTCTGTTTACGTGCGACTGATCTAATACTTGGATCTGTTATGATTTTTAACAGATGCAGATCTTCGTGAAAACCCTAACTGGTAAGACAATCACGCTCGAGGTCGAAAGCTCCGACACTATCGACAACGTGAAAGCAAAGATCCAGGATAAGGAAGGAATCCCTCCGGATCAGCAGCGTCTAATCTTCGCCGGAAAACAGCTCGAGGACGGCCGTACGCTCGCCGATTACAACATACAGAAGGAGTCCACGCTTCACCTCGTCCTCCGTCTACGCGGCGGCATGCAGATCTTCGTCAAAACTCTAACTGGCAAGACGATCACGCTCGAGGTCGAGAGCTCCGACACGATCGACAACGTCAAAGCTAAAATCCAGGACAAGGAAGGTATTCCTCCAGATCAGCAGCGGTTAATCTTCGCTGGCAAGCAATTGGAAGATGGACGGACCTTAGCCGATTATAACATCCAGAAGGAATCCACTCTCCACCTCGTCCTCCGTCTCCGTGGCGGGATGCAAATCTTCGTCAAAACCCTAACCGGCAAAACAATCACCTTGGAAGTCGAGAGCTCTGATACTATCGACAATGTAAAGGCCAAAATCCAAGACAAGGAAGGGATTCCTCCAGATCAGCAGCGGTTGATTTTCGCTGGTAAGCAATTGGAAGATGGGCGAACCCTAGCGGATTATAACATCCAGAAGGAGTCGACGTTGCATCTGGTGCTGAGGTTGAGGGGTGGGATGCAGATATTTGTCAAGACCTTGACTGGGAAGACTATTACTCTGGAGGTGGAGAGTTCTGATACAATTGACAATGTCAAGGCTAAGATACAGGATAAGGAGGGGATT
This sequence comes from Vaccinium darrowii, assembly GCA_020921065.1. Classification (NCBI taxonomy): domain Eukaryota; kingdom Viridiplantae; phylum Streptophyta; class Magnoliopsida; order Ericales; family Ericaceae; genus Vaccinium; species Vaccinium darrowii. Next base: position 118,214 of record JAFMTH010000022.1, on the reverse strand, counting down.
CCGCCTGATCAACAGAGATTGATTTTTGCTGGGAAGCAGTTGGAAGATGGGCGGACTCTGGCTGACTATAATATCCAGAAGGAGTCTACCCTCCACCTTGTCCTGCGTCTGCGTGGGGGGTGTTTCTGAAGCCGTTCAGTTCATGTTTCCGGTTGGTTACTGAGCATCTATGGCAGTATGTTTATCGGTTATAAATCAAATAATTCTGTCTGTTTTTCCTATCTGTGTTGGATATTTGATGATAAAATTGTGGAGTTTGGTATTTTAGAATAAATACGTTTTACCCCTCTTGTGGATGCTGAATCTGTATTCTGGCTTTTTGTTTGAAATTGCATCGTGCATTATGGGTTAGTGGGTTAAGTGACGGAGATTGAGATGATCACTACAACAAAGTTTAGTATAGATTGGTTTTGTGAATGTTTCCTTTTATTAGTTGCCTTTCGGTCAATGTATGAGGCCTATTTTAGCCTGGTATATGTTACGAGTTGAAGCTTGTCTTCGTATTTATGGAGGTCATCTATAAATGGGTCTATGTTTATGTCATTGGTCTAGTAGAGTTGAGGTTGATCAAATTGTTCATGGACCATGAGAATTTGTGGTTTTTTTTTTTTAATAATGAAAATAGCAGTTCTTTTTCGTTTTGGCGGGTTAAATTCTTGTTGAAGAACAAACACAGAAAACAAGAGGGTAAGAGTATAACATTGATAACCTAGCAATGCAAACCTTAGGAACAGATTCTAGAAAACAAGCCTGGACAAGATCCAAAACTATGAAACAAAAGATGAGGGGTTTACTTCTATCACCCAGGAATCTGTCATGCATACCCAGCTGTTTAACAATCTTTGGAATATACCCCTTCAGCAACAACTAACGAGGCCCTTGAGTTTGGGAATGTTCCTTTTGTTTTGCATTCTTGCATACAAGGTTCGTGTCAAAATATGTACACCGCGTTCACAATGGTGAGTTAGCTGTTCGGAAAAATTTCCTAATGTTTATGTAGAAAATGAAAGGCAGTAGTCCCAAAATCTAAAAAGTCGAGGGTTTGCAAGACAATAGTAAAAAGAATTTGACCATGAGGCTTTCAGAAACTTGTTTGCTGTGATTCATTTGAACCAGAATATGTTTTTTATTGGATGTTTATGGTTTGAGAGGAGCATATTATAAGAATATTATCTATGAAAACATACCTCTGTCAGACCACTTGTGTATCGTGATCGCTTTCCTTTTTCTGGAGGGAGCATCTTTGTTCCAGAAAAATATAACTGCTATGGCAAAGCTGGGCCAAAGAAACAACCAGGCTGACCTAGACCTAGTCGATAAATCAGGAATACAACTACAAAAACAGAATCTGCAAAACTCGACTAATGCCGCTGACCACTCTATTGTTCTGTTCTTGGTCCTTATACTTGGACGATCTGCATTTGGGCGATAAGACTGCCCGCAAATTGAACCCGTGGTTTTCACTGACTGGCTTACACCGTCATCATCTGCGTTTGTGGACTATTTGGTGGCCAACAGGTCAAAGAACCTTATTTTCGTTTTGTGGGTTTCGAGTTATGCTGATCAAATGCACTAATGCTATTGCCTTGATGCGCCGTAGTACAGTTCTAAGACAAAAGTAAACTTCCGGTGCTGATGTTTACAGTGAATGAGCGCTGCTCCATTTTGTTCTCACTTGGTGGTGTATTTTTATGTATCTTTCAGAAGAAAGTTAGTCTGCTGTCAGTGTCATGTTTCTTTTCCAAAGTTTTGTGGTGAATAATTCAGGGGAAAAATACAAAATGTCCGCCATACTTTACACTCAGTTACATATCGCATCCCCGACTTTGACTTATTTCAATTTACCTCCTAAACTTAAACTTCGTTCTTCGAAATGACTCCTTCCGTCCTAATCCGTTACCTCACTAACAGAAAATGATGAGGTGAACGTGAACGGAGAGTAAAAATCGTTAGTGGGCGCACAAACGCCCAAAAATGACGTAATTTTGGGGCGGCCCAAGGGAAAAAAAAAACACGTAAAATCAGTCTCTCTCTCTCTCTCTCTCTCTCCTTTTCCCAACCACATCTTCCTCTCCAAACCCAAATCAAATTAAGTCAAAATCACAGACCCAATTATTTATCTACCTGTGAACACCCCGCGGGAAGTCCACGAAAATAAAGTAGTGTTTAGGAAAATGGTTTGATTGATTGGATGGAGTCGCCACCCGGGTTTGAGTACCGTACCCAAGAAACCAATTGAAAAATAACTCTTTTACCCTTGGAATAGAAATATTGCACCAGTCTGCTTTTATTGAGATTTCTCGGGTCCAGGAGCTAGGTTACGAGAGAGGAAGGAATTTAAAGCACCCCTCTCACCCAGTGTGACCACCGGTCTCTACTAAATGTTTTTAAGGGATTTAGAAAATGCTATTTGGATGAACTATGATCCTCACATTCATGCAAGAGCATCAAAATGCTTTAAAAGATTAATCAGATGGGTGTGAATGCTTGTGCTCATGTCATGTATGGATGGTTTATTTGCATAAGACGTTGAAACTTGTTCAAATCATGCTCAAAATGCTCTGAGATCCTCTAGAAATTGATTGCAAACACCAAATTTGCCACACCTGGATGGCAATTTGGGCACCTGAATTAGGTAGATCCAGGCGCTTGGATTGAATGCAGGCGCCTGAAATGAGAGGATCCAGGCGCCTGGAAAGCCTACCAGACAGTAACCTCAAAACCTCATTTCCCATAATAAGTCCCAAGTATAATGCTCATAACTTATGCACACATGCTCAGAATGGTGTTTAATGACTCTGTGGACTGAATGAACCTCAAAATCATCTCATGAAATGATATGAACCTATGAAACCATGATTTTAGAATGCTTTGATGGATAGAATGGAAATGTCACTAAGGCATGTATCAAACTCTCCTATGCATAAGGTGAATCTTGAAGTATAGTAATGGTCATGAAAGAAGAAAGAAAGAGAATGATATGGATTTGGATCATGAAATGACTTGAAAAAGCCATATGATGGATACACATGCACTCAATACACTCTCTCTACTTAATATGGAACTTTTGATGTAGCATGAGATTAATAAAAGATGTCATGCAATCCTAAAAATGCAAAACTTCCTCTTTTGAACCTCACTTGTTCTTCAAAGTATCACTAAATATCCTTTTAGAAAAATGGCCATTTAGATCATGTAATGTCAATATTAAACAGAAATGATGCATCGATGATCAAAATGAATGAATAGAACATGAAGAGAACAAGAAGCATAGTAAGGGGAATGGAATCCAGGCGCCTGCATTGAGTAGATCTAGGCGCTTGGATTTGCTACTGACACACAAAATAAATTTTCTTCCTTCTTGCATGATCCAAACCTCTTCCAAATCCTCCACTAGTATAGAAGACTAGTAAGTACTTGGTTGAGTTCCCCTCAGGGCCTATTTGACCACTTTGGTAGAAAAATCTACCTTGAAAGATTTGATTTGATGAGCTTGGGTTTGGTTTTTGGAGAAATTTTAGTAGTTGAATGGACTGGATTTTGGTTTGGAAGTGTATCAAACTGATTGTAGGTGGTTTGATTGTGGATGATGAAAAATGGGTGGAATCAAGTGAATATGTGGAGCTAGGATGGGGGAAAATTGGGTTTTGATGGTTGAAAATGGATGGAATTGAGAGGGATCAGTTGGGGATAGAATTTCTGAACAATTTTCAGCAGCATAACTGTATAGAAAGTGAGAGAGATTCCGCCTCCTCCAAATGAGAGAGATAAGGGCATTATATAAGCATGAAAGGTCCAAAATGGACCCTTAGGATGGCTTAGGGGTGCACCTAGAGTCTCCCTATTTTCCCTCCACTCTCTCTGAAAATCCCTGCAGAAATCCTCTTCAAAATCCTTCAAGACGCTCCTTCCCTTCCATTTCACCTTAGGGATCAAGTATCTGGAGTGAGTCCGGGTGCCTGGAATAGGGAATCCAGGCGCCTGGATTGAGTCTGGGCGCCTGGAATATGGGAATCCAGGCGCCTGGATTAGGAGACAGCACAACATATGAAACTTCGCGGGGCTATTCCGGGTGGTACCGAACTCTGTTTTATGCATGGTTTGAAGCGTTGGAAGCTTGTCAAGTCTACTTTCTAACCGAAGTGATTTGAACCCAATATGATTTGTACATCAAAATCTATGACCATTTTACCCTCAGAAGGTTGGAAAAATAAATTGTTTTGGTAAAACGGGCACATCTCCCTCATTTCAAAACGGATTGGGACATATCATATATATAAAAAAGAGGGTTTTGAAAGTACTAGAGGGTGGTGAAAGCTTGGGTTTATTTTGGAGAGATTTAGGTGGGGTTTCCAAGTTCACAATCAAGCTTCGCGTGCTCTTGTCTGACATTTTCATCTTTGGGGATGCTTGATAAGTTTCTCAGGTCAAAATCGGGGTGTCTACACTAACAAAAAAATTTCAAAAAAATATCTCAATTTTTTTTTTTGGAAATAATTATTTATCAAAAAAATTAAATTCTTAAAATTGTTATAAAAAAATAAATACATCTAAAAAATTATTTCGGAAATAATATTTTTCAAAAAAATTTATTTAAAAAAATTATTTTGGAAATAGTATTTTTTAAGAAACTTTAATTTTTTTTATTAAAAAATTGTTTTCAAGAATTGTTTTCCAAATTAAAAAAAAAAAAAAACTGATTGTGATTGTTCTAAAAAGTATTTTCAAGTAAATGTTTTTGAAAATAGTTTTTGTTTCTCCAAAATTGTTTTAAAAAATTATTTTTTTAAAAGTTGCTCTTTAAAAAAATATGTTCCTTGTTTAAAAAAAAAAACCTAAGGAAGACTGTTTTTGGTATAAAAAAAAAATTATCCTATAAATAATCCCACGCGAATCTAACATGGGGTTCGGTAGATTATGGATGAAATTATTACCCGGACATAAATAAAAAATATCTTTATTTTAATAAAAAATAAAGATTCTTTAAAAAATACTATTTCCAAAATAATTTTTTTAAATAAAGTTTTTTTGAAAAATATTATTTCCGAAATAATTTTTTATATGTATTTATTTTTTTGAAAACAATTTAAAAAAAATTAATTTTTTTAGATAAATATTTATTTCTGAAAAAAATGTGAGGTATTTTTTGAAAAAAATAATTTTTTAGATAGATAATTGGGTCTGTGATTTTGACCTGATTTTGACCTAATCTGATTTGGGTTTGGAGAGGAAGATGTGGTTGGGAGGAGAGAGAGAGAGAGAGAGAGAGAGAGTGATTTTCGGTGTTTTTTTTTGGGTTTTTTTTTCCCCTTGGGCCTCCCCAAAACTACGTCGTTTTGGGGCGTTTGTGCCCCCACTAACAGTTTTTACTCTCCGTTAACGTCCACCTCATCATTTTCCGTTAGTGAGGCAACGAATTGGGACGGAAGGAGTCGTTTTGAATAACGGAGTTTAAGTTTGGAAGGTAATTGAAATAAGTTGAAGTTTGGGATGCGATATGTAATTGAGTATAAAGTATGGGGGGCCTTTTGTATTTTTTCCTAATTCATGTCATCATAAGCAAGAGCTACAATCAAACCAGAGGCATGCCCCTGGGAACCAAAACCCCAAGAGGCCTTAGACTCTACACATACAACACCATACAACACCAGCACTAGAGACAACTAAACCCGTCGCATGGTCGGAAAGGTAGGTGTCCAGCATATCCCCTGCTTGCGAACTTATTCAATATGGTGATTATACTTTGCCGAAAACACTCTCTTTTGAAATATGGTGATTATAAGAGTAGAAAAACAACATAGAGGCTGAGAAACTTGGAATTTTGCCCTAATTTTTGTTGTTGTTAGAGAACACATGCATACAAACTATGAAACCATGCATGATATACGTACACCAGGACATGCATGGGAAGGCAATGTGAAAAAGAGATTTTCCAGTCAAGCTTCGACTTAAGAGTTAAGACACTAAAGAGTGTCCAATACGTAATGCAAGTTTTTCCAAAAGCAGAATTAAATACTTTGTCCTTTGCTTAGCCAACTATGCAATCTTATCTCTATCTTCACCACGATTCCTCTATCCAATTATGAATGTTTTCCTGCCAACTAGCACACATGGACATAATGGAGATGGAGAAATGCGAAATTCACATAAAAAAAAAAATGCAACAATAATGTTAATAGTGATATTAAATTATTAATACTATTAAAATACCACAAAAATTTAACAGTCCCCCACCTATTTTAACATTAAAAGAGAATTCTAGACAACAAGGGAATATTATGCATCATGAAGTTGTGCTTTGCATTACAACTCCGATTAGTGAAATAGTAATCTCTACTCTAGAGTTAGTAGTGGTCTCCGACTTGAATTATGACTGCTTAGGAGAAATAAAAAATACTATCCACGCATAATAGTCCAGGTATTGACATGAGCTTTAGTAGCCAGGAAATTACGGCCTTGTGCTAATCCCGATTTTCATAAGCGACTTTGGGAATAAAGGCTAATTATCATAGGAAGTGGGCCCACCTCCACGCTCACATGGGTGAAATTTGTTAAGGATGCTCCTATAATTCTAACACCCCAACTCATAAGTGCTGCATAATTTCATTGAGAGTTCCTTAAAAACTCAACCTCCAAAACAGTGGAGGATAAATGCATTCGCGCCATAGGGATGGACTTAATTTAGCAATCAGTGGATTTCTAAACGGCCATCGTATGATTCGTCGTACCATTGAACCTAGTTACAGGATCTCTGGTCCCTAGGTTGGGTACGTATCCTCATATGTGGCTCATAAATTTTCTGCAGTTCAAAACAATAAAAATAAAAAAGAACCACGGGAATTTAATTTCAGTAAGATAATATAGATTTCATTAAATTGGAACACATCACAAACTACTGCTTCCACCTGAAGAAAGTAACCAGAGCTAGTGTTCTAAGAAAGCTATGTACAAATTTTTTTTATTAGCGTTCATTAACCATTTATTAAGCGTCGCAAAAAAACACGACCACCTCATCATAGGCGTTGAGTGATTCGAAACGGAGAAGCTCGTAAACATCATATCGGTCCTTCAAGCTGAGGCCCAACGTGAAGAACCAGGTTTGGTCATACACTAATTCGGAATAACCGTCGTGGTCCTCCTACTCATGTTTCCAAAACCTCCAATTAGGTCAAATGGCCAGCTCACTGTGAGTCTTGGGAGCAGGTTGGGATCCTACAAATTAAAACCATTCATTGCAAGTAGTAGCAGAAGCACGTTAGTGGAGACTAAAGGTGTCAAATGAGTTATGACGTGCCGGTCTAGCCCGTTTAGTTTCTTGTTGTGCCTGACCCATTTATTAGTCGTGCTGGTGGTGTGCCAGTCCATTTTTAAATATGCTCGGCTCAGCCTAGTCCAAGGGTAGGCCTAAATCCATGTCGTGCTCATGCCCATGCCCGTGTCAATTCCCTATAGTGTCATTGCCTTTGCTCAATTGGGATTTTTATATTATTGCGGATCATAAATACGAAAAAAAACTTTTAGACCAGATTTTTTTTTTGAAATGGGAATACAAAATACAACAAAAAAATTAATAATATATATTATTAATAATTCCAATTTTGTAATACGCTAGATGTAAATAGGTAAGAGTTGCATCACTATAGTTCAAGTACATCCCAACTAAGTTAGCGAATGGAATTAAAAAAGGGACCAACAAATACGGATAGGGACTATATTCATAAATTTTTATACAATTCAATACACTTTTTAATTTAAAATTTCAGGAAAAAAAAATTCAAATCGTATCCCTTCCGAAACGGGAGATGATCTTACCACCGCCTTTCTCCACCGCTGATCCGAAATTTCTCGTCAATTCCAAATCCCTCCTCTCCTTGTCCCCCACGGAATCACCAAAATCCCTCTCTATATATTCTCCCCCACCTCTCCTCTCTTTCCTTCACACACATCCAATTCTCCTCATCAATCATTCGACACCTTCTCTCTCTTAATTCCTCCATTGTTTGAAACCCAAATCAGGATGCAGATCTTCGTGAAAACCCTAACCGGCAAGACCATAACTCTCGAGGTCGAGAGTTCCGACACGATCGACAACGTGAAAGCGAAGATCCAGGACAAGGAAGGAATCCCTCCGGATCAGCAGAGGTTGATTTTCGCTGGGAAGCAGTTGGAAGATGGGCGGACTCTGGCTGATTATAACATCCAGAAGGAGTCTACCCTCCACCTTGTCCTGCGTCTCCGCGGTGGCTGTTTCTGAAGCTGCTGTTTTATCCATGGCTCTGGTTGGTTGCTGAGTAGACAGAGTAGTAGTATGTTTATCAGTTAGTATAAATAAATCAAGAATCTCGTCTGTTTTCGGTTTTAACCGTGGATATTTGGTAATGAAATTATGGAGTTTGGTTTTTGAATTTAGTAAAGATTTCTTGTTAATTTTAGATTTATTAGTTCTTTATCAAGCATATACTGGGGATTCATTGTTAGAGGGGAGAACTGTCTCTCACCGATTTTCATTCCTTCCGCGGTGTTGTGTTATGGTTTACTTTGCAGCTTTGAATGTCATGACAGGTAGCCCCAACTGTTGCTAGGGCTGCAAACGAACTAAACCTAATCGTGTCGATTGCATTCTGCTCTCGCTGAGCTCTTGCAGTTTTGAATTTTAGGACAGTATGCAGAGGTCTGTTTGCAATGTGGTAACATATAGGAGTTGAGATTGATCAACTCCTTAGACCGTCATTCACGGACCATGAACAGTCATGTCTGTGTCCCACGGGGTCCAGTTGTGGTGGCCCAAAGTGGTATTGGTGCATTGGTGCTCTAGTTTTACTTACCACGAACACGAGGTTTATGAACTACAAAACGAATCATACTGACCACAAAACCATACCACACCTACCTTATAGTAAGTAAAGCATGTGTTTATGGTAAGTAAATTGTGGTGAGTAAAGCCTGTGCTTCTGGCAAGTAAAGCCTGTGTTGGGTTTATAGTAAGTACAATTCTGCTGGAAAAGGCAAAACCACCTTCCTTCTTGTGGTGGTAAGAAATATTATGTTACCATGTTATCAAGATTTATTTGATTATGTTTCCATAGTCTAGATTTGATTATGGAAATTCTGTTTCCATAGTTTAGGATTTGATTATATTTCCATAATTTAACGCTTCACTCTTGTATAAATGCAAGACCCTATGTACTTGTTCGTTTCAATGGAAAACAATATATTGCTTATCTCGGATTTTCACATGGTATCAGAGCTATAAGATCTAGGCCTTGTGGATATCTGTTTCCCGACGGAGGGCCAAAGTCTCGACGACGTCCGCCGGGCACTCATGGTATACTCACGTCTGCCACCATAGACTAATCTCCTAGCTCTCGGCAACTACTGAAATCCACCGCCATAAACTAACCTTCCGGCTCCTGACTTCTCTTAGTTTTCTTTTTCTGGTTTTTCCTGGTTCTCTCTCCTAGATCCTAGTTTCTCCCTCTTGGCTCCTGGCTTCTTCTTCCAATTCAAGTTGGTAGACCTACTTGAGTTTGAGGGGGATGTTAGCATAATATTAAGAAATACAGAAAATTGGTATAAAGGCCAAGTTTGAGACTTTAAATGGTGTTTAGTCTAGCCTAACTTATTTTAATGCCTCTAATACATTAATGTAAAATTTTTGTGGGTTCAAGGACAAAACTAGACAAAAATACCCTTAATGATAAAAAACAAATTACAATAGGAAAACTTGGCGGTGCACATGCTCTGACGCGTGAGGCCTTGAAAGCGACAACACAAGTACTCTGACCCGTGAGGCATGCACATGCTCTGACCAATGACACAACGAAAGCGACTGCCAGACTTTCCCGTCTCTCTCTCTCTCTCTCATGTATGTGTGGGACAAAATTGATGGAATGGGACAATTAATTTTTCTCTCTTCAATTTTGGGATTCAATTTTAGGGGGGGTTTAGGCTCTTTGGAGTAGGGTATAGCGGGTTTAGGCATTTTGAGTTTAGACACTTAGGGTACACCTTCCAATTATGAGGTTTTAGTGGTTTATGCACTTTCATAGGGTACCCTAATGTTTTAGGCACTTTCATAGGGTACCCTATGGTTTAGGCACTTAGGGTGCACTTTTCAATTATAAGGTTTTAATTGTTTAGGCACTTTCATAGGGTACCCTATGGTTTAGGCACTTAGGGTGCACTTTTCAATTATAAGGTTTTAATTGTTTAGGCACTTTCATAGGGTACCCTAGGGTTTAGGTTTAGGGTGCACTTTCCAATTATAGGGTTTTAGTAGTTTAGGTACTTTCTAATAGGGTATCCTAGGGTTTTAGGCACTTTCATAGGGTACTTTAGAGTTTAGGTTTAGACACTTTCATTAGGTTTAGGCACTTTCATTAGGTTTGGGGGTTTAGGCACTTTCATTGACTAGTGAAGGCATTTTTGGAATGTGTGTGTGATTTGTCTTCTTGCCATTAAAAAATAAGTTGATGTCCTTATTGAAGTAAAGACTCCTTTACTATGTCCTTCCAAAAAACGGACCCTAAGAAATATTATGTTACCATGTTATTGAGATTTATTTGGTTATGTTTTCATAGTTTAGATTTGATTAAGTTTCCATAGTTTAGGATTTGATTACATTTCCATAATTTAGCGCTTCAATCTTGTGTACTACTTATTATAAAAGACCCAGTTGGTGTTTGTCTAGCACCTCAGTTAAATTACAAAAATATCCTTCACTTTCTAATTTATGGCAGTTGCATCCTGAGAATTGGAATATATCAGGATGACACTTTCCACTCACCACCTTACGTCTGTGACCTTATGAAAACTGTTGGATTGCCTTTGGTTTGTTGCAATTTCGTGCGGTCTATTTGTTCAGTGAAATGATTCTGTGAGTAAATATGAATTAATCAGATTGCTTGGTGCCTCCAGGTTTGCCCAGATAAAGGTCGAAAATGCCCTAGCTAAACATGCTTGCGTCGGCATTGTCATGACACGGCCAACACTCGCAACTCCATAATTCAAACTGTAAACCTTATGGCCGAAAGAGGTGAATGTCTTTTATTTTCCAATACCATATTATTATTGAATTGCGAAGTTATATCATTCTATTGATAACCCTGTGCATCTCTATAATTTGCAAAAATGGTTTTGAAATTAGGTATGCGAGTTTATAAATATTTGCTTGTAGTTCTATTGATTAGTTTCCACTTTCTACAGAATCGTCCCACAAAAAACATTGCTTCCATTTTCTATAATTTTTGTTATTGAAACTTCGCCTAGATTATCATATGCTGAGTGCTTGGAATTTCACAAAAAACATTGCTTCCATTTTCTTATGCGTTACATAGTATATATTGCAATAATTCGTGCATTATCAACCATCACTCCCTCCGGTAAACCCCGCAATTACTTGGCCGCTGTCGCACGTGCCCGGTACCCTATGTACTTGTTATTTCGATGGAAAACAAATATATTTCTTCTAATTTTTCATAGAGGGCCTCATTTAATAAGTCTATTTCAGGCTTCTAAAACTAATGAGCCGGCACTGCAACTCTATTGGAGGAGTCCAGCTCCTCTCCAATCCCTTCAAATGGATTGGAGAGAGAAACCTCTCCAATTTCAGCCTAGAAATTTTCTTTTCTGATTATACTCAATGATTGGGACCGTTCATTCTTTTGAACTCATTGAGAGCATCAAGCATGCAGAAAATCAAGTTGACCGACTTTCGTTTTGTATGACTTCGAAACACATTTATATTGCAAATATAGTAGAATTGGATTTTGTTCCAATGTTGCAATCTTATTTTTGCATGATAAACAATCACTACCATTGAAGTGGGATTGTAAAAAAAAAAAAATCCCGGATCGAAATTGGAGACTTTGGATAGGGCTGGACTCCTATTGGAATACCATTCTTATTCCTCGTACTTGAACGATCTGCGTTGAAGGAAATAGAGAGTTCACAACTTGATCCCCATAGCAGTTGTGGGCAAACCTGAGACCAGCATGCGGAAGAACCTAATTTGTGTTCAAATCTACCAACTAATGCCTCAGTTCCAAGAGGAATTCAGAATTACTAATTTTGTGGTGCTGTTATTTACAGTGAATAAAATTAAGCAGCTGCCTTTTATATCCAGTGGACGAGTCGGAAATTAAAATTTGAGGGGGGCCGAATTATAAAAGAAATCTTGGTATGATGATTTTTTTAAGACTAAATTTAGTCATTCGAGTTTTTATGAGAAGATTTTGATAAAATTGAAAATTAATCTTGTGCATTATTGTTATTATATCATTCGATCTCACGATATCATTTACCATAATTTAGTGTTCTCAAAGTGAAAATTGTTCTTCCTTTTTTTTTTTTCCGAAATTTTATTGAGTTTTTCTAAATATCTATAAAAAATATGCAAAATATACTCCAAAAATAGGAAATTTTAGCTCTGCCACTGCTTTTATAACTTTTTTTTATTAGCAATTTTTTTTATATCACAAAGATAAAAGTATAAAATCATTGCAATAGATTCTTTTTTTTTTTTTTTGAACAGCAAAATAGTTTTTATTAACTTTGTTACAAATATTAAAAGGATATGAAGACAATTACATCACAATGGGAGGAATCATTCCAACAACGTTGGCGCCCAATCGGCCCGACATCATATACCACTCCAAACCCAGCAAAACAATTTATTGGTAAGATACCAACCAAGATAAACAGGAACTTCTCAAACAGACATGTCTCATAGGGTGGTGTGTGTTGTCCCTCATGCGTGCTGATCCCATCCGGGCCATTCGTGCTCGGCAATCAACGACACAGATTAGTTCGATGATAATAGATGGTGTATATCTGTTTGGATCAAAGCAAATTAATGCCGTTGATCGCCGAGCACAAACAGCTCTGATGGGGTTAGCCTGCATGCACGCCCCCCGTTTTACCCTATGAGTTTACACAACATGGAACTTGGCTAATGTCAAAACATTGACTGGAAACAGGCTGGCACTAATCCTGAAAATCTTAAAATCAGATTATGACATCGATCAGTACTAATTAAGCCCTTGAAGTGAGTAGCTCAATCACCAATCCAGGGGCACTAATAAATAGCAGAACAACCATTTGAATAATTAGCCACCACATCAGCTTGACCTGCTACAACCACCTCACCCCAGTGTTCCAACAAAATCTGCGGCTGACACAATTGCATCTGTAGCCACATTCCAGATTCACAAAAATCTTCTTCAAGAAACACATTGCACCAGTAATTTTGCTACATGTTTGCTTGATAACTGTCATTTGAAGCTACATCAACCACCACTTCGAGATTGATGTGAAGGACTAAAAAATGGTAGAACCCACTCACTCAAAATCAGCACTGCTATATATCCAGAAAGTATTCAGAATTTGAAATTTAACAGCCCAGATTCACTTGACCCAGAATTTGAAATTTGACGGTCTAGATTCAAGAAATTTGACGGTCCAGATTACTTGAATCTGGACCGTCAAATTTCAAATTCTGGGTACCTAGACTTTCTGGACTCAAAACATTTACCCCACTGTCATATTGCTCAAAACATAGAGACTCCCACAGCACACCTCAAACAAGCCCAGCCCAGACACACCCCTCTAACAGAAAAGGACATACCCCCAGCAGCAAAACCTAACAGCAACATAGACACAAGAGAGACACAAACAACCCAAAACCACCCCAAACACCAGAAAGACCCAAAACAAAAGGAACACCCAAAACACTACCCATATTCCCCAGACAACACCAACACTCCCAAAACAAACAAGAAGCCACCGTCCAAATAGAGACCACAGCCGTCCCAAAACCAAGAAAAACCCCACCCCACAAACAGACCTAGACTCCAAACCTAAATAGGACAAGCATAAAGTCGACAAACAGACCCAGTAATTGCATCCTACTATCTATCTTCTTTGAATGTCCATCATGAACTACCTTTGAAGTTTCTGACTTTATCCTAAATGGCTAAATCCTAAAGAAGTCCCGACTTGGCTTTTGGTGCACAACGCTACCGAGAGACTCTACAATGCATACTAACGGAAACAAAATGTTTCAGCCAGTGGTGGCGGAGGTGATGTACAGCTCCGTACACTAATGCACGGGCTCCGGCCCACCCAAAAGTACTTTTCTAGTTGACCAGCTAAATTAGAAAAGCGTTTTTGGGAGTATAATTCAGTCCAAAATTCAGTGAGGCTGATGATGTTGCACTTTTTTGGTTGGATAATATCTACATAGAAAAATTATGACAAATAAATTGGTGGAGGCCTGTAAAAAAGATGCGTAAAATTCACGACATTCGTTGAGCTAGGTTCTTCTTGATAGCAAGTGCGAGAAATGACTATAACCCTATAGTCTCGTTTGTTTGAGCGGATATAAATGGATGGGATATGAAATCCTATGAGATATGGGTGTGATATGAAATCTTTAGGATATTACTTAGGCTATCAATGGATGGGGAAAATCCGTATCCGGTATTTGTGTTCAACGGGATATAGCAATTGGAAATCATTTTTTTGTTATTTAAGCCATTGGAAAATTAATATCCCATTCAAAATAAGACTTGCCATGAGATTTCAAATCTCATCCAAAATAAGTAAAACAAATATGGAATTTTGGGTCCCACTCCATCCCACCAAACAAACATGGCCTATGTCGTTTCGGTAAACATATGGGTACAGACGGGAGTGTCCAGAAAATGTACCGATCGTGTTTGGGGGCCCACTTTTGGGTCCCACACGAGTGATCCGAACTGTTTATTATTTTGAAAACATTTTTCCGAGGGGCCTCACAAAATTTCAGCTCAATCGGACGGTTAGAAGTGTTTGAACCAAAATCTCACCGTTTCAATAAAAAAATGAACGGTTCGGATCACTTGCATAAGACCTAAAAGTGGGTCCCCGAACACGATCGGTACATTTTTTGGACACTCCCATCTGTACACGTAGTTGGGTCCTATGTGGTTTCAATGTCTATTAAACCAACACCCAACCAATAATTGTTCAAACACATAATGCAATTAGCTAAGTGGCTTATATTGGAAAATTCACCCTTTTATAATAAATAAACACTAAAAAACTTAGTTTCTTAATTTTTTGGACCCAAAACTAATAAAATTTATGATTTCTGACCAAAACAATTCTTTCAACAAGTAAAAACATACTCCTAATAGCTAATAAATTTTGCACTTTGGATCAAAACAGTTCTTCCAGTGGCTAAAAAGAGTCATTTTGTTTCAGAATAAAGAGTTTATAGTTTTTCTTACCTGTTATTATTAGAAATGATTAATTTTTAAATATGTCTTATTTTTTGGTCCATTTCATGACGTGTTTCGACACATATGTATTGAGAAACAACAAGAAATTTATTGTCATTTCTCATTCATGGAGGGCATACGTCACTTGATAAGAAAGGAAAAAAGGGAAAAAAAATTTGTGGACTGCTTAAGTTTATATTTGCGGTTAGGTACTGGTAGAAGATGAGAGATCCATCACCCATCGAATCATGTGCACTACCATCTAGTGATTGATTACCAACTGCCAAGGCCCCATAACCGATATTATTCTTTTATTATGAAAAAAATTTTTGGGTACCGGGTGTGTACCCGAACTCTGTACCCGGATCGTCCAAAAGTATATTGAATGACCCAGATCGAAACTCTCTGTCTCCTCCTCTCTCTCCTGTTTCTCTCTCCAAATCCAAACCGTCCAAAACCGAAGTGGACGGCCGGATGTGCGCGCTGGTACACGTGGTACTCGCTCGGCACTGAAAACTCGTTCTTTGATTAGAGTCCATTATTAGAACATCCACACATATTCTCCTCTTTGAGAAAATTCCTTGATATTTCTCGAAAATGGCAAAAAAAAAGGGCAAATAAAGTGCCACACTCAAACTGTCAAAATTTTCTCAAATCTGGCAAATATAATTCCTTTGTCATAGGAGTATTAACATCTATGAAAATTTTGTCATTTGAGATTGAGAGAGCAAAAATGAGAATGCCAATAGCAAAATGGCATATAAGAGTGTAGCACCTAGCCATATTGTTTTGACAAAATAGTAACATTCATTGTCTGAAAAATGAGAATGACAATGAAAACAAAATGACATTCCTGAGTGTGGATGCTCTTATCGTTTGAATTGTCACTTAAAAATCAAAACTGACTTATTGTGCTTTACGAGACAAATTATTCTATCACAATACATCGACTTAAAAACTTATTCAAGCCGTTGGAACAACACTATATCATTTTCTTTGTCTCAATCTATTAATTAAAGGATGATGACTTCACACGAGAATTTTTAGAGTCTCCAATCACATAGGAAGCTAAATTTTAATTTTTTTGTACCTTGAAAAATTTGGTATCACTTATCCTTGCATTGCATGTTGGCATGATATATACCTACGAGTCTACAACCAACTAAGAATCGGCTAACGCCTCTCCTCCTCTACTTCTACAAAATTTAGGGGCTGTTTGGCAGCCACATTTTTGCATTTTTAACTTTTGGCTATTTGGCAGGTTGGACATGAACACGTTTTCACGAAAATGACTTCTCTCATTTTAACAAAGAGGAGAAGTAAGAAAGTGGTCCAAACTCCAAAGGAGCTTTTCCACTTCTGTTTTTCTCATTCTCATTAAAAAGATCAAAAAACCCTGACTACTTTTCCGTAATACCCAAAAGCTCATTTTGTAATATTTTGTTTTAATTATTTAAATTTGCGGACTTAATTTCTATAATTTTTAAGTTGTCTGTTTTATTTTTATTTTTGTTCGTATGTAATATTACAGTTTTAATAATTATGGGTTCTCTTGTAATATTACGGCTTTAATTTTAGTTCGTATGTAATATTACGGCATTAATCTTGTTATATTACGGCTTCAATCCTGCAATATTACGGCTTCAATCCTGCAATATTACGGCTTTAAGTTCTGTAACGTAATATTACGGCTTTAATAAGAAATTTCACAATAAAACTTAAAAAAATTGATTAAAACATTTTTCATAACATTATACACAATTATAAATAATCAGGGGCAACATGGTAAAAAAACCAACCCATAATATATTGTCATCACATATCTCTCAAACACTACTTTTGCAAAATGCATTATGCATATATCATTCAAACACTCAACCACATTCTAGCCATAATTTAAAAAGTCAAAAAGTAAAAAAATGAAAAGTTAAAATGTAGGCTCCCAAATACTCTTTTACCATTACTGGTAGAGCCAGAATTTGCATATGGGGTGTTACTGTTTGATAGGACTAATTCTACTACTATTTATTGCATGCTGTTAATTTGTTAAAATATGAGCATAAAAAGTTCCAATGTGAAATCAAGCTTAGCGTGAGGTTTTGTTTTTTTGTTTTTTTTTATAAAAGAAATAAAAGCTTGTTTCGACTATATTGTGGTCTTTAAATTAAAGTTGCGGAGATATTATTTTTATGATCCAAACTGTTTGTCTGTTGAACAGATATTTTATCATTTGCATCGGCTACCGATAAATACTTAACTGACTTTCCCTTAGTCTCAGTTTGGATGGTAGTAACCTCAAGGGGGAATGGAAATGTGATGCCTTCTATCCATGATTCCAACGCTTGGAAGAGACAGGAATGGGAATGTGATGCTAGGCTTTCTGAAACTGACGTCTGGCAGAGATAGGAATAAAGATGTGATTCTCGATGATATATTCAACTAGGAATTACATTCCTATACTGAGTGAGAATCTGATCTTTCGCTTACCCCATTGGAATCTCAGATATTCATGACTCATTCATTAAGAAAAGGAAATGTTGACTTTAATATATTTTCAAAATAATTGTTTCTCGCGTAAGATTATTGAATTAATCCAAACACTGAAATGCAATTTTTCCAGCTATTAAATTCCTAAGAATTTAATTCCCAATAATCATATTCATATTCATACTCAAGAAAATTTTCAGGAATTTGATTCCCGATAATCATATTCCTATTCATACTCAAGATTATGGTCATTCAAACACAACCATAGTGTCAAAAAAAAAATTCCCCCAAAACTGAGGGGAGCATGTGCCACTCCCCAATCAAGATACCTCCGCCTCAACTTATTATTTTCTACTTCCTGCATCCCGTTCTAAGTGTGTTGCTTCCTACATCCAACTTGTTAAACAAACATCATCATTACTCTTTTCACATTAACTTTTACCTTCACTTTACGCATTTTACACCAAATTTTCACTCCTTTACAAAATTATCCTCCACTTTTACCAATTAACTCTTTACCCATTAACTTTTCAAAAGGGCAAAACAATAATTGTTCAATCTTTTACCCATTAACTTTTCAAAAGACACTCTTATTAATGGACATCCCAAAGTAGAATACTCAACGATTAAAAAGGATCGAGGGAGTAGTTATTAATAAAATGAAGTACATAAATATATATATAGATACACACACACACAAACAATTATCCAGTCAAGGATCCCGTACTGGAGGTTTTTGGATGTTTTTAAGGGTTTAAAACGTGTTTTTGCATGATTCTAACTGTCCAATGTGTTTAAAACGTATTTTTAAGGGTTCCCGTGAGATATTATCAAAAAAAAAAAAAAAATACCGGGAAGGGCTTGATCCAAGCAATTTTTCACGAAAACTGTACATATACAGGTTTACAAAAAAAGTGCTTGGAGAAGGAATTGTTTGCGTTAGTTTTTGCACTCGACAAATTTTGATCTTACCTCCTTGGGTCTAAGGTTGTTTTGTTCTCTAACCATGCCGTTTTACGGTACTTGCTTTCTAAGAAAGACGCAAAAACTAGGTTGATCCATTGGATTTTGTTGCTACAAGAGTTCGACTTTCAAATTCAGGATAGGAAGGGTTTCGAGTATTCAGTAGCTTACCACTTGTCGAGGATTCTGGTTGATTCTTCTTGCGACACGGTGCCTCTACGTGACTCATTCCCTGATAAGCAACTTTTCGTGGTGTTGCAAGTCCGGCCCCCATGGTTTGATGATATTGTGAATTACCTAGCCACTAGTGAGATTCCATCTCATTGGTCCCAACAAGATAAAGGGACGATTTTTCTAACAGGTTGGGCATTATTTATAGGGGGATCCGGTACTTTTCAAGTATTGTGCGGACCAATTGATCCGGCGTTGTGTCCCCGAGTGTGAGTGCCATAGTGTTATTACTTTTTGTCACACTCTTGAGTGCGGGGGACATTTTAGTGGCAAGAAAACGGTAGCCAAAGGTGCTGCATAGTAGCTTCTATTGGCCAACCCTTATTAAGGATGCCCACGAGTTTTAAAAGACGTGTCTTCGGTGCCAACACTCTGGGAATATGTCTCGCCGAGACATTGTTAGCCCAAAGGTTTCTATAGAACCTTGGTGATTTTTGATGATAACAAAATTGATTTTATTATTTGGAGAAATATATTTTATTTTGTGATATTGGTACTCAATTGAATTCATTGTTTATTTTGTAGGATTTGGTTGAATTATAATGGAGAGATTCTACACCAAATCATTATCTCCAATAGTCAAGATTTTAATTGGAAGGAAAAAGATTAAGGACAAATCTTTTCCTATAGAAAGTAAAATGTTGAAGGATATTCAAAGATCTTAGAAATACGGACCAGCTCATTTTGGAAAGCTCTTCTCTCAATTTCAAAAAGCTAGAAAGGTTTACAAGGAAAGTCTGGCAATTGGAGGATTACATTATGGCTGCCAAATCAAGCTGAAACGGCTAATGCTATACAAGGAATGAATCATGGTTGTCTTGTATCAAGACAATGTGGATTGGTAAAATTCCATATTTGAAATGGGGCAAATAACGTGCATGTGATGATGCATATAAAGTGAGGAAGATTGAACGTGGCATATTAAAAAAATTCCCATGGAAAAATATTGGTGTGCCATCTTTGTTATTCAACTCAAAGCTTCATATTGTTTTTGTCAACACTTTTGAGAGTGTTTAATTTGTGAGATTTCATTGTAAAAGGGAGTGTGACCCCTTGTGAAAGGTTATCTTTTTGAGTGATTTTTGTGTGAGAAAAAATCACTCGGTTAGGCGTGACTAACACCGGAGTCAAAAATAGTTGGAGCAATTGGGGATAGATTGTTCGTTGTAAAGGTTTCTCTAGCACCTGTGAAGCTAGAAAGTGTTACTATTGGAGATAGTGCACCAAATCGAGTTGGACACTTGGGGAGTGGATTAGGCCGTAAAGTTACAGATCGAACCATGATAAATCTCTGTGTTTGATTTCTCTCTACTTTTTATTTGCTATTATATATAATTGCATGTGTGCTTGAATCAATTTAATTTTATAATTGGGTGTTGCACTTAGATTTTTAATTCCGCATTATTTTTCGTGAAACACAATTCATCCCCCCCTTGTGTTGCTATCTGGTCTAACAGACATGATGCAGCTATCCTCTATCTTAGTTGTGGAGATTTTCGATGTTTAGGGGATTGATTTCATGGGCCCGTTCCTGAACTCCTTTGGGAATGAATATATATTAGTTGCGGTTGATTATGTTTCAAAGTGGGTGGAAGCTGTAGTCACCAAGACTAATGACCACAAGGTGGTTATCAAGTTCTTGCAAAGCAATATCTTTACTAGGTTTGGCTGTCCACGTGCTATTATAAGTGATGAGGGGACCCACTTCCTTAACAAGTACTTTGCGGCCCTAGTCCGGAAATACTCCATAACTCATAAGGTGGCAACACCTTACCATCCGCAAAATAGTGGCCAAGTCAAGGTTTCAAATAGGGAGATTAAGAAAATTCTTGAGAGAACGATGGGTGCATCACGCAAAGATTGGTCAACTCGATTGGATGATGCGTTGTGGGCCTACCATACTGCATATAAAATCCCTATTGGCATGTCTTCTTATCATATAGTTTTTGGTAAGGCATGCCACTTACCGGTGGAGTTGGAATATCGGGCATTGGTGAGCCATTAAAAAAGTTTAATATTGATATGGCCGCTGTCGGGTCTCATCGCCAACTCCAATTAAGTGACCTTGAAGAGTTGCGCAACGATGCGTATGAGAGTTCGTGAATTTATAAAGACAAGACTAAAGCTTTTCATGCTAAACACATTGTTCCATGCTAAACACATTGTTCGAAAGTCTTTTGAGCCTAACCAAAAGGTGTGGCACTTTAACGCTTGCTTGCGTTTGTTTCCCGGTAAGTTGAAGTCTAGGTGAGATGGACCATTTTTCGTCCACAAGGTTTTCCCTAATGAGGAGGTTAAAATTAAAAATCCATGTGATAATACAATTACCAAGGTTAATGGTTAGTGACTTAAACTATATATGGAGGGAATTTATAATGAGGAGGTGATAGATGAGATTAATTTGATCGATCCTGTTTATTCAGATCTTTGAGCGTTCGAGAAGTCTATGAGACTATAAATCCTTGAAGTTTGAGACAACTCCAGTGTTAGCCATGCTCGAATGGCTATCAATGGTCCGGTATAGCCACCTAATTTGTAGCCTTAAATTTATGTATCTGGGTTTTTGAAAATCTTATTGCAGTGTCTCGGATAGTCATTAAAGACGATTGGTTCTAATTTCTTAAAGGAAAAACCTTGAGTGATTTAACCTGTTGAGTCATGACTTAGCCGGGATTATTATGATGACCTTCTCTACACGAATTTAAGTGAGAAATTAGAGAGAGTACCCGTGTCTTTCGCTTGAAGACAGTGGTGGATTTCTTTGTTTTTGTACAATTTTTTTTACGATTTATGTTCTTGTTTTGGTTGTTTTTCGTGATATTTTTACACTTGAGTCTTAGTTTTTCAGGTTTGGAATGAACAATAGGTTGGAGGGAGCTACAGAAAAAGTTGTTCAGACCAGAGTGCAAAACCATTCGGATTAGAAGTCCTGAAAGTGGGTTAAAATAGCAGGAAAAAGTGGGGAAAAAGTGCAATAATTTTGGTCCAGACTAGATTGACCACGGTCTAGACTGTCGGGTCAGCATCCCAAAAAAAAAGGTGCAGCAATTTTGGTCTAGACCGGATTGAGCACGGTCTGGACGGTCGGTTGGCCCTAGTCTGAATGAAAAGAAAAAGGGGACAAGGTGTAGAAAATCTAGTCCGGACTGGATTGACCACGGTCCGGACGGTCTGGTCACAGTCCAAAAATTAAAAAATGGGGTACATCATGTCTTCTTCTCCTGCCCACATAACCCTACCACTCTTTCTCTCTTTAACCCTCCATACCCATCACCCTCCACCACCAAACTCCACCAATACTTTGCCCGGATATACCCAAACGACCACCGCACCACCCTCTACCCGTCACGACCCACCACTCCAACCGGTACCATCTCTAACCCGTCGGAATTTGCCATTAAAGAGAGATGGTTTTGCACTTTCAAGTTTAGATCTACGGCAACCAGAGCACTTTCAAGCCGACCCACCTACATATTCTTACTCCTTGGAGTATAGGCTTCATCCTACCGGTGCCAGTTTTGCTCCGGTGACACCTTTTTGAGCTACGTTTTCCGGCAACCCCTTCCAAACTCTGGTAACCTTTGATTTTTGCTCCTTTTTCGTACTTCTCTTTGTTTTCTTCATAGTTTCTTGTAGTTTTAGTGTTTTTGAGTCATACATAGGCCATGTCTCGCCGTTGCACATGGCAAAGGACCAAGACTGCTGAGGCGTCTGCGAGTCAACCACGTCCACCCGATTCTCTCGACTACCCCCATGTATTTTTTGGTAGATACCTTGAGTCATATACCATAAATTGTGGAAGGGGTAGCTTTAATTGTGGAACAGGGGCTTGAGTATCTTGTGGGGCCCTTTCCACCAATCCACCCTTACCTTGTGCGGCAATTCTTCCAAAATTTGGAGACCCAACGGTCTCTTACAACTTTGAAAACAATGGTGGGTGGAATTTCAATTTATTTTGGCCCCATAGACATTGCGGCGGCATTTGGTGTTCGTAGTTCTTATGGCCCGAACTTTGAGGATGCGGTCTTAAATACCCATCTGGCGAATATGGTCGCTCAAATGTGACCCGACCTTAACAAGGGCCTTACTTATATCCACCACAGTAAACTTCCCGTCACCTTTTGTTTGTAGATATTGTGATAAAGAATGTGACATTTGGGCATAAGGATGAAAGACGCAAGACTCGTTTGCAAATTTTATATGCATTTTTTACTAACACTTAAATCAATATGCCCTTGGTCATTTTTAATGAGTTCAAACGTTTTCTTCAAAATCAAGATAATTAGACTTCTATTCCTTTGTTGCAAGGTTTTCGTTCAACTTTTGGTGTACAACTTTTTCACCTTGCTCCCAATGAGTCTAGTCAGGCAAGGTATAAGCTTTATGACACTTCCCAATGGAACAAGAGCATTACAACCATTCGGGGAGATGCTACCCTTGAGGTTGGGGCAAAGGGGGTGTTGGCCGACCCGGACCCTTTGTTTAACGTGCACCACACGGCGGGATAACTGGACCAGTGTCCCAGGCTGCATTTGTTGACCCATCCCCGCCGGGTTTGTGGCCTTTCGGGTAAGCCCAATATGCATATATGGTGGCGAGGTTGAATAATTTGAATAAGGTGTCTAAGTGGATTGAGAGGCGAGTGGCTAATGTGGAGAGTGTGGACACCAAAATTTCGGCATTGCTTAATCACCATCCGATTAATTGAGATAAACAAAAATAATCTCGATTAATTGAAAGTCAAACCTTGGTCAACATTTTCAAGGGAGTATTGGGTTCGTCAAATTTGTGGACTTAGTTCATTTTATATTCGTGGAAGACCAAAATATATAAATATATAAATATATATATATATATATATATATATATATATATATATATATATATATATATATATATATATATATATATATATATAACTGATTTGCCAAATGAGTCAAGAACTTGGGCTAGCCCAAACGTGCAGGCCCATTCAATATAACCCAATAAGAAAAGTTAAATAATAAATATATTATTTATCTTTTATGGGTTAATGTAATTTCCTAACAAATAATAAAAGAATTTCCTAACAAATAATAAAAGAAGTCAAAATCTTCTTTTAGGAAATAAAATGAAATCAATCTTCTTGATTGATAGTCAATTATCTTAATTGATAATCAAATTATCTTGATTTTTAATCAAATCATACTAATTTGTAATCATATCAAATCATGCCAAGTTTAAATCCTTCTTCCTGAGCCTATAAATAGAGGCTCATATGAAGAACTTTACACATTTTGCTTGGCATTCAACCAGAGCTCTCAAGCAATTCTCTAGCAACTTGCGAAGAATCATCAAGCAACAAGAACAAAGTGCCAATTTCTTCACAAGTTCATCACCAACAACTCAAATCCTTCAACAAATCGAAGTCATCTTCCAACACAAAAGCAACAACTTGCAAAGAATCATCAAGCACCAAGAACGTGTCGATTTCTTCACAAGTTTAGCATCCAACAAATCATTCAACGAATCAAAGCCATCCTCAAACTTTGTTCTTCAGTTCATTCAACTTGAAAAGACAAAGAAAATTGTCATTTGTGTGATTCAACAACAAGCGTTCAAGCCGTTGAAACTCACAGGAGATCGAATCAGAGGAATATCTTTTGCTCTTTATTATAAAAGAGCATTCACTAGATATTGTACCCCTCACATTTAATTCAAAATCAATAGAAAATATATTTTGTGCATATATTTCGTGTCTTTATTACAGGACGCGAATTTGTGTGTTACAAATTTTAAAAGGAGCATGCCATCTCAACTTTGCAATCAGAGCGGGCTACCATAGAAGCTGCCGAGGTGATAGAGCCCTCAGACATGGAGGTGGCTAACAATTTGGAGAGTCTTCTCATGCCCGAGCAGGAAGACATCCAAAATTTAGCTTGGCTACCTTAAAGCTTGTTATGCTTTCCTTTGATGTACTATTTTTTTATTTTTATTTTTATGTAGACTTGTTTAGTTTACTAGATGGATGTTCCATTTTTTTTTAGTAAACTATGTCTTTCATTCATCATGTTTTAATATAAGACAATCGCTTTATATGTTTCAATAAAGTTCTTTCTTACACTTTTAGCCGTTCACAGTTTATCCTTTTGCGGGCCAGGAGTAGCATAACTTTGGTTGAAAAATTTTTTTTTTTTTTTGGATGGACTGAACTCAAGAAAAATTCTCAAGCTGCCTACGTACCCTTAGAAGGGATCAAGTCAAAACGTAGTTCGATAGTAAGAAAATTTTTTTTTTTTTGGCTGTGCACAGTTTTAACTCATGTGGGCCAGGAGCATCATGTAGTTTAGGCTCATGCGATTAGGAGTTAGCAGTCTCATGGGTAGTAGCATTTCAAGAACTTTCCATTGATTGGGCCAATTTTGAAACCTTGTTCATCGGCTATCTTGTATGCTCCACCAGTGTAGACTTCTACCACCACATATGGACCATCCCATTTTGAGGTAAATTTGTTGCCGACTCGAGGTTTGGATGTGACGATGGGCCTTCGAAGTGCTAGCACTAACTCTCCAAATTTGAAGGAGCGAGGCTTAACCTTTTTGTCAAAAGCTTTAGAGATCCGAGCTTGGTAACACTTCAATTGTTGTTGAGCTTCTAGTCTCTTCTCATCCAATGCTTCTAACTCAGCCAGGCGGCATTTCGCATTTTCTTCATCAGTCAAACCTTCTTGGATAGCTATCCTTAGTGACGGAATTTGTCGCTCTAATGGGAGAACAACTTCAACACCGTAGACAAGAGAGTATGGAGTTCCTTGAGTAGGAGCGTTGTTCGGTATGCCCAAAGAGCTTCTTCAATTCTTTTATGCCAATCTCGCTTAGACTTTGCGACCACTTTCTTCAAGAGGTTCCCCATCGTCTTGTTAAATGCTTTTGCAAGCCCATTTTCTGGTGCATTATACATCGAGGAAGTTCGTTGCATAAGTCAAGCTTTTCGCAAAGCTTATCCATTAGCTTATTGACAAAGGGCGTTCCATTGTCAGTAATGATGTGATGCGGCACTCCATACCGATAGATGATATGCGACTTGATGAAGTCGACAACAGTTTCTTTCTTCACTTCCTTGACCGGAATAGCTTCAGCCCATTTTGAGAAGTAGTCAGTTGCAGCCGAAATGTATAAATGGCCAACGGAGGACTTGGTAAGCAGTCCGACTGCATCCAATCCCCATGCGTGAAATGGCCACCAGGTGACTGTAGGGTGCAAAGGTTCTGGTGGTTGGTGGATGAAGTTTGTGTGGAATTGGCAGGCTTGACACCTCTTCGCGTAATCCATGCAATCTTTGACCATGGTGGGCCAGTAATATCCCATCCTCTTCACTCGAAAGTGAAGTTTTGGACCAGATTAATGAGCTCCACAAATTCCAAAGTGGGATTCCTCCATTGCTTGTTGGGATTCTTCTTTTTTGAGGCAGCGGAGAAAGACCTCTTCGAATGAGCGTCGATAGAGGGTATCATTGAAGAAGATGAAACGAGGAGCTCGTTGTCTTATTTTCTGCCCTATGTCGGTGGTCATCTGGAAGCTTTCCATGCTGGAGATAGTTGATTAAGGGCACTCTCCAATCTTCATCTTCAATTGGCAAGACTGTGATTGGATTTGCTTCTTCATGGCGGAAATCCAACAATTGGGGTAGTACCCATCGCTCGCACACAGGAACATTGATACTCTCTCCTTCCTGTAATGCTAAAGTCGTTGTGAGGTTAGCTAGTGCATCTGCCATGCGATTCTCCTCTCGTGGCACATGCTCGAGTGTCACTCCTTCAAAAAATTTCAGCAAGTGACTTGCATATTGAAAATATGGGATCAAGTCATCTTTCTTCACTTCATAGTCTCCGCAAAGCTGATTTATTATTAGCTTGGAATCTCCAAAGACCTCGAGGTCCTGAATCTTCATCTCAGCCACAATTTGGAGACCAAAAATTAGAGCTTGATACTCAACGACATTGTTTGAACATTTTTTGCTAAGTGTAAATGCATAAGGCAGAATTTGCTTTTGTGGAGAGACAAAGATGACACCAGCTCGAACCCCTTCCAATCTAGCAGCCCCATCAAAGAACATCATCCATGGTTGAAGAACTTCAATGAACAAAACATCTTCATCAAGGAACTCTTTACATATTTCCCAATCAGCTGGGATACGATGATTTGCCAAGAAATTTGCTAGTGCTTGTCCTTTTACTGCCTTCCGTGGGACATATATGATCTCAAATTCATTGAAGAGGAGAGAGCATCTTGCTAAGCGCCCTGATAGGATAGGTTTGGACATGACATACTTGACTAGATCTGCTTTTGCCACAAGATGAATTGTGTGGGCTTGAAAGTAATGCCTTAACTTTTGTGAGGAGAAGACAAGAGCCAAGCACATTTTCTCAATAGGGGAGTACTTGAACTCATTTTCTGTCAGTCTTTGACTTAAGTAGTAAAGTACTCGCTCTTTGCTCTCTTTGTTGTTTTGCGCAATCATTGCCCCCAGAGATTCTTCTTGAGCAGCTATGTAAAGAATTAATGGTTTTCCAAGAATAGGAGCCCCCAAAACTGGAGAATTGAGCAAGTATTTTTTAATGCTTTCAAAGGCGTTTTGACAAGCTTCATCCCAAGCAAAGGGTACGTCTTTCTTCATCAGTCAACTGAAAGGTTGGCAGCGTCCAGCTAAGTTTGAAATAAATCGACGGATGTAAGCTAGATGACCTTGCAAGCTTCTAAGTTCCTTTAGGTTCTTCGGAGCTGGCATCTTTTGTATGGCATCAATTTTGGATTGATCAACCTCAATGCCTTGATGTCGAATGATGAAACCAAGGAACTTTCCTGATGTAACTCCGAAGGCACATTTGAGAGGATTCATTTTCAAGTCAAACTTTCTAAGTCGATTGAAAATTGTACGGAGGTCTTGTAGGTGATCCTCTCTTTGTTTGGTTTTGACAACCAAATCATCCACGTAGCACTCGACTATCTTGTGGAGCATGTCATCAAAAATCTTTTGCATGGCGCGTTGGTATGTGGCGCCAGCAATCTTGAGACCAAAAGGCATTACTTTGTAACAGTAAATTCCTTTTGTTGTGCGGAAGGCCGTCGCTTCTTCATCTTCGAGCGCCATCCTTATTTGGTTATATCCTGAACATCCATCCATGAAAGACAATGCCAGACAATGCCTCATGGCCAGTGGTCGCGTCTATCATTAACTCCATGATAGGAAGAGGAAAGTCATCCTTGGGACAAGCATCATTCAGATTTTGAAAATCAACACATATCCGAATCTTTCCATTCTTCTTCAATACCGGAACCATACTTGAGATCCACTTCGGGTATTTTACTTCGCGGATGAACCCAGCTTCAATTAGTTTGTTGACTTCTTCTTCAATCACTGGGACTCTCTCAGGTCGGATGTAACGAAAGGCTTGCTTTATAGGACGAACACCGTGCCAAATTCCCAAGTGGTGAACTACAATTCTTGGGCTTAGTCCTGGCATTTCTTTGTAAGTCCAAGCAAAGACATCCCTATATTCCATTAACAAGTCGAAGTATGCTTTTTCCTCTTCTGGGCTTAGAAGTGCACTTACGAAGATGGGTCGAGGCTTATCAGGAGTTCCAAGGTTGAGTTCTTTGAGATCGTCAATTGTTGGTTGCCCCCCATCTTCCAGTTGAGGAGGAGCCTCAGGAAAATCATCGTCTTCGGAGTCTGAACTTGAGTGCTCCTCAACCTCGACATGGTAAGATGTAGTGCACTCCACCTCTTCTTCTTCTTCAACTTTTGCATGGCCCCTAGGTTGGCCTGATGGTGCGTCTTTTAACCTTAAACGGGCCTTCTGTATCGACATCAAGTGACGTTATTGGCTTCATACGAGACAGAATTGTGCTTCAAGTCTCTTCATCTCCTTTGGAAGAGTCTATCTCAATGCTCTTGCCTTTTCCCTTGACGTTTTCTCCCTTTGATGAAGTGCTTCTACTTCCAAGCCGAGAGAAGATTGATTTCTTTGTTTGCAAAGTGCTTTCCTTGCATGCCTCTTTTGTAACGCCGAGTCTGTCAAAGACTGAAATTTGAGTTACTGGAGCTTCAATGAGATCAAATATGGAGACCCGTGGGGAATTTTGTTGATTATCATCCTCTTCCATCTCTTCTATTGTGATATGCTGGACATTTGCATTCTTGCCCTTGTTCTTGGCGGAAATGCGGATAGGCTGTGGCGGTGTGAACCCAAGAATGGTCTTTGGAGAGCTTACTTTGTGTCCTTGTCGCCTCAGTTCTTCCTGAGCTTTACTGAGGCCATGAACTTTTTCACCAGTGATTTCAGGACTCAACTCTCCAAGGGGCGCAGGATTGTTGAAGTCATAACCCGAATTAACCAAGAGCTTGTAAGCTTTTGGATCAAAACCGTTAGTTCTCTTTTTAGGAAGAAAGCCATGCTGAAGAGAGCCTTGTGTGGACTTGACAAACCCTTTTAACGGAGGCTTGGAAGAGCTAGGCTGTCCCATGACTGGAAGAGGCATTGTTAGGTCTCCCTTTAGCACTTGAACATCTTCCTTGGTCAAGGCTTGGGGACACTTTACTTTATCTTTAACAGTGGTGATGACCTCTTCAAACGGTGATTGCCCTTCTTTTTGTCGAGATTTTGGGATGTACCTAAAGCACTTGTCTACAACCTGAACTCCAAAAGATGAAGATTCTTTTTGAGGTGGGACCAGTTTTGGTGGTTTTTCGGGGGTGTTTGCATCTTCTTGTGGATGCGGTGCTGTGGTTTGCTTATCTATCTTCAACTTCCCTTGCCCCATGGAAGGAATTTCAGTTAGGATGACTTGAGGAAGGACATTAGACTCCATGTAAAATTTAGCATCCGCGAAGTGGGAATCAGCTTCGGTGAACGGCTTTTCATCTGCTACTACGGTTTTTATGCCGTCTTGATAGAATTTGAAGCATTGATGGAGTGTGGAGGGAACTACTCCATTTACAAGGACCCAAGGTCTCCCAAGCAGTAGGTTGTAGGAGGTCTTAGCATCGATGACATGAAATAGCATACTTGCCGTGAGTTAATTGATGGTGAGGTTGAGGCGAATCATTCCAATTGCACATTGTCCTCCTTGGTTGAAGCCTTGAATGACCAAATGACTATCAGCCAACTCATCGACCGGGATCCCCAATTTCTTCATGGTGAACTTTGGCATGATGTTTACTGCCGAGCCTCAATCAATAAGAATACAACCAATCTTTTGTTCCTCGATGTATCCCGATACAAACAACGGTCGATTATGCAGCTTCGAACCTAACTGCAGGTCTTCATCAGTAAAAGTGAGAGCTGCATAACAAGAAGCGCAAGTGGTGGAGTCTTCCTTGGTACCACCAACTTCATTGATAATGGCCTCGTACTCTACATGGTTTGTTAAAACTTGGACAAGTGCGAGTCTGGCTGATTGAAGGAGTTGCGATGCTTCTCGAAGACTAAACCGTGGAGGTGCTTCTTTCAAAGTTGTAAGAAGGCCAACTTCTTTGTTTGTAACTGCTTTCTCCGCGTAGTTTTGTTCCTCATCCTCTGCAATCTCTTCGCTTGTTGAAACCATGTAGACAACTTCAACTTCGTCATCCTTAAAGTAGCCAGTTGGGAAAAAATCTCGGAGAGTGATTGGTGCAAGAGGATTCTATTCGACAGGTTCGCGAACTTCTAATGCATCCTTCTTAGCCTTCATCTTTCTTCCTCCTTTCCTCTTGGCATATTGGTGATGATTTTTCTTTCCGTGGCCTTTTCTAGGCTGCGCCGGCTTGACCTTGGGCTTGTTCTTCCGCGACTTCTTTCATGTCACAAGGATCCATCCATCATCAGCTTTCATGCTTGCATTTTTGTTTGTGCAAGAAAAAGCGGATACGTCTTGACTTTGGACTTGGATGATCACAGGCTCAAGCGAACCAAATTGGATGGTTTTTGCGACTGCGACTGCTGTCAGTGTTAGCTTCTCTTCCTTTGCCTTCTGATCAGACTTTGGAGAACCTTGTGATCCCATAATGATGGTGGTATGGTTGGATTCCGCGGCTTCGTCGAGGTCTAGGAGGATCTTGTTCTGGCTTGCTAGATCCACGAGTAGTTCCTTTAGCACAAAACATTTTTCAGTTGGGTGGCTTACGATCCTATGGTATTGACAATACTTCGGATCGTTCACACGACCTATCTCCTTGGGGTGTTTGCACTCAGGAAGTCGAATGACCTTCTTTTCAAGCAAGTCTTCTAGCATACCGAGCACGTCAGAGTCGAGAAATGGGTATTTCTTGGCTTGCAATTCCTTTAAAGTTGGACGCTTGTCTTTCTCTACAGGGCAGAATTCTTTTTTAACTTCCTTTTTCTTGTCTCTTGCCGTGATCTTCACCGAGGCTGCGGTTACCATCATCGCATCTTTGGTGGTGCCTTTGGAGAATTTGTCTCCCTTCTTCACATCTTTCTTGTCGCTTGGCTTCTCCAAAATTGGGGGATTCTTTCCATCATGGTTAGCTATGCAGATTTACATGTCATGCGTGCGTGTGGCCAACTCTTTGAAGGTCTTTGGTTTTATCCCTTGAAGAATATAAAGAATTCCCCAATGCATATCATTCATGCACATCTCGATAGTGGAGAGTACAGATAGTCGATCTTTACAGTCCAGGCTTATGGCCCACCAACAGTTGATGTAGTCGACCACAGGCTCACCTTTCCATTGCTCAGTATTGGTTAACTCTATCATGCTTACAGTGCGACGGGTGCAATAGAAGCGGTTCAGAAACTCGCGCTCCATCTGCTCCCAACTGTCGATCGACTCTGGCTCTAGGTCTGTGTACCATTCAAAAGTGTTTCCCTTGAGAGAACAAACGAATTGTTTGACGAGAAGGTCCCCTTCCGTCCCAACATTGTTGCATGTTTCGACGAAGTGGGCAATATGTTGCTTTGGGTTTCCCTTTCCGTCAAATTGTTCAAACTTGGGGGGCTGGTAACCAACAGGCATTCTAAAGTAGTTGATATGCTTTGTGTAAGGTTTCGAATACATGTAGCTACTGTGTGATTGCCCACCATACTGTGCTCTGATTGTATTTGTTATCATGTCGTGAAGTTGTTGGACAAACAACGAAGCGAGAGAGGTGGGTTGGACATTTTCTCTAATCTCTAATGCTGCAGAAGTTGCATGATTTAACTTAACACCACCTCCAGGATTTGATGACGAGACATGATTTGTGTCAACTTGATGCTTGGGCTTTATGCCTTGATCGCCTATTATGAGTTTTCCATTTTGGTTGCCAATTATGACTCCTTGATGTGAAGCATCTTGGCTAATATCTCCCACATTTTGGGCTTCGAGTTTGTTCATAAGTGACGCAATCTAGAGATCTTTCTCTTCCACAGTCTTGGTGAGCTTTTCAATGGCGCGCGCCATTGTTTCCAATTGTTCCTCCACTGTCGCAGCGCCAGTGGTCATGGCTTGCATGGCCACAAAGTAAGATGATTCTGAACGACTTGGCGAATTTGAGCTCTTTGGTGAAGAAGGCGAGGATTCAGAATGCGAACCTATGCTAGAGTTTGCATCAGAAATTGAGTGGGATTGGCGGGGTGACAAACTCCCTAAGACAGAATTTTCAGCATTGGAAGGAAGCTTTTGGGATCCCTCTTCATCCTTTTTCTGAGTCAGACGCGTGGCGACGGGTTGGTACATGCCTAGTAGCACTTTTGGCACAACTCCTTTACTTGCAGGGGTAGCGGTTGCCTTTGCCTTGCTGCGCATCATCAGGCCAGTGGAGGTACTATTGCTGTTTGTGGCCACAATGACGTTCTTGTTGGCGTTCTTGCTGATCGAAGCGATCTGAATCTTCTTCGGCGCCATTTGTGTAAAACTTGAGTTTAGGAGAAAGAGATGAGAGGTAGAGAGGTCCCACTGGGCGTGCCAAATTTGTAACACACAAATTCGCGTCCTATAATAAAGACAAAAAATATGCACAAAATATATTTTCTATATATTTTGAATTAAATGCGAGGGGTACAATATCTAATTAATGCTCTTTTATAATAAAGAGCAAAAGACATTCCTCTAATTCGATCTCCCGTGAGTTTCAACGGCTTGAACGCTTGTTATTGAATCGCACAAATGACAATTTTCTGTCTCTTCAAGTTGAATGAACTGAAGAACAAAGTTTGAGGATGGCTTTGATTCGTTGAATGATTTGTTGGATGCTAAACTTGTGAAGAAATCGGCACGTTCTTGGTGCTTGATGATTTTTTGCAAGTTGTTGCTTTCGTGCTGGAAGATGACTTCGATTTGTTGAAGGATTTGAGTTGTTGGAAATGAATTTGTGAAGAAATCGGCACTTTGTTCTTGTTGCTTGATGATTCTTTGCAAGTTGTTGGAGAATTGCTTGAGAGCTCTAGTTGAATGCCAAGCAAAGTGTGTAAAGTTCTTCATATGAGCCTCTATTTATAGGCTCAGGAAGAAGGATTTAAACTTGGCATGATTTGATGTGATTACAAATTAGGATGATTTGATTACAAATCAAGATAATTTGATTATCAATTTATCAATTAAGATAATTGACTATCAACCAAGAAGATTGATTTCATTTTATTTCCTAAAAGAAGATTTTGACTTCTTTTATTATTTGTTAGGAAATTGCATTAACCCATAAACGATAAATAATATATTTATTATTTAACTTTTCTTATTGGGTTATATTGAATGGGCCTGCACGTTTGGGCTAGCCCAAGTTCTTGACTCATTTGGCAAATCAGTTCAGCCCAACATATATATATATATATATATTATTTTTTTTCTTTTGGTCTTCCACGAATATCAAATGAACTAAGTCCATAAATTTGACGGACCCAATACTCCCTTGAAAATGTTGACCAAGGTTTGACTTTCAATTAATCGAGATTATTTTTGTTTATCTCAATTAATTGGACCGTGATTAAGCAATGTCAAAATTTTGGTGTCTACAGAGAGCCGCCAGGGCTATATTCAAGGGGCTATGCAATATTATGATGAGCATCAAGCCCACGTTGTTTATGACTTGACCACACTTATCCATTCTTTGCACCACCTTCCTCCACCTCCACCCTTTGTGCCCCCGTCTTATTCTCCTCACTTGGGAGATTTGCTGGTGGAGAGCGACAAGGAGTAACCCCTTTGTCCTTTGTGTTGTTGTACAATTTCTTTTAGTAGTTTCTTTTTTTTTCCTTTTTGTTATGTTCTTGTGTCTTGCAGACTAACACATGCAGGTTGATTGGTTCCAGTTGGGGGGGTCTCTGTCCCCATGTACTTATATCTTACGTTGTTCGCTTGTCCAAGGTCATCTCTGTCCTTTCTCTTTCTATGTCCTTATCTTTTAGTGTTTGTACAATTAATGAAGACATTGCTCTATTCAAGTTGGGGGAAGGATTACTTTGTCACTTCTATATACTTAGAGTCTTGAAAATCAAAGAAATTTGAAAATTTGAAAAATCCAAAAATAGTGGGATCTTTTTGCATGGAATTAAGACTTGTTGAGTTTACTTGTGGATACTTGAGTTGAGGTGTGTTGCTTATTACTTTGTTATAATTTGTGAGCATAGTTAGTTCCTTTTGCTAGCTTATTGTTCGAAGCGGATCACGACACTTATGCATTGCACCATTTCACCACACCTTTGGGCTTTGATCACTTGTGAACTATTGAGTTGGTTGCTTTGGATGGCTTGATTAGTGGAGACTTTTGCCCATGTGAGCTTTAGAGCTTTATCTTTTTTATTGGAGTGGTGTCAAATAAACTCTTCTTTGTCATGAGAAGAATAATAAAAGCGTCATTGTTGTGATCTCATTATCTTTGTTGCCAAGTCTCGGAATTGCACTCATATTATAGTATCCTTTTGGCTTTGGTTTGAATGGTTGAATCAACCCTCAGAGAGGATTACAGGCAATCTTTTAGGTGTTTGACCCGGTTCGTTCCACTTTGGCATACTTATCCCTTGTTAACCAAGTTGGCCCTTTTTACATGTAAACATTTTTCTCTCTAAGCTCCACTACTTATATTGTGTCTTGAGAATGGTGAGTATGTAAGGTGAATCTTTGAAGGGATAGTTGCAATGGTATTTGAATAATGGTGTTTCTCCCATGTTTCCAAACAAATCAAAAAAACAAAAGAAGAAGAAGAAGAAGAAGAAGAAGAAGAAGAAGAAGAAGAAGAAAAGAAATGAAAATTGAAACAAAGGAAAAGAAAGACTTGAATAGGAAGGAAGATACCAATCAATTTGTGAATTATTGTTGAAGGAAGGAATCGATTGAGTTCATTAGGGTATTGAGATGAAAAGGGTGGAAAAGAGAGATTTGGTGCATTTGGAAGAAAGAGGGCACACATTGTTAATTATGCCTTATGTGAATTATTGTCAACCCATTCTTGGACACTTGAATGTTTTACCTAGCCCTAAAACACTCTCATTTACCCAACGATATAACTGGATATAAAGTCCTATTTGATCCTGGGGGTGATGGGGTGTGGTTTGTGGATTGATTAAGCATTCTGGTACTTGGCATTTCTTTCATGAGATCGTGTCCATTTTAAAGAGCTTTCTTTTTGTCAATTAATATGTGCGGATACTTCGCTTCCATTTGCATAACTTCCAACTGCACACATGAGAGTACATAAATGCACCTTATTTCGAGTGATTTCATTTGTTGAGTGCATGACACGGTGAGAATTGAAGTCGAGACTCAGTCTGGGTAGAGCGGTCAGTCATTGTTCACTTGTGATCAAGGCCTTTAACCACACACACACACACACTAGGACTAGGTGTCAGGATATATCTTCTCGATTTGTTAGCATTTGGAACTCTTGTTTCTTGCCTAGTATCTTTGTGGTAGCGTCGTACCTTAGTTTGAAGTATCTATGAGTTGCATGATAGGTTGAGGGTTCCATGCGAAAGGATTCACGATGTTTTGTAGGTTATCACTGCTGAAAATCTTCATGAGGCTTCACTAGTCCTAAGGGGATGCCTGGGGGTTTAAAAGACCTATCTTTTCCCTTCTATTTAGTTTAGGCACAATGTTCTTTTGCTTTACTAGGGACTAGTAAAGTGTAAGTTGGAGGGTATGATAGGTGCCGAAAAGCACCTATTTGGTCCTCTAGTCTACGCTTTAGTAGTCCGTTTGCTATGTTACTTGGCGAATTTTGATAGTTGTATGGTGTTTGCAGGTCTTGGAGGGTGTTAGATCATAAAAAGATGTAATTTGGACATGTTAGAAGTGTCAAAAGTGCAAAGGGAACACCTGTAGAACCTGTTGAGCATCACATCAAAGCAGTCCAAAGTTGTAGAAATTCTAGTCCGAACAGACTTAAGGACCGTCTAGACGGTTGGGAATAGGTTAGGTTGGCAAAATGCGATTCTGGGCAATTTTTAGGGTTTTGTTATAAATAGAGATGTGCTATGTACTCTTGATTTCCCTAGAGAGGGAAATCAAGAGTTCTTCATGTTCTTCGTGCTTTCTTCAACTTCAAGATTTCCAACCTCTTCCATGGTCGGCTAAAACATCTATCTAGGGGGAAGATGAAGTCCCGGTCCAAGTAACTTCGTTTATGAATAGGATTTAGGCTTATTCATTCGAATAAATTATTTAACTAAGAACCCTTTTCATTATGATCAAATGGATTGAATTTAATGCTTTAAATTAATTGCGTATTTGTGTGCGTTATCTTAAACACTCGATTATTGTGAACACCCCGCCAGAATTCACGAAAACGGTTGTTTGGAAAACGGTTTGATTGATTGACTGGAGTCGCCACCCGGGTTGGAGGACTGTACCCAAGAAACCTGTTGAAAAATGACTCTTTTGCCCTTGATATGGAAAATATTTTACCGGTCTGCGTTTAATGAGATTTCTCAGGTCCGGGAGCTAGGTTACGAGAGGGGAAGGAATTTAAAGCACCCCTCTTGCCCAGCGCAACCACCGGTCTTTACTCAATACTAAAGGGATTTTAAAAATGTCGTTTTAATGGTCTGTAATTACAAATTCATACGAGAGCACGCAAATACACCAATAAAATTGATATGATGGGTATGGATGCTCGTGCCGTGTTATGAATGGATGAACATCGTGCATAGATCACTTAATCTCCGCTAATTCATGCATGGATTATACTGATAGATCCCAAAACTCAACCACAAACACTGTGTGAACCACACCCGGAAAGCAAACTAAACACCCGGATTACCCAGATCCAGGCGCCTGGAATGACTTCAGGCGCCTGGATTCCTCCAGTATGGGCGCCGAGAACACATATCAAGCCCAACTTTTATTTCTTCCAGGTCTTCCACGAAGTTGATTTGGTGACATGGAATGCACTTATGAAATGTGGATCTTGAGGCATTTATGACTAAAATGTAACAGGTCAAACTGATCCTAAACATGCATAATGTTCTCATGTACAAATGATGAATTTTCTATATATTTATATCTAAGAAATAACAAAAAAACAAAAGTAGAGATGGATTTGGATCATGAAATATCTTGAAGACCATATGATGGACATAGATGACTCAATACATTTTTTTTTTCTTAACATGAAACTTCTGATGCAGCTAATGTCCAACAAAGATTTTATGCAATTCTTAATTAAAATGTAAAATTCCCCCTCTTTTTTTTTTTTTTTTGATCCTTAACTTGTATTCAAAGTATCATCAATCATGGTTTTAGAACCATCTAGATCATGCAACGTTAACAAGAGGGACAAATGACGAATGATACTTCAAATGATCAAGGGGAGTGTTGAGAAAGCAGAAAATAAAATAACACAAATGGGGGTCTAGGAGCCTACATAAGGCAGATCCAGGCGCCTGGATAAGGTACAGGCGCCTGCAAGGAGCAGATCCAGGCGCCTACACCTTATGCTAGCATAAATATTTGATTTTCCTTGCGATGAAATTTACATCCCTCTCAAACTCTTCACTAGTACGAGGGACTAGCAAGAACTAGAGAGGGTCCCCTCAGGACCTATGTGAGCATATAGATAGAAAAATCTACCTTTTGGACTTGACTTATGGACTTGAATGGGGGGTTTTTGGATAAGTTTAGTGAGTAAACAGCTACTGGACTTTGGAAGCTAGGGGTAAAAAGGGGAGTATATGTGTACTTGGATGGAGTTTTGGGTGAAGAAAGTACAACAATAAAGAGTTTAGGTGGTGTAAGGATGGCTCTTCAAGGTTGAAATCAAAGAAATTGGAAGAGAGCTAACTGGAAATGAGCTTTCTGGGGATGTTTTAGCAGCATAACAGTATAGTAGGGGAGTGAGGTTCAGCTCCCTCAAAATGTTTGAGGATGATAGTATAAATAGGCAAAATGGTAGGGTCAAAAAGGGTCACTTGAACCCTTAGAAGCCTACATTAGGAGGTCTAATAGTACCATCATTTCTCCCACGCTCCCATCTAACTAATTTTGCAGCAAATCTCCAGAAAATCACCTTCCCGCCCATTATCAACTTGAACAACACTCAACCTGTGTTGAACCCCAGGCGCCCATACTGATCCAATCCAGGCACCTGGATTAAATGTGGGCACCTGGAGTCAATCAATCCAGGCGCCTGGACTCCATCAAGGCACCTAGAATAGAGCCATCCAGGTGCATGTATTCTTGGACTCCAGATCAGTTCATTGGGTTTCAGAAGTGTTTTGGTGGGTTCTTAGAGGGGATATGGAGGTTTTCAAGTCCTTAATCAAGTCTCGCATGCTCTCTTTAGGCGCTTTCATCCTTGGGGAAGTCACGAAATCTCGAGGGTCCGGATTGGGGTGTCTACAATTATTCAACAGTTTTATTTGTTTGTGCTTGGGTAACTGAGATGGGTTATACTCGTAAGACGGATCCTGCCATTGGACAGGTTGTGAAAGAGACGGTTTGTGCCAGCGAGACGGTCCGTGCTATGGGATAGCCTATGCTTGTTAACAACTCAACTATCTTTTAGACAATTGCGATCCGAATAATAACCCTAGCCTATAGATAGCTAGTTATGTGGTGAGGGTTGATTTGAAACCCTAGATCCTCTCTCTATTAATTTCTCTAAATTTTATTATTTCTTGCTTTAATTTAGTTAATCACAAAATCACTCAGCCAATCTCTTTCTCCGAATAAAATTAAAAAATAATCGAAGCTAATGTAACTCAACCAAATTGTTTCTGCCGATCGACCTCGAACTTAACCGCTATTCTTTGGAATAATTCCTTGCATTTATAAATCTATTTTTGACTCGGCACAACACAATCATGACCGGTTTTGGTTTGGTTCCGGTTCTACCTGATTAAGGAACAATTTATCACAACACTTTTAACTCATAGACTGAACAAGAACATTAAGAACCCTAAAAAAGAGAGACAAATGAACCTGTGTGTGTGTGTGTGTGCGTGAGAGAGAGAGAGAGAGACGTAAAAGTGCAACTAAGAATGCAACCTGTTATATAGTTTTAAGGTTGGAAGAGGTCAAGAGAATGAAAATGGAAGAAAAAAGGGGTCATGCTAACAGGTGTCATAGTGCACCCGTTAAGGGCACAAAAAGTACACTTAAAAATGTACTTTAAAATACAAGTATATTTTTAAATTGTATTTTTTTGTACTCTTAACTAGTGCACTATGCCACCCGTTAGCATTTCCCTTAGTGGATTGTAGTAATATATTAAAAACTTCTTAACAAAATGGATTTTTACTCTAAATAGATATAAAAAAATACCTTACTAGAAGAAAAAAAATACATACTTATCAAACTAAGATGCATAATTTTGTATATGTATAAATATATTAATACATATGCTATAAATATATATAATATATTAATGTTATACGGTCCGACTCAGTTCTAATCGTGATTCTTAAATTAAGAACCGGTAACCAAATCATAATTAAATTACTGGTTTTTAATTTTTTAGAACCATAACCAAGCCAATGAACTATAGAACCTAACCAAGTGGACCAGTTCGGTCCGAATCGAATTTGTTAGGGCTCGTTTGGATGAAGGTTTAAGAGGAGGGATGAGGCAATCAGGGGTGATAAGGGAATGATGTGATGTTTAGTCCATGGTTTGAGAACAAAAAAATACACACGCACTAAATAGCCGCGGGCTAAATAGTCAGAGAGAAACCGCACTAAATAAAAGCAGGGGGAGAGGGTGCATAT
This sequence comes from Vaccinium darrowii, assembly GCA_020921065.1. NCBI lineage: Eukaryota > Viridiplantae > Streptophyta > Magnoliopsida > Ericales > Ericaceae > Vaccinium > Vaccinium darrowii. Next base: position 78,116 of record JAFMTH010000022.1, on the reverse strand, counting down.
ATTTAGTCAGGGGATATCCCACCCCATTTTACCTTCCTACCCCCCATGCAATTCCTTCGGATAAAAAAATAAAGTACTTCCGAGCATAATTTTTAATTTTTTGTTTGCACCAAATTACACTACTGCTAGAGATCTTTAATTCGATACAAAAAAATTTGAAAAATTTTATACTTTAGAATTTTACATTGTTGGCTTGTTGAGTTGATTTGCAATATCCTTCGAATAAAAAAATAAAGTACTTCCGCATATAATTTTTTATTCTTGTTTGCACCAAATTAAACTACTAAAAGTGATCTTTAATTCGATACAAAAAATTTCAAAAATTTCAAATTTTTTTATACTTTAGGATTTTACATTATTCGCTTGTTGACCTGTTGAGTTAATTTTAATATTTAATGTTCTTAATTTATACTATAAAAGAATATTTAAATGAATTATTTAATATAATTTACAACAAAACAATTAATTTTGGTATTTATATAATTATATAAATGCATAATCTAATATATGCATTACCAAGGGCAATAAAGTCTTTTGGCATGATTTTACACCATCTACCCTCTTTATCCCTCCTTTTTTATCCATCATCTAAACCATGGACTATTTAATCTTCTATTCTTAACTGTCACATCAATATGGGTCCACTATTCTTATTTAATCCTCCTGACTATTTTATCTCTCCTTACTATTTAATCCCTCCAAAACCAATACGCCATCCAAACGAGCCGTTAGGTGGCTATATCGATTTTTTTATACACCCCTGCTAAAAAATGCAAAACTGGACCGAATTGGACGGCGAAAACTAGACAGGACCTCAGCGCTACCCAGATTGCTTCTGGATGAAATGGGTGGCTTTTGGATGAACCACTTACACAAGTTCGATGGAGGTGATTTTTCGCGGGATCCCTAAAAAAATTATTCTAAGATGATCTAACGGCTCGGATCGTTCGTGTGGGACCCAAACGTGGGTCTCCGAGATCCATCTGTGCACGGCCAGTGCACTATGGTCTGTACCAGTAGAAGGATTCATCTGTAAATATCTGCGTGTGGGAGACGGGGGCCCTGCTGTGCAGCAGCCGCATGGCACCGTGCCATGCGGCCATCCAACCGTTCATTGCGAAAATGCACGGCTCGGATTTAATCAAGCAATGCACGGCTCGGATTACATGGAGCTCGGATTAAATCCGAGCCGTTTATTTTCGCAATGGACGGCTCGGATGGCCGCATGGCACGGTGCCATGCGGCTGCTGCATAGCAGGCCCCCCAAATTCCTGCGTGTGTACTAGGGCTGTTCAAACAATCCGGATCCGACCACCCGGCCCGACCCGACCCGGGGAAAACGCAAATCCGATCCGACCGATGAGGTAATACGGTCGGGTTCGGGTCTAATAATAAGAAAATATCTCTTTTTCGGTCGGGTGTCGGGTTGAAGCAACAAAGTTCGGGTAAACCCGAACCGACCGATCAAGTCTACTACTCTTCATTTAATGTTAACGTGTAGACCCAATGACCCATTTATTGTTTCTCACGCGTACTGAGCACAGCTCTGAAAAGTCTCTCTCTTCTCATATTCCAAGGCAACTTTCCCTCTTTCCCATATTTCTCTGATTCTCTCTTCCAGGGATCTAAAAAGTCTCTCCTCATGTTCTATTTCCAAGAATACTTACCCATATTTTTCTCTTATGGAATAGGCATCAGATTTGGCTAAATCCCATTTCAGATTCCTCTCTCTCTCTCTCTCTCTCTCTCTCTCGCTGGCAGGGGCTCAAAGCCTCAGAGGTAAAACAGTGGGCTGGAGTATGGAGTCGCTGGACGCCTGGACGGCGGGGTCACCGCTCACGGATGGACGGTGGGTCATAGAAGAGATCAAGTGTCAGATCTCCCTCTTTCTAGTTTCTACAACCCATAGTAGAGATCCTTGGAAGTATAAGAGAGTGTGTGTATGGTAGATATCTAAATTTTTTTTACATGTACGCATTTGGGTTTTATGGTAGATCTGTAATTTTTTTTATCAGAATCCATCTCTACTTGGTTGCCTAGGAAAATCTCTCTCTCTCTCTCTCTCTCTCTCTCTCTCTCATGTCTCAACCCGTTCACCCGACCGATCTTGATCCGACACACCCGACTGCCTATTCGGTCGGAACCCGACCATTGTTTCGGTCGGAGTCGGATGGGTTTTTCATCAATCCGACCAATGTCGGTCGGGTCAAACCCGATCCGAACCCGAGGATATCCGACCCGTGAACAGCCCTAGTGTGTACAATTTCCCTTAGGAGAAGTGAGAACCAAGAAAAATTAATTAAAGATGACAAACAGAACCTACAACCTCGAAATCCAAAAGTCTCCGTCCGTGCAATCAAAATAAAAAAGGTATCCTCTTTTTAATCGGAAAAACCTATATTGACAGCAACACATGAAACTAGAGAAAAATTAGCAGGCATTATCTTCCCTATCCCTCACCAGAGCTCCGACAACCCAAAAAACTAGAGAGAGAGAGAGAGAGAGAGTATATATATGCGCGCACACATAGATATATAGAGAGAAGTAGATGATGATTTCGACACAGCCAATGTCGAGTCCAAGCAGGACGGAGAAGTTTCCGCCGCCACTGATGAGGTTCTTAAGGAGCAATGTCGGCGGCAGAAGCCGAGGTAAATCACGCGCGAGCCCCATGTTCATTCGCAAGAAGAACACAGCAACGGTTACTGAGACCACCCAGGAACCATCCTCCCCAAAAGTCACTTGCATCGGTCAGGTCAGAGTCCACCGACCCACTTCTGCCAAACGGGCCAAAAAACCCCGACCCATTTCCCCTTGCCGCCCCCGCCTGTGCTCGTGGGTCAAGCCCACTCTGTTCTGCCCAGATTTTGTCAAGCGAATCAAACCCAAGTCGTTTTGCTCCGTTTTGGGCAAATGGGTCGGGTTTTTCCGGTCTGGGTGTTGCAGAAAGGTCGAAATTTTTGACGAATCGGTTAAATTGGAGAATGAGGATAACAGAGGGAATAAAATAGTGGATGCAAATGAAGATGAAATTGAAGAAGAAGAAGAAGAAGATGGTGAAGGGGAAGTTGAAATGAAATTGGAATCGTCCGATGGTTTGGATTCTTGTATTAGTTTACAACCGCCGAAGAACGCATTGCTGTTGACTAGATGTAGATCTGCTCCGTACAGATCTTCGTCGCTAGCAAGCAGATTTTGGGGCTCAGAAACAGGGAGCGGTGATGAAGCTGAGAGGGCAGAACAAGAGCAGAGGGCAGAAGATGAGCGAGAAACAGAGGATGGTGATGAAGCTGAGAGGTCAGTACAAGAGCAGAAGGTAGAAGATGAGCGAGAAACAGAGGATGGTAATGAAGCTGAGAGGCCAGTACAAGAGGAGAAGGTCGAAGAGGAGCGAGAATCAAAGGGACCCACGTCTGAAATCGAGCCCAATTGCAGAGATTTGGTATCGGAATCGATAGTTGACGAAGAAAGTGGAGCAAATTTGGGGGTTTTGGGAGAAATTGTTGATTCGATTGATGGGAAAACAGAAGAAATTAGGGATCAAGAAGTGGAAACGACGGCGAGTATGGTTCTTACAAGGTGTAAATCGGAGCCGGCGAGGACTGGGGAGGGGCTGAATCCGGTGGCCAGATTCTAGAGAAAGAAGATTTGGGTTCAACACGGGTCAATGCTCGGGACTTGGGAGTTTGCTCTATCCTGAGATTTCGAATCTTTCTTAACGTTTCAGCTGCGAAATCTCTTTTTAAGTGCAAATAACTTTTCTTGGGCGCGTCGATAATTGGGTTATCCAGGCATTGATCCTTAGGATTAATGGAGATTTACGCGTAATTTGACCCGGACACAAGGTATGAGAAAGAGGTTTGGTTCCAGTTAGCCTCCTTCACCATGCATTAGTGATTAATTAATTATTCATTAGATAATTTAGCTGTTCATGTAATTTCAGATAATAGAAAGTATAGGATTCGTTTTGTTTGGGGTTTTGTCTACCACTCTGGATGGAGCAATATTTATTTTCACATCTGGGGATGTATTAAGGAATCTCTGGGGCGTACCGCTGAATTTTTAACTACTGTAAGTTATGGTTGAAGTGTTTTTATAATGCTAGGTAGTATGGGCCACCACACATTGAAGATTTGGAAAACAATTTTGAATTTGATTTTGTAAGAAAATCTATACAAGATATATACAGCCTTGATTTGTCTTGAAATAATTTGTTACATAGATTATGAGCTATGTGACTATTGGTTTGGAGAAGAATTTGTGTGCGTGTAAGATACCAAGTGGTATCTAATGTGGTACTTGTAACATCGTATTACAACTGTTTATCTTTTTAATCAATGGTGCAGATTTTAAATGAACTCTTCCAGGAAAGAGTTTTGTTTAAAATAACTCTTCTATTTAAAATTCCAACCGTCAAAAATATTTTTAAACTGTTGGCATACGCGTCAGGTACTGCCACGTGGTACCCTGCATGCACCCAAATTCTTCCTATAATTGCAGAATTGGCAAGTTATCAAAAAGTTAACCTAAGAGCAAGAACAACAGGTAGGCTAAAAATTTGGCCAAAAAACCTGGTGTACAGTCCATATAGCCAACTTGTCACTCTCAACACTTCAACAATCCATCCATTTTACCTATCTTTTTATTAAAAATATTATTTTTTCTTTTTTAAAATCTCACAAACCACCAACAGTGTCATTTTCCCCAACCTTCACCCCCGACTCCGACTATTACCTTGTCTCCGTCGCCGTCGTTGTCTCCGTTGCCGTCGCCCTTGATCGCCGTCACCAATCGAAGAAACCCACTTTGATCATGGTCCAGCAGTCCAGTCGAAGAAACCCACTATGATCGTGGTCCAGCCATCACCGTCGCCATCGATCGTTGTTGTGCCCTCGTCACCGTCGATCGTGGTCCAGTAGTCCAACAGGGGGTAGGGAGGGGGGGAGAGAGAGAGAGAGAGAGAGAGAGAGAGAAAACAATAAAAAGAGTTGCTGATGAACAATGCTTGGGTAAAGATAGACAAGCATTGTAGCAAATTTGGAGAAAATGTAAAATAGCCAAGGTAGCACACAACATGCTGCAGCACCCTTTTCTTCTCCCTCTTGTTGTCTATTTTGCCCAAATATGTATTTTACAGTACCTGTTGTTCTTGCTCTAATTTTATTCTTTCGCCCATCAAGGATAATGTGTATAGTAGGAGTATTTCATAAACTAAAACTGGCAATCTTCAATTGTACAGTATTTGGTCAGTACTGGGGGGGACTCGTTTTCAGTGTTTCTCATTTGTTCTTGGTTTTGGAGTAGTGGATGGGGAGAGTCAAGACCCCCTCTTTAATGCAGTTATTGATACATACTCGGGCCATTTTCTTGGACTTGGGAAACATCTCTAAAATCACTCAGCTATCGGAACGGCGCCTCGCTTGTCAGGGACGGATCCAGAAATCCATCATAGTGGGGGCACTTTATTAATTGTAATCGTGCAATTTTTTTCCTAGTATACAATTTTGCTAGGGACAAGAAATCATGTAAGATTGATTCTAAATCTAATAGTATCAAACAAGAAATTATTGAGGGCTAGGGACCGTTGCAAAAGATCTCTAAATAAAAAAAAAATATGTAAGTTAAACAATTTTCTCATCATTTTGTATCATTTTCTTTAAAAGAAGGGAGAAAATTAAAATTCAAAAAAAAAAAAATACTAGGGGAATTATTATTACTATTATAAGTTCAAAATATATAATAAAACTACTAGTTTGTTGTACAATGAGTGTTGTTGGTCTAATGGCAAGAAGGAAGATGTTGGTTTGATAAATCTTTCAATTTTGTGGCTTAAAAAAGAGGTAGGTAGGAGTTGAACACATGACCTTCAACATAGAGGTAGCACACCTTACCACCAGGCAACACCCAGGATATGTTACTAGATCTTGACACAAATAATATATATACAAAACTTATTTTCCTAATTTTTTTTTTTAACTTTTAATTTTTTTTTGCATTGACAAGTGGGGGGTCAGCGGGGGCACGTGCCCCCGCTTGCCCCCCCTTGGATCCGTCCCTGTCGCTTGTTCTTTTAGAATGAAATTACTATTGGAGGCAATTGGCACCAAATTTTGTGAAGAATTGGTCATCCATATAAATGGTATCCAACCATATACTACAAATATCTAATTAATTTGATTTTTTTACATATATGATCTACTCAACATCTCTGACAAATTGTACGGTTCTTATCCCCAAATGCATTTTATAGAGGGCCCACAATTAAGATCGCTACGGAGATGCAGTGACTTGAGTCACTACAGGTATCCCAAATCCACAGAATGGGGCATCTATCCGTGGGCATTAACTGATTTACCCAACTTCTTAAATTAGGGTATTTCATAGGCAGTTAGGCACTCCCAATCTTCATGCATGGGCATCTGGGTGGGAAATGCTCTCATTGGTTCTGGTTTTTGTTTGGCATCTGAGTTCTCAACTTTCATTAGCCAGTTATGACAGTGTAAATTAAAGACTTCCGATTAAGTTAATCACCTTTGGATACTCTGACCACATTATTACTATATACTTTTTCATGTTAAGTGGTCCCATCTGTTCATATTCACCAAAGTTCTCATCATACTACTCTCGACTCTCGAGACCAGCCCACTTCTTTTACCAAGGAGTTACACTGTATGTTTTTTATACTATCTTTTTCTTTCTAGAAGATAGGATTATTAGCGGTTAGTTGTTAGAATTACTGTTAAATTTTATCCCATATCGCCTATCTGAACCATACAAGCGTCGTTAATATAATCTAGAAGCTACTCCACCTATTACAAATTGACTTTAGGTTAGAACCCTCCAAAAAATCTAACATGATATCAGAGTTGGGTCTTAGTTGGCCTCACCTCATGTGGGCGTAGTCGAGTCTCCATTGTCGTCGCTCGAGTAAAATCACCTCGTCTCCTTAATTCGTACCTCCACGTGCATCCAAAATGCACGTGAGCACGTGAGGAAGAGTGTTAGACTTTATCCCACGTCACCTATATAAGCCACCCAAGCTTGGTTAATATAATCTAGAGGCTACTCCACCTATAGCCAATTGGTTTCAGGTTGAAACCCTCTAAGTAATAATAGTTACAATGACAGCCGAGCACAGGGACGAAACCATGATTTCACTATGTAGGGACGAGCCTATATAATTCATATTAAATTTTGAAAATGTTTCCCTACATAATAGTAATAGAAGCTTTTTTTTTTCCATAGGGGCGGCTGCCCCTATTGACACTCCCGACTCCATCCCTGGTCGATCACCTCCTCCATGAGAATTCAAACTTAGGATCTCTCTCTTGGAAGGAAGAGTACCGACCACACTACTGTAGTGTTCAGCTGCATTGTCTTAAATTAGTTAAATTATAGTTGACTTATTTTTTCTCCTAGGGAACTTCAATTCTGTGCTGCTGGGAACCTAGGGGGTGCTGTGCATCTCCATGCATAGCACCGTGCTGTGCAGCCCCACAGCGCGGCCGCGCCGACATTTTTTTGACGATCGGAGACATTCACCGGGTAGACCTCGTTGAGTACTACAAGTGTGGCAAAAATCAACTTGATCGGATCTCTTTAAGTGCCTCATCGGAACACAAATTACATGAAAAAGTGGTTTTGATTCCGTGTTTGTGTCCATTTGTGTTCCATTTCTTTTAAAAGTATTTGTGTTCCGATGACATATTTAAAGATATCCGATGAAGTTATTTTTGGCATACATGTAGTACTCGACGAGGTCTACGCGACGAACGTCTCCGATCGTCAGAAAGGTGCTGGCGCAGCCGCGCCATGGCTGCACAACACCCCCCCAGTCCTTCTGTGCTGACAGATTAACACACCAAATGACACAAACTTTGACTCAAACAGCAGTGGTAGGGCATCTCGGTTGGAGTCTGAGCTGTGGCAAAAAAAAAAAAAGTAGCACACCGCAAGAATATGGTTTCACCATGGGGTCAAAATAACTTCAATGCTGTGTTGACAAAACATTTTCAGTCGCAAGTTGAGATTTTATATGAACGAGAATTTCGCTTTAGAAAACGAAGTGCGATGTATTAGCTGAAATTTTGATGTTACCCCTAGAAAGTCATAATGAAGTTGGATTCAAAGGTGTCAAAATCCAAGGCCGGCCGAACCAAGGCTGGCTCAAATAAGGTAAATCGAGATCCGATTACTGAGCTTTAGGCAAGATGGGGCCACCATTTGATCCCATCAGAGGAGGAACACTAACTCGGGTATGTACGGGCCGAAAATTTGGGCCTAGATGGTGTCGATGCAAAGTATAAAAACTTCAAGAGCTAGTGGTTTGTGCGTACGTCACTCCTCCTTAGTAAATGACGATAAAAAAGAAGAACGGCGATACATACACTCCCTGGGAGCCACTCCCAGCCACACCCTCTCTCACATGGGGTGTGGTCCCCACATCTGGGCCCCACACCCCATGTGAGAGAGAGTGTGGTTGGGAGCGACTCCCAGGAGTGTATGTATCATTTTTCAAAAAAGAATCTGTTTGTGTAGTATTACATATGTTGTAAATCTTCATGGTCCGTGCAATGGTAGTCATGTAGCAGCCAGAGGCTTAAAGAATCCTATGGTCTGGAATTTGACACCCACCTAAATGCTATCAAACCCGTGTTGGGCCAATCCACACAAAATTTTGTTCTGACTTTACTTGACCCCCTATGTAGTTAATCTCCTGAAGTCATTCATAAAACCGGATACTGGGATAACAAAATACCTGAACATTGTGCTGTTAATATCACAGTACAAAGTTCCGGCCCGACAACCAACAAATCCACTAGCAAAAATACCCGAACATTGTGTAGTAACTTCCGACTTATTGTTAATCTTATTTTATGAAATTTCAACTTGCACAAGTATTACGCATGTTCCAGCCTCTAATTTTTTGTATGTTCGCTTGTTTTTTCATAGGAATTAGGAAGAAATTTTTGGCGGGGCAATTCGAAATCGGATTGGGCGAAGAACTGCTATTAGAGTGTTTTTTCCCCATATTTGGCGTAGCGCATGTTCTTTGTGTGGGTCTTGATATTTTCCAATATGAAATTTTTTTTTTTGAATGACTAAATATGGTGCACTTGAAATTTTCTCCTCTTACGGGCGGGTGGTGGACGTTTTTATTCCAAGCAAGAAGAGTAAATCTTTCAACACCAAATTTGGTTTTATCAGATTCAAGAGAAGGGAGGAGGCTTTACGTGCTATCAATGATCTCGATGGGTTTTTAATCAGAGGGTTCAAAATGTTTGTGCAACTAGCTAAGTATTCTAAATCTTCTTCTCCTTCTCCAAGGATTTTTCAGAAGGTAAGAGATGGGAATCATAATGGCACATCTAATGGTTTTCGGAAACCAATTTCTGGCGTAGATATCAAACAGAAAGCATCGTATTTCTTCCTATGCTCAAATTGTTAAAGGTGTTTCTGATGGCAATACTAAGGTGGTGGATGGTGTGGTTGCGGAGTCGGTTTGGCTTCATAATAGTGCGGTGGGAAAACTGAACAATACTCTCCAAGATCTCTTCATTAGCAATGGTATTTGGGATGCTCACATTCGTCCCGTAGGTGGCCTTAATGTTCTTGTGTCTTTTGATTCTTTTGAATTGCTAGACACTTTTCTCAAGGATAAGGACAATGTGCTGCCAAAATGGTTCTCTTTTGTGGAAGCATGGGATGATCAGAGTTTCAAACCTTCAAGGTGTGTTTGGATTTCTTGTTATGGTGTTCCCCTTAAGGGTTGGTGCTCTTTTACGTTTATTAATATTGGTAAGTTGTGGGGTGATGTGATTAGACTTGACGAATTAACAGAGAAATTGATTGCCTTTGATAAAGGGCGCTTGTTTATCTTAATGGATTATCTTGATTGCATTAATGAGGTTGTACACGTTAAGATTAATGACACAATCTATCCGGTTAAAGTTTTAGAAGACCCTTTGGTAGAAACCTCTTGGGAAAAATGTGTGTTTACATCTATTAAGATCAAGAAAGGGGATAACTTAATTGGGAAGGATGGCTATTTTTGAAATAGCTGAGGTTAAGCATGAGAATGATGTCTCTTGTGATTTTAATGTGCCTGACCCTCTAGTGGAGAAGGTTGGTCTATCCAGTCTAGCGAAGAAGAATGATATGGAGTTTGAGCCATGTAATCATTCTACGGATGTGGGGACTCATTTCTCGGTTTCAAAGGATGTGGATTCTTTTGTTGGGGAATCTAAGTATAGTCTTGAAAATGAGGCGGTTGATGTCGGAGCCTATATTTCGGACTACTCTATCAAGGAATCTAACTCTCCATTGGATAATAATAATTTTTTAGAGGGTTCAAACCATGTGGAAGTTTACAAGGAGGCTACTCATTCTGAGGGAAATATTATCGAGGACAGGGTGGGGTGGCAACCACGAGTTCTTGTCTTGACAACTCCAAATCCGCCGATCTTGATTCTGCCAATCCCCTTATTAACTATGTGAATCACATGCACCGCAAGAAGAAAGCCCGGACCAAATAGGGTTATTGAAGGAATCCTGTATGGACTAAAAATCCTTTGAAAGCTGCTTTCTTTTCTAGGATATCTAGCCGGGATCATAAAGAGGAGAAATCGAAGTCTTTGAAGTTGGGTTTGAAGAAAGGCAGCTTCAATGGGCCCACTCCTTCAACTCAAGAGGATGCTAGTAGCGACTCTCATAAGAGGATTTCTTTTTTAATCAAGGAAGCCCATAAGAATATGGAGTTGAACGCTTCGTTTGGTGTAAAATTTTTTGGAAGGGAGAGCTACAATATAAAGAAATATCTAGAATTGCAGGGAGTTGAAATTTTTGAACAGGAAATCAAAGCTCTTGATGTCTTGGCGGATGATACATCAATTTCAGTGGAGTTCTAATTTTGCTGTCGTTTTTGGTGGGAGCTCTCTGGCTGATCTTGGTGTCGGTTGTTTTGTTGGTTGGAGGCTTCGGCATTTTGGGGGTTTTGCTTCTGGTTTTGCCAGTGGCGAGCTTTTTTTGGGAGGAGCGCAGTGGGCTTTCCTTTTCCTGTAGATGTTGTTGGGTTGCGTTCGTGGCCTTCTCTTTTGTGTTTTCTGGCCCAGGGGTTTTGGTCGTTTAGGGTGTTTTTTTTTTTTTTTTTTTTCTGTTTCTGTGGTTTGGCCGGTATCTTACCATCATGTTTGTGTCTTGTTATTTCCTCTTTCGGGTCCTTGACGTTTTCAGTCTCGGTCCCATTTAATATTTGTAATTCGTTTTCAACGATTAATAAATTTTTGTTTTAAAAAAAAAAAAACGGTGCACTTGAATGGAAAGCCGGTTCACATATAAACATTCACATTTAAGCCGATTCCATAAACACTCACATTTAACATAGAAAGTGGTATTGATAACAGTAGCAAAGGTAGGATGAAGTGATTTACTATTTTGTTAGAAATTAGAACCATCGGGTCTTTAAGAAAACAAAAAACAATGGTCAAAAACACAAAAAATCAATAAAATAAAATTTCGGTACGAATTGGATGGTACGGTGTACCAAATGTTGATGATTTTGTGGGAACTTACTTGTGATTGGAGATGGCCTCCTCACTTTACAGAGTTTGGACTGGAGTCTTTGGATGGAAGAAAAGTACTTCTTCCATTCCTAATTGTTAGTACCTTATGAAAAAACAGGGTTCCCTTAAAATCTGTTAAAACCCTAACAGTATGAATGTAAATCACTAATCAAATCAACCAACAGAAAATTACGCAAGCAGTCAAAACCCACAACACAGAGATATACGTGGAAAACCCTAAATGGGTAAAAAACCACGGGAAGGAATCAAAATCACTATACTCATTGTGCAGTTACAGATATACCTATCCAAACGATGTAAATCACTCACAACGTTCTAAGTATCACCTGCCGAGTCACACGTACACCGCACCCAGTGATCTTGATCGCCAACGCCTTGAAACGCACAAGCCTTCCTTAGATACTTTCGGAATCCCACCAAAGAACTCTAACTGAAAGTTGATTGTTGAAGCATTAAACCCCTTGAAGATGAACTCTAAGCATCCGGCCTTCAAAGATCTTCAAGTTCCACAAACCCTAGCCGCCACAAGTGTTTTAAGGATGAGTAGGAGTGCAGAGAATAAAGTGTGGCTGCTCAAAATTCGTTTAACCTAGTTGATGCGAATATATAGGCGCATAGCGGTTGCTCAAGCAAGAACCAAGTTGTTCGAGCAACTAACGAACAGCAGATTTGCTTGACAGGTTGCTTGAGCAAGTCGTTGAGCAACTTCTGAACAAGTAAAATAACCTACTCAACTCGCCACTAAAATAAATATTACCGCACTCTCAACCATTACATAAAGAGATGATTCCTTTCCACACCTAAATAGACACTCTATAAAATAAAATTACAACTCGATGTAAATGTGTGTTTTGTCAAACGGAATTGCCAAAACAAAGGAATCCGAAACTTGGTCCTTACAATCTCCCCCTTTGGCACTTCCATGACAAAACACACTACAAAGGCAATCTATCCTATATGAATGAGTTGTATAGAGCCTGCAAACAAAACTCAACATCCAAATATATTAGAACATTAGGCAACCTACTCCCCCTTTCATCATTCTCCCCCTTTTCGACATGGAATGACAAAGGGCGAATAGGATAAACAATTAAGCAATAAATGTAAACAAATGAGTGCATTGAACAATAAAAGCTCAAGAGAAGCAGCCAAGTGAGATATTTAAGAGAGAAGCGAACACTAGCACAAATAGCATGATGCCTAAACTCAATAGCAGACAAAGTACTAAAAGCACGCAAAGCTTAATAAAACATAATTAAACTCAATGCTAAAATATTATAAAATTTTTGAAGATATGAGCATGAGAATGTTTTAGCGCAAGTATTATATCATGAGATGCAATGAACAAGACATCCAAACTTTAAGACACAACTTGATGCTAGAACACCATGCAAGGCAGAAGAAATACAACACACCATGATCAACGGCATATGAGGAAAGTGTGTGTGTGTGCATCCATGGCCTAGATATCAGGTTAGCTCAATTTAGGACCCATATTCTCATGAACAATAGGAGTATCAAGATAACTCCCCCTCAAGAAGTCAAACCAAGCTAGGTCCTCAATGATTTTTTATTGATAAGTACTTGCGGAGCTCCCCCTCAACCTCTAATTTTTATTCTTTTACAAAGTATTCTCTTTTACCCCACTTGCCGTTTTACGCGACCGTCCGGACTGGATAGAGCCGAATGCAACCGGTTACTAAGCAAGTGGTCCAATACTAATACATTTTCCATAAACTCTCATTTTTTTATATAACCTCACCGATGGAAATATTTTTTTCATTGTATTTTGCACTATCATCGACGGCTTTCACACTACTAGGACTTTTGTCCTATAGGTAGCACTTTCCTCAAGTCATTCATTCTCTCAATTTTGGAAGGGGAGATGGAGACAAAAAACAAATGGTGGTGGATGGATTTCAACATCACATTTGGAATTCTAACCACGGGTCAATCTCAAAAAGAAATCTCAAGATACAGACCAAGTTTATGAGAACAAGACCCCTAATTGTCAACCATCCATAATAGCCATGAATAAGTGTACAAAATGTCGGATACTCATAGTTTATTGGCATTCAAATGTTCTTGCAGGGAGAATACCAAAAAGAAGTGCAATAAAAATAAGGATGAACATGTTCATAAAATCCGATGATAGTCAACTACGCACTGAAAATTATCATGCTCAATCCATAAAACAACTGATAAATAGACATAAAATTTTTGATTTTTTTTTTATATAAAAACTCAAAGAAAACAAAAATAAGACAACTATGAAACAAACTATAAATTAAACTCCATAAATCTAGGTATTAAGATATGCATGATCAAATAAACCTAATTTATGGAACCAAAACCTAGCCTTAAAAGGCAATGCCAAACTCTCCAAGTGAGCTATAGTCATCTAGAGAGTCAAGATCATCGTCAACGCGAGATACTAAATCACTTTTACGAACCCACATCTGTCTAGGCTTGCCCTTTTCAACACTAGTCTTTTTAGGAGTTTTGGGTGTTGGATTTCTCGAAGTAAAATTAGCATGCGAATGAGTTTTATGTCTAGGCCTCTGAAAGTACTCCCTATGATTATTCATGTTATGGTAGCGGGGAGGGGTCCTATAATAACCATGAAGGGCAAAACAGTAAGGACGAATATGGCCTCTAATTCCACAATGATGGCAAATTGGCACAAAACTATTATAACCATAAGAATGAGCTTCATATACATCATGTGAAGTGTTCAACTCATGCATTTTCCTACAGTTCGGTCTAATGTGGCCAGTCATACCGCAATAATGACAAGTAGGAATGAATTTAACAACAGAATTAAAAACCTGAGACTTAGCTTTATCAATAACTTTAGTTTTTACCTCCATGCGTTTGAGATGTCCGTTTACCACTGTTGTCGTTTGCTTCTTTGCCACGGGAGAATTGAGCCCGTTCTGCATGCCATTAGTATTCTTCTTCTTATCTTTATGATTGATCCCTTCTGTCCCAATTTGCGGAGTTGAAGATGTCGCATGATAACCCAGCCCTGAACGATCGCTAGGATGTCGTTGGATGGAAAGAATATGATCCAACACTTGGGTCCCTGTCTTTGTGTCATCCTTTACTTTCTCCTTAGACTTGGCACAAGTCAACGCTTTGTTTTTCTCGAGAAGAATCTCAATTTCTTTATTTCCCTCATCCCTCTCTCGAGTGCGTTCATTTAAAGTAACTTCTAAACTCTTGACCTTATTCGAAAGCTTATCATTCACCTTCATTAATTTTTTACTAAAAATATGGAATTTGTTATACTCCTCTCTGGCCTCATCTAAATCATCACAGCTTTCTGGCTCGCTATTATCTGTCTCAGAATCACTCGATTCGGAAAGACTCTGTGGGTTTAAAGAAACTCCAAAAGCCAAAAAGTTTCTATCATTATTTTCTTCGCCACCTTCTTCTTCATTTGATTTATCAGAATCGCTATCATCCCACGTTTGAGCAACAAAACTCTTCTCTTTCTTTTTATTGGCACATTCTTTGGCATAATGACCAAAGCCATGGCACTCAAAACACTGTGGCCCCTCAGGTGGTCCCGTTCCCTCCTTTTTAATTTTGTTAGAAAATTCTCCTTTTCCTTTATCATTTTTCTTTTTCATACTATTTTTAAATTGTTTGAAAAAGGCTTTCATCTCCTCGAAATCGACATCACTATCACTATCTGAACCTTTCTTATATTTTTTTTGAGTACTTTTAAAAGCAATTGAAGACTCCGAATGTTTTACTTTAGGCTGAATAGGTTCAGATTGCAATAGGTCAGCCTCATAAGTTTGGAGAATTCCAACTATTTCTTGAACAGATTTTTCTTTTAATTTTCTCTTACCTTCCAGCATAGTTACTTGAGTTTTAAATCTAGGAGGTAAGGAACGTAAAATTTTCTTAATAATACGAAAGGAAGGAATTGGCTCACCCAAGTTCTCACAGCTATTGACGATGGCGATGAGCTTGGAGTAAAATTGATTGAATGTCTCCTCCTCTTGCATTCTGATGGTCTCAAACTCCGTAGAAAGCCTTTGCAGCTTAGACTGCTTAACCACGTCTGTTCCCTCGTGACAAGTAACCAGAATGTCCCATGCCTCTTTCGCTATTTCACAGTTAGCTATTTTCCTGTGCTCATTAATATCAACAGCAGAAAATAAAATATCAAGTGCACGGTTGTTAGCCTGAAGTAATACTTTTTCGGCGACTGATAACTCAGATTGGGGTTTTTTAACCTCTTTGTCCTCTACTGTTTTCATGGGTCGAGTGTACCCCACAATACATGAATCCCAAATTTCTTCACCTGCGGATCTCATTATAGCCTTTATTCTAGATTTTCAGTAATCAAAATTATCAGCATCAAGTATAGGCAAATTTCTAGACACGTGATTCATATTCATACTCATGATGGATCTGCTCTAGGAAAATAAATCCTAACGGAAGGAGCAGCTAGCTCTGATACCAATTGAAAAAATAGGGTTCCCTTAAAATCTGCTAAAACCCTAACAGTATGAATGCAAATCACTAATCAAATCAACCAACAGAAAATTACGCAAGCAGTCAAAACCCACAACACAGAGATATACGTGGAAAACCCTAAATGGGTAAAAAACCACGGGAAGGAATCAAAATCACTATACTCATTGTGCAGTTATAGATATACCTATCCAAACGATGTAAATCACTCACAACGTTCTAAGTATCACCTGCCGAGTCACACGTACACCGCACCCAGTGATCTTGATCGCCAACGCCTTGAAACGCACAAGCCTTCCTTAGATACTTTCGGAATCCCACCAAAGAACTCTAACTGAAAGTTGATTGTTGAAGCATTAAACCCCTTGAAGATGAACTCTAAGCATCCGGCCTTCAAAGATCTTCAAGTTCCACAAACCCTAGCCGCCACAAGTGTTTTAAGGATGAGTAGGAGTGCAGAGAATAAAGTGTGGCTGCTCAAAATTCGTTTAACCTAGTTGATGCGAATATATAGGCGCATAGCGGTTGCTCAAGCAAGAACCAAGTTGCTCGAGCAACTAACGAACAGCAGATTTGCTTGACAGGTTGCTTGAGCAAGTCGTTGAGCAACTTCTGAACAAGTAAAATAACCTACTCAACTCGCCACTAAAATAAATATTACCGCACTCTCAACCATTACATAAAGAGATGATTCCTTTCCACACCTAAATAGACACTCTATAAAATAAAATTACAACTCGATGTAAATGTGTGTTTTGTCAAACGGAATTGCCAAAACAAAGGAATCCGAAACTTGGTCCTTACACCTTACGAAAAGTCGTGTTATTTTTCAAATTAAAAAATTAAGTACTTTTGTATATAATTTTTGGAATTTTTTTGAATTTTTTTCACCGAATTAAAGTACTAATAGAGATCTTCAATGCGGTGCAAAAAAATTCGAAAAATTATATACGGAAGTAGTTGATTTTTTGATATGAAAATTCACAAGAGAGAGAGAGAGAGAGAGAGAGAGAGAGAGAGAGAGAGAGAGTATGGAACTAACAATTAGGAACAGAGGGAGTAAGCATTTGCAACTGACATGGAATTGCTGGGTGAATCCATGGTGATCTCCGCAAGGTAATCAGGGAAAGTGATTTGCACGGAGAAAGTGGTTGAGTTTGGGTAGTGGTAGAAGATGAAGAGATGGCAATTTTGGCAATTATAATCATACCGATAGATCTGATCCAATTTGGTTATATAAATTATTAAGTTTATTTGCCTCTTTCTTCGAACTGTAATTGGGTATTGAGTAATACATGTTCTACTTGTTATCCATATGGATAAGGGTTTGATGACTTTTAAGTATCTCCAATAAGGTATGGATATGAGTATAATCGTGAGTGTGGAGTTTGAGGGTCGCATATGGAAAGAGCACCCCTGATCCAGACCCTTTGTGATGCATGCTAATAATTTATAATCTATAAATATATGAGTTATATTCTGTAACGACCCGAATTTTCGTAACTAAAATTTCGTTAAATAATTTAATTATTTATTTTTAATTTCCGATTTATTGGAATATTTTCTAATTAAATATTATTTAATTCTTTTAATTCAAATAACTAGAATACTAGCCGTGTATGCGATCGTACGAGACCGAGTAACGCACCCGTTACACCACCGTAGCACCCGGAGACCGATATTAACTCCCGAAACCAACCCAACCGCCGTCTTTACTCCATTCAACCATATCGTACTTTGGAAGGTACCCACCATCCCATATCTTGGAACTTGGTGTTGACCAAGTTAGAGAGAGAGAGAGAGAGAGTAACTTAGAGAGAGAGAGAGAGAGAGAGAGAGAGAGAGAGAGAGAGAGAGAGCCACGGGGAGAGAGAGAGAGAGAGATGCCGAGAGAGAGAGAGAGATCTGTAGAGAGAGAGAGAGAGAGTAGTGTGTGTGTGCATGAATGTGTACCTTGCACATGCTAGATTAATGCTTGTTCACTTGCACAAGCAAGTGGAGGGGTAGAGGAAGCTTCCTAAATCTAAGGTTTTGTACTCAAAACTAGTTAGAACAAGCCTTGTTATTTTTGGAGAAACCTATACATACCCACACAATACATGCATTTGTGTACAATCTACACAACCTAGACCTATTTATGCTTGACCTTGCACTCCAAGTCTCCATGAAACATGCTTCCATGTTTTAGGGAAGAATATTCCCCCTACTACTAGCCCATTAAGACTACCCCCTTAGCCATAACTCCATGAATATGCATATTGTACATATTGCTCCTAAAAAAACACCTCGTTACAAAGGTGACCATGCAAAAACCTACACAACGAGAAGCGTATTTATCCCCCACTATGGATTCCCATGTTGGTTACTATGTATTTCCCCACATTTGTTCATCTTTCAAGTGTAGAACAACCTAGACATAGCCTAGGACCTAGACCACAAGTGGTATACTTGACCATGTGCCATCAAAACACATCATTTACTCCCCCACATGAAAACTTTCGGCCAAGGTGAGTGTGTGTGTGTGTACCGTGAGTTAGAGAGGGAGGGAGAGGTACCAATTTGCTATAAATAGAACCCTCTTTGTTCATTTGGACCTCATATACCCTACACTACTTGTTTGTCTCCATATTTTTCAACAAACCAACCAACTTCTACCACCTTTTAGCCAACTTATTAGGGTACTAATTAGCTACTTACTAAGTTAATTAGTAAGTAAGTGAGGGAGATTTAAGAGGTTCTACACCAAAGGAATTGCTTTTCGGCTTCCGGTTTACACCCGGAAACTAAGGTAGTTTACTAAACTAATCTTCTAATTAGTTATTTCTAGTTCTATTATGTTATTCTAATTAGTAAGATTAAAGTAATTAGAAAGTAATTAGAAGTTGATTAGAAGATATGTATTTTTGTAGACAAGGTTCTAGCATTATTATGTTAATATTTCATGGAAGAACTTGTTGACTAAATCAATGGTTATTGTCTAAGATGATCTTTCCTAAATATTAGATTGTTATATTTAGTAAGGGAATTGTTCTTACTAGAAAGAAATATCTATTGTTTTATGAAAATTTTTGTAAGAAAGTATGGAGTTTTTACGAAATAATTATGAAGAGAGAATTTTTATAAATGTTTCCTAGAAATGTTTTTCCTAAATTATTTGTGAGTATATTTTTATGGCTATGATGAAAAAAAAAGAAGCAAATGGAGTTGATTAAATTTTCTAGAAAGAAAATTGTGATTTTACTAGATATATATAAAAAAAAATGTTTTATTTGAGTTTATTAGAAAGAAAGTTTTTATAGAAATATAAAGAGTATATTTTTGAGAGATTAAATATATTTTTTTAGGAAGTTCATAATTATTGGAGATAAATTTTTGGCAAGAAATTTCTGGAAAAAGAAATTTGGAGTATTTACTTTTGAAGAGGAATTTGTTGACTAATTTAATTCTTTAAAAAGAAATAAAATAGTTTTACAAGAGAAAAGGGAGAAATGAGATTTTTGATGAAGAATAAAGTTTGAGAGAGATTAGGAAATATTATTTTGGGAAGAGTTGGTGCATTAAAGTGCATGATTTCATAAGAAAATGATTTTTAAGGAAATATTAATTGCATGATTTTATGTGAGAAGATTTTTATTGGAGAAATATCATATTTTTTGAGAAAGTTGGTGTATTATTATGTATGATTTTATGTGGAATGTTTAATTGGGAAATATGAGTTTTTGAAGAAAATTATGGAATATTGCATGGGCATGATTTGAGCATGAGACAATGAGCACGTACACAAAACGTTACGACATGGGGTTTCATTAATTGAATAACTGTTGACGAGAAAATAGAGATGAGAATGAAAATGAGTTTTGAAATGAGAAATGAAATTTTTCGAGAAATGAAATGAAATGAGATAAGATGAGATTTGGATGCCACCTCAAGTTCACGGAGAGAACTTGGAGGAACGGTTTTGATGCGGTAGTGCAGCGAAAGCATCACTTCCGGTTCGCGGAGAGAACTTGGATGTTTGGGCTAAGCGTGGACAACACACGGTGAATGGACTTTGCAAACAGGCTGTTAAGTTCGGTGATGCAAAGCGGCCGGGACTGTGTCGTGTGAGTCGCGGGGTGGACAGACCGTGCAAACAGGCTGTTAAGTTCGGTGATGCACGATAACCGGGACCTCGAGCGGAAAGGTTGGTACCGTCAGCTGAAAGGAGGCTTAAACGGACCAATAGCTTTCGAGTGATGGGACATATATGAAATTTGAAGAAGAATGCCAAGAAGGGCACTGATATGAGAAAACCGATTTTTTTGGGAATATTGTTGATAATGAGTTATGTTCGAGTTATTAATTGAGAAACTGTTTTCAAGAAACTGACACGTGACACTATAGTGAGACACAGAAAGGAAGTACTGTTTTCTGCGCATATTACTCTGATCCGCACAGACTCGCATGATATGCTGCATGATTTTACTGTTCACAAGTATCGTATTCTGTTTTTTTGAACTTATTGTTCTAGAATTGCTACTTAGAAGTTTAGCATAGTGAACTACTGGGCTTTGCTCACGGTGTTGCACTCGTGTAACCCTAGCATAATACCATGATGTTGCCTGTGCGACTCGGACGTATTATGTCAGATTATCTAGATGGACAGGACCGATACCATGGAGACCAGCCCTATGGAACAGGAAGTGCTGCCGGAGTGGGGAATGACCCGGCGCAGGGATAGACGAAGACCTAGAACCACCCCGGTTGTTATTTATTTAGTAATTGGAGACATTATTATTTGTATTAAAGTTTGAGATTAAACTTTATTAAGGTTTGTAATAATAATTAACGTGTTCAAATTTTGGGGGCGTTACATATTCTATTAGTAAAAACATTTTATTTTAATCAAGATTTTCTAGAAGTATATTTAGTTTCCTAGTTTGTTTTAATCTAGTATTCATATTTTGTTGGTTGCTTGGTTAAGAAGAATTAGATTTAATTTTATTATAGTATATTTAGCATTTAGGAAGTTTATTGTATTGGCGCTTGTTTTGGCAAGATTTCTTTTGTTCTCTATTATTCAAATTTGGAATATCTCAAATCTTTTTATATTGATAATTATTTAATCAATTAGCGATATACATGGATTTAGCTTCCTATTTTGCTGATTCCTTTTCGGTCTTAGTTATCTAGTATAAAAGGGGTTGTGAGGTGGTGGTTTATGAATTAACAAAAGGTTAAATTCCTTAGAGACCACCTCATCTTTACTCATTTTCCACAGAGACCCCCTAACCTTTAAAAACGTCCATACTCACCCCCTCATCTATGCGAAATGCAAAACATCCCTTACTCCGTTAACGGAATGATGACAAATGACTATTGTAGACACGTAAAGTTTTAGCCTATCACAAATCACCACGTGTTGCTAGGGTACACAAATTGGCTAATTAAACGTTGCCAAGTGTCCACAAGTCAAAGTCAAAGTTCTACGGACAAGCCAATTAAATGTTGCCAAGTGTCCGTAGGTCAAAAGTCCAAGCAGAATAAGTGGCCAATCAAATATTGTCACGTGTCTGTAAGTCAAAGGTCAAAGATGTGTGGAGGGTCCAATCAAATGGAGCCACGTGTCAAAATGACACTGTTATTTATTTATCAAGTCTGTGCAATCAAATTATGCCACTTGGTGAAATAAATTTTACATCTCTTTGTATATAATTATTTTTCCTAAAATAAATAAGAGGAAAGGTATTTATATAATTCTAATTATTTTCCTTTAAATGAAATAAGGAAATAATTAAAGAGATAAGTATGGAAAGAATTACGGTCTTTCATAAACTTTCCATCTCACATCCCTATAAATAGAGGTGCTCTCTCTCATATTTACACATCAAGACATTGAAACTTCAACAGCTTTGAAGATCAAGCTTCAAAGCCCTTCTGAATTTCTTCAAGTCTTCAACAATTCCAAGGCTCTGAAGATCAAAGCTCCAAAGCCCTTTAGAATTCCTTGAAGTCAAACACAGATTCAAGCTCAAGAGCTCTGAAGATCAAGCCTCAAAGCCCTTCAGAATTCCTTGAAGTCAGACATTCATTCACGCCCTAAAGCTTTGAAGATCAAGCCTTAAAGCCCTTCAGAATTCCTTGAAGTCAGACACACATTCAAGCATCCAAGCTCCAGACGTCTGAAGATCAAAGCCTCCAAAGCCCTTCAGAATTCTCCTAGCCCGCATCAAGCAAGACGGTTCTCCAATCGAAGCTTCAAAGCTCCGAAGAACATTCAAGCTTCCATCAACTCTGAGGATCAAGCTTCAAAGCCTTTTAGAATCCTTTCAGTCCACGTCAAATAAGACGCCTCTTCAGATTAAAGCTTCAAAGCTCTAAAGAACGCTCAAGCCAAATCTGCAAGTCATCAATCTCCTTCTACCAAATTGAAGAAGATCTCAAATTCTGATTTGAGAATAAGCTCCTAAGCCCTCAAACCAACATCTGCAAATCTGCATCTCTTTCAACCAAATTAAAGAAGATCAAGCAATTCAACTTGAGAAGAAGCTTCAAAGACCTCAAGTCAAAATCCGTCAAATTCGCCGTCATCTTCGCAAAGATCAAAGAAGATCTCGGCATTCAAATCGAGAACAAGCATCAAGCCCTCGAATCAAACTCTTGAAGAGAAGAATCAGAGGATTATTTTCTTTCATTAGAAATTGTTACAGAGATTGTAAACCCTAATTTTTCATACATCAATAAAATTGACTTTGGTTAGCATATTTCTGTCTTTTTTGCAGACTCGAAATTTGTGTGATACAACTATAATTTCCGTTTTCAATGTGTTTGTAAGGTGGTGGTTTATAATTTTTTAGTGTGTTTGTTTACAAAAAAATTCTGTTTTCAAAAATAAAATTTAGTGAATTTGTTATTTATTTCAAAATTAGAGTGTTCATGTTTTGTTTTCAAATTTGATTTTTTCTCTAAATATCTACATTTCTTTCATTTAATCTAAATTTCTATCAAAACAAACCCTGTTTTTTTTTCTCTACTTTATTAAACAATAAAATCAAACTGTTATAACATTTTCCTTCAAGACCGAACTGATATTAAACAAAACTAAAACAATATCAAATAAGTGATTTATGGAACAATAATATCATTTAGACATCAAAAATAATACCATAGAAGTCATCTTAAACAAGAATAATATCATATCAGTAGTCGATCTAATAAATAATATCGATTTGGTGAATCTGGCAGTGAACTCAAAATTGAGTAACGGTTTGTCCGGTTGGGCTCATTTCAATCCCTAAGAACTACTCTAAACTACTCCAACATACTTAGGAAGAGAAGTGAGAGGATTATCTACCTTCAATTTAGTGAGATGTGTGAGAATTTGAAAATTTACGGGTTTTGCTAGAGGTTGAAGATGGAGTCGATTGCTTGGGATTGGGCTACAATGGTGGCTCTTGATGGACGAATGTGACTCCATATGTATATCTATAAACATATACATATACAATATAATACATTTATAAAACAGTGTGTTGAAGGGCATTTCCGTCTGAAAAATGCACAAAACAGGGAGCAGCAAACGGTTGTGTAACAGAAGGGGTCTGTATGGCTAACGGTGAAAGATGAGGGGGTGAGTTTGGACGCTTTTAAAGGTTAGTTGGTCTAAGTGAAAAATGAGTAAAGATGAGGGGGTCTCTAAGGAATTTAACCTTAACAAAAACGAGATTTATCTCATTATCGTTTGTTCAACCAGGAGTACCTCTGGCTCAAACATTATTCATGTTTATTTCTTGCAAATAATTTCGTAAAAGGAGGCAGCCCTGCATCAGCTCGGCATCCCTAAGAAAATGTAGTGGGGGGAGAAAGCTGAACTGGATAGTTATTTGGTGTTTAATTTAATTTTCTTTTTTGATAATTGGGAGGTCCGAGCCAACTTACACGCACTTTGACTATTGTCAACCATGCCAACACATTTATTTATTTTAAACCATTCAATAGTACGTTATTTTGTTTCTTCATTTGTACAAATTTGTAAAGGAAAAAGTGTGACTCAGCTTCAAAAAAAGGAAACACCAAAGTCCAAACTAGTGCTCTCCCTTTAACTTACTGGTGTAAACGATCTGAGTTGGTCCGGTTTTTGGAACTTCTACGGACCAAACCGAACTTAACGGTTTATGAAAATTCCACACTGAAATTGAAACCAAACCATTTGAATACGGTTTGGGCTGGTTCGGTTTCAGCCGGTTTAAAAGATTTTATTCGGTTCGGAAATAAAAATAATAGTTGGGCCTGATCCCCACCCCCAAAAAAAATAATAATAAAAAAATCATAAACTTGGATAAAAAAAAAATCCACATATGGGCCATGACATATATAATGTACTTATTTGCAAGCACTAGTGGGCTTAAAATCCCACAAACAACAAAACCCAAAAAGAGAGCCCAAACTATGGAAAAAAAAAATCAATTTCAGAAACAATTACAAAGCCCAAACAAATGAACAATAGATGATATCATGTCTTGAAACACCAATAGCCGAACACACAACAGGTAACAATTTCAATAATGCAAAACAGAGAGAGGTTAACAATTTCAAATGAGGCTGCCCCAATCAGTATAAAACAATTCATAAACAGAGCACAGACTCCTAACCAAAAAGTACTCCAACTTCATACAAAGTTCCAAATGCCAAAACATTAACAGAACGCTAACAGTAATGCAAAAAAATATAGTCATAAAGAGTTCCAAAAAAAAAACAGATCCCAATGGACTCTCAGGAAGTTATTTGGCATGCGCAATGAAGGTCAAAAGTTTATTCAATCTCAGATTGGCAATGGCTCTAACACATTTCAGTGGTTTGACAACTGGCACAACCTCGGCCCTTTGTTTCAAAGGTATGGAGATAGAGTGTCTTCTTTTTGGTCGCTCCTTAAATGCCGAAGTCAGTTCTATTATTCATAATGGGGTGTGGCGCTAGCCTAGGGGTAGAAGTGCTCTTTGTTAGCCCAAAGGTTTCTATAGAACCTTAGTGATTTTGATGCTAACAAAATATATTTTATTAAATTAGAAATATGATTGATATTGTGATATGTGGTACTCATTTGAATTAATTGTATTTTGTAGGATTTGGTTGAGTTACATATGGATAGATTCTACATCAAATCCTATCTCCAATAGCCAAGATATACATGAAGAGGGAGAAGATTAAGGACAAATCTTACTCTCATATTTTATTGGATGCAAATGCTGTCAATGGAATATGGAAGCTAATTGAGTTCAAACAACTAATTCAAATAAAGGAAATGTTGGCTACATGATGGAAGTTCCTAACAGCAAGTGGGATTCAAATTTCTAAGATGCATTTGGCTTGCAAAGAAATGGAAATTTGATGGCTATCAATTTATTGACTAAGGTCTAACGGCTAGTTTGGGTTTCAAGCATATATAGAAGGCTAAGGAAGAAAAAGAACAATGTTAAGGGTGATTTCATTCCTGATCAAGGTTCAAACGGCTAGTGGAATTACAAGTTGAGAAAATCAATAACTGCCTTCTTGCAAGTCTATTAATCCTACCGGCTAGTGGAGAGCAAATGGAATGAATTTATAATCTTACTTTGGCTCAATTAAGGCCATAATGCAATGGCTTAATTATTTCCAAAAAGTGAAGATATGCTTCCAACGTTCGCATGGAGAAGAATTATATAAGACCAACGAAAGTGGAAAAGAGATAGACAGCTCCAACGGAAAAAATTACGCGTGTCATCTTTATCCATCAACTCCAAGCTTTATCTTGCATATTTACACTAGTTTGAGTGTTTTATTTGAGCTATCATTGTAGAAGGGATTGTATACCCTTGTTCGCACTCTTGTGAGAGTTATTCTTTTGTGAGTGATTTTTGTGTGAGGAAAAATTACTCAAGTAGGTGTGACTAGCACCGGAGTCAAAACTAGTTGCTTAGGTGTGACTAACACCGGAGTAAAAAATAGTCAGAGCGATTGGGGGACTGTAACACACAAATTCGAGTCCTGAAATAAAGACAAGAAAAAGATGCACAAAATAATATTTTTATTGATTTGATTTGAATTGAATGCGGGTACAATCTCAATTAAATTCTTTACAATAAAGAATAATTCCTCTGATTCGATCTCCGAAGTTGATGGCGCAACCTAACGGCTATAGAAGCTTGTCGTAGGATTGAACCGGTTTGTAGTTCTTTCAGATC
Source organism: Vaccinium darrowii (assembly GCA_020921065.1). Classification (NCBI taxonomy): domain Eukaryota; kingdom Viridiplantae; phylum Streptophyta; class Magnoliopsida; order Ericales; family Ericaceae; genus Vaccinium; species Vaccinium darrowii. The sequence goes on along the minus strand of JAFMTH010000022.1, from coordinate 51,844 downwards.
TTCGAGTTGAGAAAACTTGAAGAACGAAGCTTGATCGAGGGCTTGAACAGCTTTATCTCGAACAAATGGTGAACTTGAGGATGATCTTCGCTAGCTGACGCGTAGACCGTTGTTGTGATGGATGAATCGGCACGTAGCTTGGGTGCTTGTTGATCCTCCACACGAACTTGAGGGATTTGAGAAGAACTTGCAGAGAAGGCTTGAGAACTGCTTGAAAGTGCTCTGGAATTTCCCTAGCTACAGATGTCTTGGATGATTTGATGAACTTGCGAAGAAATCGGCATGCTGTTATTGGTGCTTGATGATTCTCTGCAAGATGTTGAAGAATGCTTGAATTCTTGAGGAGTGCTTCAGAGCTGTGGTTGAATGCCAAGCGAATCTCCTCCTCTCTTCTTCAAATGAGCCTCTGTTTATAGGCTCAATGAGAGGGGGCTTAAGTTTGGAAAGATCTCAAAGTGAAGAGCTTAATTGACTTGATGTGATTTAATTGTCAATCAAAAAGATTGAATTGATTTCCAATCACGAGGATTTGATTTTATTTTACTTCCGATCAAGAAGATTTAATTTAATTTCCTAAAAAGAAGATTTTGACTTCTTTTTTTTGTTTAGGAAATTAAATTAACCCAAAAAAAAGAGAAATAATATATTTATTATTTAACTCTCTTTTAGAGTTTTTCTGAATGGGCCTGCACGTTTGGGCTAGCCCAATTTCTTGACCCATTTGGCTAAAACGCAACGTATTTTTGGTCTTCGACAAATCTCAAAAGGACTAAGCTCATAAATTTCACGGGCCCAATATTCATTTAAAAGTGTTGACCATGGTTTGACTTTTAATTAATCGAGATATTTTATTCATCTCAATCAATCGGACGGCGATTAGACAATGCCAAAATTTTAGTGTCTACAAATTGCCCCCACTTCAAAGCTCAGGCGGATGCTTGCTTGCGAGCGTGGAAAGTGAGGTTTGAAGTAGCTTGAATATCCACATTATTTGAGTTTTATGTGAATTTGCTGGACTCATGTGCAAATTATAATGCATGACATAGCCTTGAATGTGTTGCTTGCACCTTGAGTTTCACGTGGACTTGGCACATTGTGATCATGTGGGCTGAACTTCTCTTTTTTTTTTTTTTTCTTTTTCTTTTTTTTCTGTTATTTTATTTTTTCTTTTTCTTAAGCATTACAATGGCACCCCATCCATGAATTGCAACAAGTTGCACGAATGTGCCGGGTTGCACCAAACGTTCGAGTTACAATTTTTCGCGGGGACAGGTTCATTTCGATCTATCACCACATAGATTCTGCAGAGCACGGATTATTCCAAGCTTAGTTTGGAATGAACTTCAATTCCGAAGACCACGGGGTTGTTAATTTGTTTCTATGTCAAGAAGTCCCTCAATTGACTAGCAAAATTTACATTTTCCGAAAAAAAAAATTCGCGAGAAAAGATTTTCTCCATCAATTCTCAAATCTTTTCCTTTGTTTGCCTTCTTATATTCCAGTGCAATTATGAATTTCCCAAAAGGAAATATTCACAATTTTCTTCATTTCCAAAGGACAATATGCTTGGATGAAAAAAGGAAAAATTGCAGTGCCCATTATTTCCTTGGGCAAGAAACGAATTGTTTTAGGCATGATTCCAATGAATCAAATGGCAAATAAAGTCCACTCAATTTTGGACTTGATTTTACGGCTAGGTAGTGCGTACTTCTTGTCCTTTCTTACCCAACTAAGAATGGTCAACTTTCCTAGTTTTTCTTTTCTTTTCTTTTCTTTTTCGGTAAAAATGGTTTCATTTTTTTTCTTTATTTCCTTCGCTTTCAAGTCCAAACTTTCCAAGCCCAAGACAAATTGCCATATGTCGAAAACCCTCCTACTTTGTTATAAATAGAGCCCAGCCAGAGGAGTTGCTTTCATATCTTGGTTATTTCAAAATCATAAGTCTTACTATGAACCCATAGAAACAATCGGCCAATGGTCGTGGAACCCGGCATTGAACAAAAGTAGCGTTTGAACAAGACTTGGGCTGCAAGAGGACTAGCAAAGAGAGACCCACAAACAATGTTACCCGCAGGCTGGTATGTAGTGCTTGGTATTTTATTTTATTTTTTTTCTTTTTGTTTTGTTCCCTTTTTTTTTTTAATGCAGGACCCAAGGAGAACCACCGGTTTATTTTGTCTTCCACATGCCACGCTTATTAGTGAAGACTTTAGAACGATGGGAGAGCATCTACATTTTGTGCATGTCGTCACTCCTCATTTGAAGAGATTTTGCCACTCCTTGTTCCGAAGAGATTTGATGACGTGAAAAAGCCTTCGTGATTTTATGCACGCCATCGCCCCTCGCCAGTTGAAGAGATCAGAAGACGATGGAAGAGCCTTCGAAGACTTGTCGAATCTTGTAGTGTTTCCAAAATACCAAATAGAATGGTTTTTCCTATGTAGGTAAAAATGGTAAGAATTTTTTTTCTCTTTTTCTTTCTTGTTTTGTTTTGGCCATTGTTTCAGGAAACAACAAGATTAGTATCAAACAATATGACGGCTACGAAAAGAGCTTCTCGACACATTATTCCTTTATTGCCTCAATGCAGCTTCTCGCCCTTATTGAAGATCTCATGACGGTGGGAGGGCCTCCGCACTTTGTGCACGTCATCGTATGTTGCTTCGACTCTACTCTTCATCACTTGAATGGATTGAAGACGATGAAAGAGGTTCTGCACTTGTCTGCATGCCGCTACTCATTTGAAGAGATTTGATGAAGCGAAAGAGCTTCTGTGGTTTTGTGCACGTCGCTCTTATGTTGCCTTAACGTTGCTCACCTTTGGGAGAGACTTCAGATAGTGGGAGGGCCGCTGCTTTTTGTGCATGACGTCCCTACGTTGCCTCAATGTTGTTCGCCTTTGGGAGAGACTTCAGACGGTGGAAGGGCCACTGCCTTTTGTGCATGCTGTCTCAACGTTGCCTCAATGCCGCTTGCCTTTGGGAGAGACTTCAGACGATGGGAGTGCCACTGCCTTTTGTCTATGCCATCCCTACGTTGCTTGGACTTTGCTCGCCTTTAGGAGAGACTTCAGATGATGGGAGGGCCGCTGCCTTTGTGCACATCGTCCCTACGTCGCCTCGATGCCACTCACCTTTGGGAGAGACTTCAAACTGTGGGAGGGCCGCTGCCTTTTGTCCATGCTATCCCTACATTGCCTCGACGCCGCTCGCCTTTCGGAGAGACTTCAGACTATGGGAGGGCCGCTGCCTTTGTGCAAGCCGTCCTTACGTTTCCTCGACGCCGCTCGCCTTTGGGAGAGACTTTAAACGATGGGAGGGCCGCTATCTTTGTGCGCGCCGTCCATACGTCATCTCGATGCCGCTCGCCCTTGGGAGAGACTTCAAACTGTGGGAGGGCTGCTGCCTTTTGTGCATGTCGACCCTACATTGCCTTGATGCCGCTTCCTTTTGGGAGAGTCTTCAAACGGTGGGAGGGCCGCTACATTTTGTGCATGTCGTCCCTACAGTGCCTCGATGCCGCTCACCTTTGGGAGGGGCTTCAAACTGTGGGAGGGCCGCTGCCTTTTGTGCATGCCGTCCCTACATAGCCTCGACGCCGCTCATCTTTGGGGGAGTCTTCAACTGGTGGGAGGGCCACTGTTCTTACGCATGCCGTCCCTACATTGCTTCGATGCCGTTCACCTTCGGGAGAGTCTTCAAACGGTGGGAGGGCCGCTGTGCTTTGTGCAAGCCGTCCCTCCGTAGCGTTGACACTGCTCACCTCTAAGAGAGTCTTCAAACGGTGGGAGGGCCGCTGTGCTTTGTGCATGCCATCCTTACGTTGGTTCGCTCCGCTTTTCGCTGTTGGTGAAGACTTCACAACGGTTGGAGAGCCTCTGGACTTTGTGCTCGTCGCCCCTATGTTGCCGTCGACGCCGCTCTTTTGGGAGTGACTTTGAATGATGGGAGGACCTCTGCGCTTTTGTGTATGTCGCCCATATGTCGGCATTAACACCGCTCTTTTATGAGAGACTTCGAACGGTTGGAAGACCTCCGCACGTCATCCTTATGTTGCTGTCCACGCTGCTTTAGAGACTTCGAACGATTGGAAGACCTCCGCCCGTCATCCCTATGTTGTTGTCAACGCCGCTCTCTTGGGTGAGACTTTGAAAGATTGGAAGACCTCAACGCTACGTCGTCCATATGTTGCCATCAACGCTGCTTTTTTTGGAAAAGGCTTCGAGCGATTGGAGGACCTCTGCGCTTTTGTGCACTCCATCCATATGTTGCAGTCGACGCCACTCTTTTGGGAGAGACTTCGAACAGTTGGAAGACCTCAATGCTTTTGTGCACGTCATTCATATGTTGCTGTCGACGCCGCTCTTTTGGGAGAGGCTTCGAACGATGGGAGGACCTCTGAGCTTTTGTGCACGCCATCCATATGTTGCCGTCGACGCCGCTCTTTTGGGAGAGACTTCGAACGATGGGAGGACCTCTGCGCTTTTGTGCACGCCATCCATATGTTGCCGTCAACGCTGCTCTTTTAAGAGAGACTTCGAATGATGGGAACACCTCCGCACGTCCGCTCTAGAGGCTTCGAACTGTTGGAAGACCTTCGCTCGTCATCCCTATGTTACCGTCGACACCGCTTTTTTGGGAGAGACTTCGAACGGTTGGAAGATCTCAATGCTTTTGTTCATGCCTTCCCTATGCTGCCTCGACGGCGCTCCCCATCACTTGAGGGGATTGGAGACTATAGAAGAGCTTCTAGGATTCTGCACATGGTGCTACTCCTCATCACTTGAAGAGATCCTCTAATATGGAAGAGCTTCCGTGCTTTTCGCCACTTATCCTCATTTGATGAGATTTGACGTGGCAAACGAGCCTCTGTGATTTGTTGCACACCGCCATTCCGTATTTGAAGATTTGATGACAGCCTCTTTGACTTGTGCATGCCACCAAGAGGAACTTTTCAACGACGAAGTTCAAAGAACTTTTTTTTTTTGAGTTGGTTAACTGAGCCTGAGACGAATCACAAGCTACCTACGTACCCTTTTAAGGGGTCAAGTCAAAACGTAGTTCAGAAGTAATTTTTTTTCTTGGCCGTACACAGTTTTAACTCATGCGGGCCAAGAGCATCATGCAGTTTCACCTCATACGATAAGGAGATTTTTTTTTCTTTGCCTTTTTTTTTTTTTTTTTTTTGCAGACAGGTTAGGTTAATATCAAGGAGTGTGATGGGCTTCAGTCATCTTGAAGGGATGATAGAGACAACCTACTCCTTCTTTATATCTTTCAATTGAGATTCATCTGGTTTGGTCAAGAGGATGGTGAGCCTTTTGACTTTGAGTGGACCATCATGACTAATTTCAAATGATGTTATGCGCTTCATGCGAGATGGGATCGAGCTTCGAGTCTCTTCATCTTCTTTTGTTGAATCAACCATGGCTTCCTCCACTTTTTGTTTCTTGTGTTCTGCTTTGGACTCTACTCGTGTATCTTTCAGGCGAGAAAAGGCAGACCTTCGTGGCTGGAAGTTTGCTTCCTTGTTTTCTCGGCTAGCCTTGTTTAATCTCTCAAAAACTGAAGTGCGTGTAGTAGGAGCTTCAATGCGATCAAAAGCTGAAACTCGGTGTGTGGAACTTTGACTTATGTCATCCCCTTCATCGGCTGAGATCATGTAGATTGTCTCTGAACAATCTTTGTCAAAGTACCCTTCATGAAAGAAGTCATGTTGGGTGATTAGTGTGGGACAACTCTTCTCAAGCACTTTCTCGTTCTTATCTTTTCCATCATTGACTTTGTCTTTCGCAGTGAATCGAGGAGAGCTCTTCTTCACTTGCCGTTTCTTAACTTGATGAGGATAAGTTTTGTGCTTGTTTTCTATTGACTTCATTTGGGGGATTGGGATCCACTTGTTGTCATTCTTTGCACTTGGCGCTCGTTTGACGTGAGGATGAGTAGGTACATCTTAACTTGAGCATTGAATTGCTATCGGATTGAATATACCAAATTGTATGGTTTTGAAAATTGCCCCCAGTGCTGGAGTAGTTGCAGATTCAACAGTCTTTATTTTAGAGCTTGAAGTTGGGCCTTCAACTGTAATGACTGTGTGGTTGGATTCTGCAACTTCATCAACGTCTAGTAGGATCTTTTTCTTCCTTGCTAGATCTGCAATCAGCTCTTTTAACACGAAGCACTTCTCAGTGGAATGAATGACAATCCGATGGTAATGGCAATACCTTGGATCATGAACCTTCCCCATTTCTTCAGGACGTTTGCATTTTGGTAGTTGAATGACTTTTTTTTCGAGCAGATCTTCCAACATGCTCGGCACGTCAGCATCAGAAAAAGGATACCTTTTTTCTTGCAGCTCCTTCAAAGTTGGGTGTTTGTCCCTGGGGTTTTCTTCCTTCTTCTTGTCTTTTCTCGGTATCTTGACTGGGACCATGCTGACTGCCATTGACTCTTCAGTAGAGGCACCAGACAACTTGTCACTTTTTGTCCCATTCTTGTACTTACTGTGCTCGACCGTGGGAGGATTTCTACCACCATGATTTGCTATGTTGATCTCCATATCATGTGTGCGCGTAGCCAATTCTTCAAAAGTGCGTGGCTTTATCCCTTGAAGAATGTAAAGGAGACCCCAATGCATGCCATTCATGCACATCTCCACTGCAGAGAGTTCGGAGAGTTGATCTTTGCAGTCTAAGCTTATAGCACGCCAACGATTGATGTAGTCGACCACTGGCTCATCTTTCCATTGTTTGGTGTTGGTTAGCTCCATCATACTCACGGTGCGGCGAGTGCTATAGAAGCGGTTGAGAAACTTGCGCTCCATCTGTTCCCAACTATCTATTGACTCTAGCTCTAGGTCCGTGTACCATTCGAAAGCATTTCCTTTGAGAGAACGGATAAACTGTTTGACGAGGAGATCCCCTTCTGTCCCAGCATTGTTGCATGTTTCAACGAAGTGGGCGATGTGTTGCTTTGGGTTTCCTTTCCCGTCAAATTGTTGAAATTTGGGAGGCTGGTAACCAACAGGCATCCTAAAGTAGTCAATGCGCTTTGTGTAAGGCTTCAAGTACACAAAGCAACTTTGTGCTGGCCCACCATATTGTGCTCTGATTGTACTTGCTATCATTTCTTGGAGTTGTTGGACAGACAACGAAGCAATAGAGGTGGGTTGGGTGTTTTCTCCAATTCCTAATGCTACAAAAGTTGCATGATTGAACTTAGCACCACCTCCTGGATTTGACGACGAGACACGATTTGTGTCAACTTGCTGCTTGAGCCTTATGTCTTGATCGCTCATTATAAGTTTTCCATTTTGATCGCCAATTATGACTCCCTGTGGTGTGAAGCCTAGTGGATGTGAAGCATCTCGGCTAGTATCTCCCACATTTTGGGCTTCTAGTTTGTTCATAAGCGACGCAATCTGGAGATCTTTTTCTTCCACTGTCTTGGTGAGCTTTTCAATGGTGCGCACCATTGTAGCCAGTTGCTCCTCTACCGTTGCCGCGCTAGTTGTCATGACTTGCATACCCACAAAGTAAGACGAGTCTGAATGACTTGGTGATTCTGAGCATTTCGGCGAAGAAGGAAAGGATCCAGAGTGCGAACCTGTGCTAGAATTTGTATCAGAAATTGAGTGAGATGGCCGGGGTGACAGACTTCCTGAGACAGAATTTTCAGCATTGGACGGAAGCTTGTGGGAGCCCTCTTCATCCTTTTTCTTTGTTGGAAGCGTGGTGACTGGTTGGTGCTTGCCTTGCAGCACTGTTGGCGCAACTCCTTTACTTGCTGGAATGACTGTTGCCTTTGCCTTGCTGCGTGTCATGGGGCCAGTGGAGGTACTGCTGCTGTTTGTGGCCACAGTGACGTTCTTGTTAGTCTTCTTGCTGATCGAAGCGGTCTGAATCTTCTTCGGTGCCATTTGTGTAAAACTTGAGTTTAAGAGAAAGAGATGAGAGGTAGAGATGTCCCACCGGGCGTGCCAAATTTGTAACACACAAATTCGAGTCCTGAAATAAAGACAAGAAAAAGATGCACAAAATAATATTTTTATTGATTTGATTTGAATTGAATGCGGGTACAATCTCTATTAAATTCTTTACAATAAAGAATAATTCCTCTGATTCTATCTCCGAAGTTGATGGCGCAACCTAACGGCTATAGAAGCTTGTCGTAGGATTGAACCGGTTTGTAGTTCTTCAGATCTTCGAGTTGAGAAAACTTGAAGAACGAAGCTTGATCGAGGGCTTGAACAGCTTTATCTCGAACAAATGGTGAACTTAGGATGATCTTCGCTAGCTGACGCGTAGACCGTTGTTGTGATGGATGAATCGGCACGTAGCTTGGGTGCTTGTTGATCCTCCACACGAACTTGAGGGATTTGAGAAGAACTTGCAGAGAAGGCTTGAGAACTGCTTGAAAGTGCTCTGGAATTTCCCTAGCTACAGATGTCTTGGATGATTTGATGAACTTGCGAAGAAATCGGCATGCTGTTATTGGTGCTTGATGATTCTCTGCAAGATGTTGAAGAATGCTTGAATTCTTGAGGAGTGCTTCAGAGCTGTGGTTGAATGCCAAGCGAATCTCCTCCTCTCTTCTTCAAATGAGCCTCTGTTTATAGGCTCAATGAGAGGGGCTTAAGTTTGGAAAGATCTCAAAGTGAAGAGCTTAATTGACTTGATGTGATTTAATTGTCAATCAAAAAGATTGAATTGATTTCCAATCACGAGGATTTGATTTTATTTTACTTCCGATCAAGAAGATTTAATTTAATTTCCTAAAAAGAAGATTTTGACTTCTTTTTTTTGTTTAGGAAATTAAATTAACCCAAAAAAAAGAGAAATAATATATTTATTATTTAACTCTCTTTTAGAGTTTTTCTGAATGGGCCTGCACGTTTGGGCTAGCCCAATTTCTTGACCCATTTGGCTAAAACGCAACGTATTTTTGGTCTTCGACAAATCTCAAAAGGACTAAGCCCATAAATTTCACGGGCCCAATATTCATTTAAAAGTGTTGACCATGGTTTGACTTTTAATTAATCGAGATAATTTATTCATCTCAATTAATCGGACGGCGATTAGACAATGCCGAAATTTTAGTGTCTACAGGGACATTGCTCATTGTAAAGGTTTCTCTAGCACCCGCGAAGCTAGAAAGTGTTACTATTGGAGATAGTGCAGCAAATCCCGAGTTGGACACTTGGGGAGTGGACTAGGCCGTGAATTTGCGGACCGAACCACTATAAATCTCTGTGTTTGATTTCTCTCTTCCCTTGCTCTTTATTTTTTGTCATATATTATTTCATGTGTGCTTGAATTGATTTAATTTTATAATTGGGTGTTGCATTTAGTGTTTTTTTTTTTAATTCCGCATTATTTTTCAAGATACACAATTCACCCCCCCCCCCCCCCCCCCCCCCTCTTGTGTTGCTATCTGGGCCAACACTCTTGTTCGATAAATTATGGCTAACACTGATCCTGTTTTGGTGCCTCGAGTTGGTATTGAGGATAAAGTTGTCTGGACCTTGAATGCCAATGGTTGTTACACTGCCAAGTCTGCATGGATGGCCTTTCGCAGTAGAGCTCTTGAGGTGAGTTGGTGCCATATGGTGTGGCATCAGCACCATGTTCCTAGGTGGTCTTTCTTCCATTTGGTATCAATGATGGGCGGGTTGGCTACAAAGGATAGATTGGTGGGTTGGAGGGTCCTTACTAATAGTAGTTGCGTATTATGCAATGGGGCTAGGAATCTCATTCTCATTTGTTCTTTGCATGTCCTTTTGCTTCCTCAGTTTGGCTGAACGTTAAAGCAAAATGTGGTTTGACTCCTCACGCTTGGGATTTGCTTTCTGAAGTTCAGTGGGGCTCTATGTATTGTCGGAATAGGTAGGTTAAATCTATTATTTTTAAGCTTTACTTATGTGCTACAATTATTCTATTTGGAGGGAGAGGAATGGTATTATTTTTTGCAAGAGTTTCATGACTTTGCATCCATTGTGAAGCAAATTGTTGAGGAGGTGACTTTTTGTGCTAGCTCTTGGAGGCAAGTTGATCGGTCTCCTAATAATCTCAGGTTTGGTTTGGAGTGGTGGATCCCTGAGGCTCTTTTCGATGCATAGTGTAGGAATATTGTAGTTAGGCTTTGGCTGATTTTTTGGTTGTCTGATCCCTGTATTGGGTTTTTGTTTGATTGCTTCGTATAGTTTCTCAAGGCCCATCTCCTTGAGGTTGTTTGAGTTTTGTCCCTTTATAAAATTGACAATTTTTCCCAAAAAAAAAAAACAGATCCCAAAATGGCAAGTTCCCATCTTCTATTCTTCTTTCACCATATGGCAGTCCATACATTATTAAAAAAAGAAAAAGAATTAAGGTAAAATAGAAATAGCAATAACATTAGAAAGCAAAATTATGAAAATATATTTACCTTTTACTCCCCTTTTCATTTACTTCTACTGTTCTACAAATCAGATCATCACGGTTGATTCCTCACTCACTGAAAGTAAAACAAACATAATTAACTTGGACAAAAAATTATATCAAAAGTCAAGTAAAGACATTCTAATTAGGGGTTAATACCTTATTCAAGTTGTTCCACTTCATCAAAATGATCCCTAAGAGATATTGGAGATGAATGCCTCAACCAATTTTGACAACAAATGAGAGCCTCCGCCACTTTGAGTGATAGAGAAGTCCGAAATGGATCAAGAATCCGTCCTCCCGTGCTAAAAGCGGATTCCGACGCAACCGTTGATACAGGAATAGCAAGAATAGGACGTGCCACTTGAGCGAGAATGCAATGCATGCAAGAATTCATCTTCCACCAACTCAAGACATCAAAATTTGGAACATCGGGTTTCCATCCCCTCCACCAAATACCTCTCTAACTCGGATTTGCTAACCATATTAGTATTCTCTAACAAATGCATATCTGTCACTCTCAAAGAAGTACCCAATATTAAGAGGGGAAAAAAACTCTGGCGAAATCCAAAGGGAACAAAACCCTACTACAACCAAGAAAAACTCAACTATCCTTCATAACTACGGGTACACAACAACAAAATTAATTTTTTGCAATCTTAAGAGAAAATAGTTGTTCTTTTGTAGGACACGGGAGTTGTCGCATGCACGATGCGTGTGAAACAATTGTACTCCTTAATTAGCAAATTACTTTCAATTGTGTGCAATTCATTGTTTATCTTTTAAGAGCCATTAACTGCATGAGTTGTATAATTTGAGGAATTGATCATGATGGTTGCAAGCGCATTGATCTTGGTTCCTTTTTGTTTATAACTCAGGTTGTCAGGGCTTTCTTACGTGTATCTCGACTTAAATGGTAAAACAACGAAATTACTAGGACAAATTTAGAATACGAAAAACAATATGTGGTTACAAAAAAGAATGACAACAACTACTGCATTCCGAAATTTTGTGTTACCTCTTAGTTAACACTACACCCAGGGCCTGCTTGCTAGACAAACTGTTATAAGTTGGATAGACTGTTCGTTTAAACTAAGAAATGAGGGATACACTTCCCCATTTATCCAATTATCCCTCCTCATCACCATCCAATTATCCCTCCTCATCGCCTTCAAATTTGAGTTCTAAATGGAATTTTGAAGGGCTGTCTAGTTTACTTGCCACCTTTTTCATCATCCACCCTTAGACCAAGTATTAAAAAATCTCCCTTCTTAATTAATCTCTATTTCAGCATATCATCCTCTGATCCTCACCCTTCGTATTTTGTCCTCAAAGTTTTTTGTCATTCGTCATTCTTAATCTATTATATGGAGGAGGGGGGAATGAGACTCAATCCCGGAATGCAGTGTGAGGTATCCAAGAGGTCTATCACATGAGCTAGCCACCACTTGCTTTTGTCCGCAAAGTTAGTCAGCTAACAAGCAGGCTCAGTTGTATTGATTTTACATGTTTAAAAATGTCGATTGGATAGGGATTAATTATATCGATAAAAAATGAAAACGTTTGAAGACTGCTATGGCTGCAGGCACTATTTTTTTTTCCCCTCGGCTGCAGGCATGTTGGCATTAATTTACTTATATTAGCTTCCTCTCTAAGCCAAAGTTTTTTTTTACACGCTAATCACATTAACTTAACTTTCAATCATTTTCATGAAATTCTAAGCTAAGACATAGGAAATATTTCTACCCCCTTTCATCCCCTTTATAATATTTTAATGTCTAAAGTTACTTGTCCATCCAAAAAAATTTCGAGGAACAATTATGAGTTCTTTTTGCAATAATGATAGGTACACAACGGAAGGCCACAACAGAAGGCCACAACGGCCCCAAAACGACGTCGTTTTGGGGCCCTTCCCATTTAAAAAAAAACTTCTAGAATTCCCCCTTTCTTGCTCCAGTCGCGCCAGAGAGAGAGGAGCCACCACGAACGCGTCCAAGCTCGACGAACGCCACCACCACCGACTCCAACCCCAGGGAACGCCACCACCTTCGCCTTCTCGACCACCACCACTGCCGTACACCGACGCCTCGACCACCACCTCTGCTGTACGACAACGCCGCTGAACACCACCACTGCCCGTTGTCCGCTTCTCTTCAAGGACCCTATTGCCCGTTGTCGGCCTTCGCAGCATCGTGTAGGTCTCCTATCTCCACCTTTCCCTTCCGAAACAAAAAACTCTAACTCCATTTTTTGGGACAGAGCTAAATCGGCCCTAGCACACCAAGTATTTGATATTATCCCTCAAAGAGACTTGTACTTGTCCTGATTATTTGAGAAAATCTTGTGTGAAAGATATGAATAGTGGACTTCAATATAGGTTCTATTAATGGCTAAAATGTATGATGTTGGAATAGAAGGCATTAGCCATTGCTGTGATTTACCATGTATAACTTATAGCTATACAAGTAGATGCTATACTTCAGCACTTCGACAGATGTAAGGTATAGAAACCCAGACTATGAAATTGGGCTACTTACTAGAAATTGGGAAATTTAGGCACTTGGGCACTTATACCTTATAGCTGTAAATGATTAATGGGATGACAGTCAATTGATGGGCATGCATCAGCTTCTCACATAGTGGGCAAGAGAGCGTCGTTGCTCATCGGTTCTGTAATGAACTGGCTCAAATGTGTCAAGTGTCTGGCATGGTATGCACTTCATCTCTTCATTGACATTTTAGATCAAAAAATGCATGGTTTAGAGTAGCGTTGTAATCTTCTCCTGTTTTTAGGAATTTAATCCAGCACCTGTGATTCCAATCTACAATTAGAAGATCCAGTTTAATGGTGCGTACCAAAGTTCCAAACAAATGTGATTCTGAATGGCTGGATTTGAGTGACCTTTTCTTGCTTTCTTGATGCATGCATTACGGAATGAAATTCCTCTTTCAAAACAAAGTTGATTGGTTCCTAGAATCGCAAACTGAGCAATATTTTTCCCTTTACGCAGGACTTGCTTTGCTGCACTTCATGTTTCCTCCAGACCATTTTTTTTTCTCATACCTGGCAGAAACCTTCAACATGAATCAAACTCGGATACACACGGCGGAATATATACATGCATATGACAGTCCAAATGTTCTGCAGGAAACAGATTAGATACAAGACCTGACCGGAATTACAATGGACTCCGAGTCAAATAAAGAACGTGTATGGTTTGTGCAAGCTTGGAGATGAGGCAGAGGTGCCTTGGAGCGATCAACCAAGAAAGGCAAAAGCAGTTGCTAGCGAAACTTAGGAATTTTTTTTTTTTTTTTTCATTTTGGTTGTATATAGCGCTTAAGGTAGACGATGATGATTATGTTCGGCTCATGCCTCTTTTGTAAACATTATGTATCCAATTGGAACATATGAATGTCAGTATTGGATGGATTTTATAAATACTTTTGTTTCGATTATGAGATGAGCATGGCCCCAATGTGGGGTTTGGATATGTCCTGTGTCTATATCGTGTCCAGAATCTATGAATTTCTTATGATTTGGATGTTGTTTCTATTGATCTGTAAAGGAGTCTATCGATTTCTTATGATTTGAATGCTATTTCTATTGATCTGTTGGAGCAGAATGCATATCTTGAGATTTAGACCAATATTGTCATTATATTTTACTCCTATTTTGTTTGCTTGGTTGGACATATCTTAGACTAACAAACTAAAGATAGCAATGGAGAATAAGTTTTTTTAGTGCTGAAAATGTGTTTAAAAGTAGGTTGTTCTACAGAAATTTTGACAGCATCTCCCCTATTTTATTGCCTAGCCCGACGTCTCAGCGTCTTATCAGACAGTCAACGACAAAAGCAAACACAATTCATGTAATTTGGACTCACGTCGAGTCATTCTCGTCTCATAATCGAAACAAAAGTCTTCATTTATAAAATTCATCCAATACATTCACATGTTCAAATTGAATACATAATATTTACAAAAGAGGCATGAGCCGCACATAATTATCATCATCTACCTTCAGCTCTATATACAAGCAAAATGAAACAAAAAAATTCCTAAGTTTTGCTAGCATCTCTTTTTGCCATTCTTGGCTGGCTGCTCCAAGGGTTTGCTACCTCTTCTCCAAGCTTGTATGCTAGGACCATGTGTGACCTTCCTAATCTTCATCCTGGCCCCATCTGTCTTCATTGGTTTCTGTATGGTTTGATATTCCCAGAACTTGACATCATGGTTTGATACTGATGTTGAAACATGACTTAGTCCAGCCACTGAACCTTGCACTGGTTTGAAGTTTTCATCCACTCCTTATGCCCCTGAATACTAGAATGCAAATAACATAACCCATTAGATTACTTTCTAGAATGCAGACAAACTTCATGATGCAAACAAACTTTATGATGCATTTATGCGAAAGTGGAGTGCTCCTTACTTATCGACTATCGTACTCCTAACTTCCAAACAAAGGCTTCCTCTAAGCTATCTATAAAGGCAAAAAAGTTGCAAAAAAAATTCATCATATCAGAATTTAGAATGTTGAGAGAAATTTGATACCATATGCATCATTTAGGATTTAAGTTGGGTAATCGGTACAAGATTCTCATATTCATAAGTTTCAATATTCTTGTTTCTTTGTTTTGGAGTTGCTGGAAGAACTAGTATCAGACGGAGTCGAGAACTAAGTGGTCAAAAGTAACAAAAATACCTTACAGGGTTTTAGAAGGTGAAACATCTTCGCTCTCATAATAGAAAACTAGCTATATGATTAACACCCGCAAACAATAATAGACTGGAGTAATGGTTGATATCAAAACAAACAAAGTAATGGTTGATATCAAAACAAACAAAATCATAGACTGGAGTAATGGTTGATACCAAAACAACATTGAGACCGGTAAACAACAAGAGCACTGTCATGGGCCGGGTTCTATGTGGCATTTTTCTTTAGTTTTAACAAGCTTCTTGCCCTGCAACAAAGATCATATAACATGCTAGCCATCAGCTTAAGAAAAATCAAACAAGTACGATACAGTAAGCTTAAATACTTAGGGTCCTTTTGTTTAACGGGACTAGCAGTATATCATCCTGTAGAAACTGTTCATACGTAATCATATTACTAATAGTCTAATACCACATCCCTCATGATGATATTCCGCTCAAGATTATGTATCCGATGCCCGGGCCGTTCAATTTTTAACATGGAGCTCTCTCAATTGAACTCCCCAGAATAGTGCACATGTCACCATTACTTGATCTTCAATACCTGAGATGTACATTTTGCTCTTGCCCTCATTAGTTTGAAGGCATGAGTATCTATGAAAGTCCAAAATAGTATTGGCAACAATGTGAAATGACTGAGAGTTGGGGGAACAAAGAACAAAAAGATCGTCTGCAAAACATATATGGTTGGTGCCGGTCTAAAATAATACTCACAGAAATGGTTGATGCCTGGGTTCTTGCACTTCGGGTGATAGGAGAATTGACCCTAGTCAATGTAGCTCTGAGAGATTCTTGAGAGGAACACCGTAATTAGAATGAAAAGATTAAGGGGAGAGGGAGACCGCTGGCCACAAACCCTTAGCACCACGACTAATTACTATTTGTGAGAGTGAGTCTCTTTGAGGAATAACATCAAACACTTGGTGTGCTAGGGCTGATTTAGCTCTGTCCCAAAAAATGGAGTTAGGGTTTTTTATTTCGGAAGGGGAGGGTGGAGATAGGAGACTTACACGATGCTGCGAAGGCGGACGACGGGCAATGGGGTAGTTGAAGAGAGGAGGAGGACGAGCAGTGGTGGTGTTCAACGGCGGCGTCGTACGGCAGTGGTGGTGTTCGACGGTGGTGCTGATCGCCGGGGTTGCAGTCCGGGGTGGTGGCGTTCGAGCTTGGACGCCGTTCGTCGTCTCTCTCTCTCTCTCTCCGTGTGTTACGACTGGACCAAGAAGGGGGAAACTGATAGCGCGAGTGTTTTTCTTTTTTTTTTTTAAATGGGAAGGGCCCCAAAACGACGTCGTTTTGGGACCGTTGTGGCCTTCTGTTGTGGCCTTCCGTTGTGTATCTATCATTATTGTTCTTTTTGTGCCTTTGATCTCATGAATTTAAGTGACAAGCATTTATGAAAGTTTAAATTTGTAAAGTGTAATGATTGTGCACTTATTGTCTTTTTTTTTTTTTTTGGGTAAACACAAAAGCATTCATTAAAAATTACGGAGTACAAATCCTGCCATCACCATTGTTTATAGTAAAGTGAATGGAAGTCAAAATGATTAGCTGTTGAAGATTTAACTTAATATGAGATTGAAAATTTATTAAAACTTGAATTGTTATCTATTTCTGTCAATCTCAAATAACTTAAAATCAAATTACGCAGTTATTTAAGCTCGACTAACAAAACATATGCTCACTCTTTCCCTTTTCAAGTGTGTAGCTTCGTAATTTCAACTTATTAAGAAGACATCATGTCATCATCATTACACATTTCGCATCAATTTTTCCCTTACTTTTACCTCCATTTTACCTAAAGTTTTCCAAAGGACAAAATAATAATCATAAAAACTTTGACCCATTAATTTCTCAATATAGACACTTATTAAAGGACAATCCAAAATAAAATACTACACTCTTATTTGGGGATAGGGAGAGTATATGATTGAGATGGTTTGCTTATTGAAATTGAGCTAGAATATATGGGCTGGTAAAGTTTAGTAAGTATTCAAATCAAGGTTGAACAAGCCCACTTGCTCTGACATTAGTTATCTTTGGAAAATTGAAGGGATCACATTTTCAGTTGTACTAAGACAGTCTCTCAACAACAACTTTTAATTAATAAATACTTTATTATTAACTGCGTGGGTAATCATGTAGATTAAACTAAGTGAAATTAATTAATATTTTTCTGTATTATAAACACAAAAACCCAAGGAGGAGAACATTAAGAGAGAATAGAAGACACTAACATTATGGGTCACAAATAAAATAAGTTTCTCGTAATCAACTCTGAATCATTGATCTTTCTTTAGATGCTTGTTACCAAAACCACGTAAAACACACACTGTAGGTGGCATCTTCTTCAAGATTTGGATCCTTGAACCCTTGATCTTCGCTTGCACCCTCAAAGATCAACCTCCAATATCTTAGAACTCCATCAAAGGGCTTCTTGAATTGTAAAATGTGTAAACTTAAAACTTTTGTTAATTACCAGAAAAAATGCTCAAAATTGAGAACAGTTTTCAGGGCAAGCTACATTGTGCACCCCCCCGCATATGAGATTTTGTGACACCAAATATGAGAGAATATGAGATTTTGTGGCACCAAATATGAGATTTTGTGGCTCCAAATATGATATGGCACATGGTATGCACCCCATACAGAAATATGAGATTTTGTGGCTCCAAATATGAGACTTTGTGGCACCAAATATGAGATTTTGTGACTCAAAATATGAGATTTTGTGGCACCAAATATGAGATTTTGTGGCTCCAAAATATGAGTTTTTGTGGCACCAAATATGAGATTTTCTGGAAATATATGAGATTTTGTGGCTCCAAATATGAGATTGTGGCACTGTAGCATTACTGTAGCAATCTGCATGGGTCCAAATATGAGATTGTGTGGCTCCAAATATGAGATTTTCTGGAAATATATGAGATATTGTGACTATTCATATGAAGTGGCATACCATATGCACTTCATATCTCCAGCCACAAAATCTCATATTTAGAGCCACAAAATCTCATATTTTGAGTCACAAAATTTCATATTGAGAAGAGCACATTGTAGCATTACTCCAGTTTTCAAGGCACATATATCCAAATTAACCTCTTAAGAAACCAGACAACAAGCTTTTCTATACATCTCACAAGGTATTCTGAACCTTGGAATTGTTGAAGCTTGAAACTAAGCCTGTTCGGATGCAAAAACGAATCTATATGACCGATATAGAATTAAAGAAGATTGTGATTACATTGAAAAGTGCCACAGGATTGCCAAAAATGTTGTTGCAAAACACGATACTACTCGATCTTGGCTCTTCCATGAAAACTTGTATAAGATTTTTTCATTGATAACACATTAGTTTGAACATATATTGAAAGATTGAATTATTTATCTGCAAATTATATGAGCCTGTAGTTGAATGGTCCAAATCTTGGATTTTTCCCTGACTTTGCACCTCGCAACCTTACAGTTGAGTAGTTTAATATCACTTCTCGTGATACTCACTCTATCTGATTTATTTGTTCTATTTAAAGCAATAGGAAAAATATTAGTTAGCTGGCAAATTTTTTTTGTGCCTAAAGAGACTCCCACTATCTCCTAGTTTTCTCAACCAGTTTTCTCAACATCTAAAACTTTTCTAGTCATAAAGGTACAATCATCTCAACTTTTTTATATTCAGAATAACACTACACATACCGCTCCGACCCCGCCCCGATAGGATAGGGTTTTTTTTTTCTATTTTTTTGCATAATGGGTAGGGGGTGATTTTGAAAAACCCGTCAGGGTTAGGGTAAGGGCAGGGGTATGGTCACCCCGGCCCGACATACATCTGTATGTGTAACTATATTTATACACTTTTATATGTATATATGAAACTATATTTTCTCCCTTAAATGCATTAAATTTTATTTGTATTCTTATAGTTTTATTTTTACAACTAAAAATACAACATTAGGTAGATTTTGGTTAAGTTGTAAAAGTTATTTTGTGAATTTATATTGGAGTATAAAATATACTTTACTAATATGTGAAAAAAATAGGGACAGGGCGGGTAAACCCGATACCCGATAGGGGCGGGGGTACCCATAAATTACCTGGTCAGGTTAGGGGCGGGTTAGGGGTCGTTCGAAAATTTTAGGGTTGGGGCCGGGATCATCAAAACCCACCCCATTGCCATCCCTAAGGAGAAGATTAGAGAGAAATTTCATTTCCCTTCCCTCGACTCCCTCGTCCAACTCTCTCTCTCTCTCTCTCTCTCCACCCGAATTATTCCTCTCCCACACTCTCACTTGATTTTCACTCAAATCTCACAAAAATCTCCATGGATCCTTCACAAATGCTTCATCCTCTACCCATCTAGACCCGTGAATCGCGTGCAAAAGTTTGGAGTAGTCGTTTTTGGTGGGTTTCAATCTTGGAGAAAGTTAATGGTTTGCTCAAAGCCTGTGCGAGGTCAAGATCTTTGAGGTAGGGACTTCCTCTATCTCTCTTAGTGTATATGCGTTGATTTGTGCATGGATTTTGTCTTGGTTCGGCCTCTTTTGTTGTGGATGAAACTATGTCAAAACCTGTTGTTCGCACTCTATATGTCTCCATTTTTTGTCCCAACGGGATTGCTTGACCGTCCAGACAGAAATTTCAAAAATCTCATTTTTTTTTTAATTTGATCCCTATACGCACTATTCCTTCTAGTCGTTCCCTGTGTCGCATTATGTACTTCATAAGTTTGTTGGATTTCTCATGTTGGATTTTGAACTCAAATTTTTGGTTGATTATCGGATATAGTGTAAATTATGATCATATATACTTGCTCGACCCGGTGTGATATGGTGTGTGGGACTTGCAGATGCATTTGCAAGAGAAATGTACGTACCAGTTGGTCAATCAAAAAAATGAGAATGTAAAGCTATAAGGCACATAGAAAGTTGTCGCTAGGACCACCAATCGGTGTGTCGCTAGGCAAGGGTTCCACGAGACCCATAAGACTCAGAAAAGGGTTCCACGAGGCCCATAAGAATAGGAAAAGAATTGCGGGTTTCCAAATATCCGGATGTTAAATTAATGAACGAACCGAATATAGTAAAGGAAATGGAACTCTATTGGTTGATTGGGCATCCTCACAAATGACTTGTAAATGCGTAAGTGTACCCTTGTTCCAAATGATGAAAGTACATTGTTAGTTTACATTTCCTAGCTTGTGCTTGTCTTCTCTTGGATTTTGGAAAATGTCGAGTGGACTCGTGTCTTGCCTCCTGATAGGTGCCGAAAAGCACCTATTTGGCCCTCTAATTAACACTTTAATAGTCTAGTCATAAAGTTAATTGATGAATCATAATGGTTGAATTGTGTTTGTAGGCTTTGGAGAGTGCCGAACAATTAAAAGTGCTAATGGGAGTTGATATAGTGCATGGAACACAAAGTAGACGTATAGAGCTTCGCAACGGTCCAAGAATCGCATCATTTCGAGTTCGGATGAAGCCGGGGCGAGTCCGCGAAGTTTTGGCCTACAATCTGGATTTTCCACCCGGGCGGGAATCAAAGTCGCCCGGGCGGTTTTACCTGAGTCAAGGGCGGATTAGGGCGTTGACCACGTTTTTTTGGGTTTTATTATAAATAGGTTATTGCTTTGTACGTTTTGGGGGTTCTAGTATATTTTAAGGCAAGTCTAGAGAGAGAAACGCGAGCCGTTCCATGGGTTCTTCAAGTTCTTCATCAAATCAAGCGTTCATCTCTATCTCCATGGCCGGCTAAACACTTTCTAGGGGGAAGATGAAGCCCCGTTCCAAGTAACTTTGTTTATGTGTAGGCCTTGGTTTTTCTATTTCGAATCGATTGTTTAACTTATAACATGTTTTCATTATGATCAGATGGAATCGTTTTAATTCTTTCTATTGGTTGAGTATTTGTGTGTGCACTCTCAAATACCTAGTTAATCAATGGTTTTCTTTGCTTGTGCTTGGGTAACTGAGATGGATTATGCTCTTAAGACGGATCGTGCCACTGGACAGTCCGTGAAAGAGACGGTTTGTGCCAGCGAGACGGTCCGTGCTATGGGATAATCCATGCCTGTTAACAACTCAATTATCTTCTTGACAAATTGTGATTCGAGTAGAAATCCTAACCTATGCATAACTTAGTTACGTGGTCGGGGTGGATTCGAAACCCTAGACCTTTCTCTCACTAGTTTTTCACCAATTTAATTACTTGTTCTCTTAATCATTCAGTTTCCAAAAACCAATCACTCAAATCTCTTTTTTTGAATTAAGTTAGAAATTAATCTAAATTAACGTAACTTAGCCAAATTGTCTCCATGAATCGACACTCGGACTTAGCCACTATTCTTCTGAGTAAGGGTTAATTCCTTGTTTTTATAAATATATTTTTGATACGGTACGACACGGTCAAATTTTGGCGCCGTTGCCGGGGACAATTTGCACGGTTACTTAATTTTGATTAGTTTTTATTTTAGTTCTTAGTTTAGGACTTTTTAATTTTGTTTGTTAGTGTGATTTTCATAGTACAGTTTGCAAGGAGTGTGCGAAGGGTAACAGATCAATAACAATATTCAAAGGAGGGCACCATCACTGTGAGTATCGAATACTTTGCATTATGTTTGATTTGTTATGAAAAGTATGGACTACACATATGCTCCCCAGTATCCCGAATATGTCCAAGAGCAATTTAGTCATGCCCAATGGTTTCCTGAACCGAGTTATGGTTCTTACTCTAACACTTATAATTCGAGAAGGGAAAACCATTCCAATTTTTCATGGACACAACACCCTTCAGACCCATATTATGCCACATCCCGAAGGCCTAATTTTTCTAATATTTTAGATCCATGGGCCTACTACCCTACTTCTCCACAACAGTCATATGAGCAACCAACTCCCCCACCACCACAAAAATATTCTTTAGATTTTCAGAAGAAGATGTTGCAAGCTCTTGAGGAGTTTGAGGCTAATAATCAATGTTTCACCCAAGCGCTTCACTCCCAAGCCCAATCTCTCGCAAATATTGAAGCTTACGCAAACCAGATCGAAATTGCGATTAATCGATGGGATGCAGAAATTTTATTAAACAATGAGCAGGAAGGGGGTATTGAGGATGTGTGGAAGGTAGTGGATATTGAGCAGGTAAATGATATACATTATGGGGAGAGTACAAGGGATGTGGGACAATTAATCACCAACTTTGAAAACTCTAGGGTTGAAGAGCTAGACACGGAGTCTGAGGATGATCATGGTGATATGAGTAAATTGATGACTAACCCCACGAGTTTGAGTATCGAGGTTGTCATTGAGGAACAAGAACCTTTCGTTCACAAAAGTTTACCAGTAGATGAGGTTACCACCGCTTGCAAGATTGTGAGTTTTGTCAACAATTCTTTCACTAATTCAAGCGGTGATTTAGAGACTGACTTAGCTCATTGTGATGATAGTTTTGAACTTGAAGAATCTATTGAGCAAGTGAGTTCGTTGGTGGACTCTGCTCCTTGGTCAGTTATTGAAGAGTGGATATCTAATGGGGATGGTATCCAACCTTCTTCATTATCTCCACTTTCGATTATCATAGAGTCGCCCGAATGTGAGTCACAACATTTGTCACCCGATCCTAGTTTTGCATGTTTAGGGGAGTCTATTTTACATGAGAAGGTAGTTGTCTTATCTAATCCTATCCCACATCCACCATTACACAAGATTATCATATTAGAACATATTGATTTTCTTGGTGTTGATATTTTTGATGAGGGTTACCATCCATGCTTACTTAAACTCATCAACAACTTGAAAGTTAATTTGTTTTGGAATACGTGCTTGGTGGAATTTCAATTTAAAAGATGACTAAGGCAATTGCAATACTCTAAGTATCTGATCTTATGGCATGGTCGAGTTCAGTTTTTGAAAGAGAGCTCGAAAGTGGGTGAGATGTTTATGATAGTAACTTTTTATGTTGTGGTGACAGTTTGAAATTCACGTGAGCGTGGTGTATTTATTTTATTTTATGTTTTATTTCGTTCTTAGTGTTTAGTTGTTTAGTTGTTTTTCTTTCCTTTTTTTTATTTTTTTTATTTTCTGCGCTGTTTTTGTTATGTTTTTGTCTTGCGGACTAACACATGTAGGTTTCTTGGTTCAAGTTGGGGGGTCTCTTTTCCAACCTAATTTTCTCGTGTTGTTTGCTATTTCGAGGTGATCTCTTTCCTCTCTCTCCATTTATGTCCTTATCTCTTTATGTTCTTGCGTTCAATGAGGACATTGCACTATTCAAGTTAGGGGGAGGGATTACTTTGTCACTTGTTTATACTTAGAGTCTTAAAAATCCAAAAAAATTAAAAATTTGAATTAAAAAAGTGGGATCTCTTTTGCATGGAATTAAGACTTTTTGAACTTACTGGGTACTTGAGTTGGGGTATATTGCCTATTGCTTTGTTATACTTCGTGGGCAATGTTAGTTCCTTTTGCTAGCTTATTGTTCAAAGTGGACCACGGCACATATGCATAGCACCACTTCGCTGCACCTTTGGATTTTGATCACTTGTGAACTATTGAGTTGATTGCTTTTGATGGCTAGATTAGTGGAGACTTATGCCCATGTGAGCTTTAGAGCCTTATCTTTTCTATTGGAGTAGTGTCAAGTAATCTCTTGTTTGTCATGAAAAGAAGAATAAAAGCGTCATTGTTGTGATCTCATTATCTTTGTTTCCAAGTCTCGGAATTGCATGCATATCATGGTATCTTATTGGTTTTGGTTTGAATGGTTGAATCACCCCTTGGAAAGGATTATAGGCGATTTTTGATATGTTTGAGCTGGTTCGTTTCTTTGAAACATGATCATCCCTCATAAACCATTTTGAGTCTCCTACATTAAGTCTTTCTCTTGTTAAGCTCTATTACCTATATTGTGTCTTGAGAATGATAAATTCGTGGGAATTGATCCTTGAGAAGAAGGGGGTGAGTTGAAAGAAATAAAGGCAAATGTTGATTGGCGGTGTTTCTCCCATTGTTTGAAAAGTGAAATAGAAAAAAAAAATTGAAATTGTAATGTGAATCGGGGGAACACCAACTTATTTCATTGTGAAGAAACAGTTGATTTCATTGTGGTTTGTGTTGAAAAGGTTGAAAAGAGAGATTTTGTGTATTAGGAAGGAAGAGGGCACAACATTGATAAATACGCCCTATGTGAGTTTGTTATGAGGCCATTCTCCAACACTTGAATGTCTTACTTTGTTATGAGGCCATTCTCCAACACTTGAATGTCTTACCTAACCTTGAAACACTTTCCATTACCTAACAATATAACCGATAGCAAAGTCCTATTTGATCCAAGGGGTGATGGGTTGTGGTTTGTGGATTGATTACAGCATTTCGGTACTTGGCATTCCGTTCATGAGATCGTATCCACTTTGAAGAGCTTTCTTTTTGTGTCAATATGTGCGGATACTTCACTTCCATTTACATAACTTCCAACCGCACACATGAGAGTATATAAATGCACCTTGTTTCGAGTGATTTCATTTGTTGAGTGCATGACACGGTGAGAATTGAAGTCGAGACTTGGTCTGGATAGAGTGGTCAATCATTGTTCACTTGTGATCAAGGCCTTTGCACACGCACGCTAGGATTAGGTGCCGAGGTCTATCTTCATGATTTGTTAGCACTTAGAACTCTTGTTGCTTGCCTAGTATCTTTGTGGTGGCGTCGCACCTTGGTTTGAAGTATCTATGAGTTGCATGACAGGTTTTTGATTCTATGTTGAGGGATTCCTTGTGTTTTGTGGGTGATCATTGCTGAAAACCCTCACGACACTTCACCCGTCCTACCGGGGACGCCCGGGGGTTTAAAAGAACTATCTTTTTCCTTTTTACTTAGTTTAGTTGCAATGTTCTTTCTTTTGCTAGGGACTAGCAAAGTGTAAGTTGGGGGGTGTGATAGGTGCCGAAAAGCACCTATTTGGCCCTCTAATTAACACTTTAATAGTCTAGTCATAAAGTTACTTGATGAATCATAATGGTTGAATTGTGTTTGTAGGCTTTGGAGAGTGCCGAACAATTAAAAGTGCTAATGGGAGTTGATATAGTGCATGGAACACAAAGTAGACGTATAGAACTTCGCAACGGTCCAAGAATCGCATCATTTCGAGTTCGGATGAAGCCGGGGCGAGTCCGCAAAATTTTGGCCTACAATCTGGATTTTCCACCCGGGCGGGAATCAAAGTCGCCCGGGCGGTTTTACCCGAGTCAAGGGTGGATTAGGGCGTTGACCACGTTTTTTTGGGTTTTATTATAAATAAGTCATTGCTTTGTACGTTTTGGGGGTTCTAGTATATTTTAAGGCAAGTCTAGAGAGAGAAACGCGAGCCGTTCCATGGGTTCTTCAAGTTCTTCATCAAATCAAGCGTTCATCTCTATCTCCATGGCCAGCTAAACACTTTCTAGGGGGAAGATGAAGCCCCGTTCCAAGTAACTTTGTTTATGTGTAGGCCTTGGTTTTTCTATTTCGAATCGATTGTTTAACTTAGAACATGTTTTCATTATGATCAAATGGAATCGTTTTAATTCTTTCTATTGGTTGAGTATTTGTGTGTGCACTCTCAAATACCTAGTTAATCAATGGTTTTCTTTGCTTGTACTTGGGTAACTGAGATGGATTATGCTCGTAAGACGGATTGTGCCACTGGACAGTCCGTGAAAGAGACGGTTTGTGCCAGCGAGACGGTCCGTGCTATGGGATAGTCCATGCCTGTTAACAACTCAATTATCTTCTTGACAAATTGTGATTCGAGTAGAAATCCTAACCTATGCATAACTTAGTTACGTGGTCGGGGTGGATTCGAAACCCTAGACCTTTCTCTCACTAGTTTTTCACCAATTTAATTACTTGTTCTCTTAATCATTCAGTTTCCAAAAACCAATCACTCAAATCTCTTTTTCTAAATTAAGTTAGAAATTAATCTAAATTAACGTAACTTAGCCAAATTGTCTCCGTGGATCGACGCTCGGACTTAGCCACTATTCTTCTGAGTAAGGGTTAATTCCTTGTTTTTATAAATATATTTTTGATACGGTATGACACGATCACCTCCTAACCAGAGTGTCGTATTTCCATTTTCTCTTCATGATTGTTGGTATAAATTGACAGGCTACAGCGACATGGTGGGTTGGTGAAGGATGGGGGAGTGCCTCTGGCATGCCTCACACCTTTTGACATAATCCTCAGCGCTTTTCTTCATTTTTAGCCACCAATAGCCCTGGGTAACAGCCCACTCGGAGAGAGTGCGTCCTCCCGAGTGGTTGCCGCAACTTCCCTCATGGAGTTCGCGAAGGACGTGAGGCACCTCGGCGTCGTGTAGCACGCGGAGCTCAGGACCAATGTAGGTGCGGCGATAAAGCTGGTCAGTCGGAGACAAGAAGTAAGACGCGGACTGGCAGCGAATTCGGTGAGCCTCCTTTTTGTCTGAAGGGAGGGTTTGGTCCCGAAGGTAGGAGACCAGGGGATCCATCCAGCTTGGACCAGAAACGGCGATTGTCATCACATCTTCAGCGCCCGGCTCGAAGCTTGGGACGGCAATTTCCCCGAGCGTGATTGTTCGTGTGCCCCCGAGCTCGTTGCACGCTGATCCGAGGACAGCAAGAGCGTCGGCATGAGCGTTCTTGGCTCGACCGATGTGGGAGAAGTGGACAGCCTTGAAGCCGTTTTGTAGTTCCAGAACATGGCTAAGGTATTTCAACATCCGGGCGTCGCCGGAGCCGTAGTCGCTGTTCAGCTGGTTTACCACCAGCATGGAGTCACTATAAACCTGTAGTTCGCCTACTCCGAGCGCGAGAGCGAGGCGAAGTCCAGCGATTAAAGCCTCGTACTCGGCCTCGTTGTTCGTGGCCGGGAAACCAATGCTCATGGCGCACTCGTGGAGGGTCCCTTCGGGAGAAATGAGCACGATCCCAGCCCCTGCCCCTCGGCTGTTTGACCCACCATCCACATGCATGCGCCAAGATTCGCCTGTATAGATGGTAGCTGTGCGGGGAGGGGAGTGCTTGAGGACGAACCCGGATTGCTCAGGGTCGGTATTGCTGGCCGACTTGCCTATGACGTCCTCAGAAGTAATCTCCTTTCGGAGTTCAGTTTCCAGCTTCGGGGTGAGCTTGGCGACGAAGTCAGCCAACGCCTGACCCTTGATTGCCGTCCGGGGCTCATACCGGATGTCGAAGTTAGCCAATTCGAGGGACCACTTGCAGATCCAATCCGAGAGATCGGCCTTATGCATGATGGTCTTCAGGGGGTACGCCGTGATTACCACGACTGTGTGGCTCTGAAAATAGGGTAGGAGATTTCTCTTAGCCGTGACCAGCGAAAGTGCCAGCTTCTCGATTGGCAAGTACCTGGTTTCGGCGGGGAGCATTGTCTTGCTCGAGTAATAAATTGGGAACTGCTCCGAACCCTCCTGCCAAACCAGTGCAGAGCTAACAGTGTGTTCGGACACTGCCAGGTAAAGGTATAGGTCTTCGTCTTCCCTCGGCATGACCAATAGGGGCGCTCGGGACATATAGCTTTTAAGCTCAGCGAGCGCTGCGTCGCACTCGGCATTCCAAAGAAAGGCCCTTTTTACTAGTCTTGATGGATTGGAAGAAAGGTCGGCAGGCGTCGGATGACTTGCTTATAAATCGGTTGAGGGCAGCAGCCATCCCCGTCAACCGCTGGACTTCTTTTATTGTCGATGGCGCTCGGAGGTTCTGGATAGCGTTGAGCTGGCTGGGGTCAGCCTCGATCCCTTGGCGGGTGACGAGGTACCCCAAAAATTTTCCAGGGCCGACCCCGAACGCGCACTTCTCGGCATTAAGCTTCAGATCGTGCCTTCTGAGGATGGAGAAGATCTTGCCGAGATGGGAAAGATGGTCCTCTGCGAATTTGCTCTTCACCACCATGTCATCAATGTAGGCTTCCATGATGTCGCCTAGCTCCCTGGCGAACATCTTAGAGACCATTCTTTGGTAAGTAGCCCCAGCATTTTTTAAGCCGAACGGCATGACCCGGTAACAATATGTACCCCTCGGAGTGATGAACGCGGTTTTCTCCACGTCCGTTACATTCATAGCGATCTGATGGTACCCACGGTAGGCGTCCATAAAGCTAAGCCTAGCATGTCCGGCTGTGGCGTCCACCAGCTGGTCTATCCGGGAGAGGGGAAAGCAATCTTTGGGACAAGCGTCATTGAGGTTGGTGTAGTCTACACATACCCTCCACTTCCCATTCTTTTTCTTGACCACCGCGGTGTTCGCCAGCCACGTGGGGTACATCCCCTCTCGGATTGCCTCTGCCTCGATCAGGCGGTCGACCTCTTCCAGGACAGCGTCGGAGTGGATGGCCGAGGACCGCCTCGGCTTTTGCACTACTGGCCTCCTAGCCGGATCAACATTGAGGGCGTGCGTAATGAAGTCAGGGCTGACACCCGGCATTTCGTATGGAGTCCATGCAAAGACCTCAATGTTATCCTTGAGGAAAGAGACCAATTCATTCCGCTCGGGGTTGGAGAGATCCGAACCGAGCATGAAGTATCTGGTGCCCTCTTCGTCGATGGGCACCTTGACCAATTCTTCGATTGACTTGTCTTCAGCCTTGGAGCCGACGTCGTCCAGGATTGGGGTGCACTCGAGAGCTTCAATCCACTGCACCTGCTTCGGCGGCCGGCCATCCCTCCTGTCCTTCTGGCGAACAACATTGACAAAGCACCACTTCGAGGCCATCTGGTTGCCCCAGATGGTCTCCTGCTTCCCTGATGTGCCAATGAACCGGACGCATTGGTGGAGGGTCGATGCGATAGCCCCCATCGCATGGAGCCAACCCCGACCCAGGATGGCATTGTAGGGGCTCGGGGAATCCACCACGGTGAATTCTATCTCCAAACGCATCGAACCCGCCCAAACCGGGAGGGTGATGCTGCCGAGCAGATACACCGGAAAGCCGGAGAATCCAACAAGGGGCGTGTTAGACGGGGCAAGCGCATCACGCATTCGTCCGATGGCCTTGAAGGCCGAATAGTATAGGACGTCGGCGGAGCTCCCCTGGTCCACCAAGATTCGCCTTACCTCGATGTGATCGATGCTTATCTCGATTACCAGTCCGTCGTCGTGCGGGAGCTGCAACCCATCCAAGTCCTGCTCGGAGAAGGATATTGTGTACAGATCCAAGGGCTCTTCGTATTTCCTTTTCGGTGCCTTTCCGAGTGTCATCACTTGCATTGCTGCTTCCATCTTATGCAGCTCCGTGTGCATTGCTTCGGCTCGTGCCTTGCCGACCGGACCGTGGATAGTGACAACCACCCCAGAGCGGACTCTGTCAGCGGGCGCTTGCTTCCCTTACAGCTGTGGTACGACAGCCTGCTGGTTCGACTGGGGAGCTGCTCCCCTTAGCACGGTTGGTGTTCGATCATGGTCTATCCATTCCTCCATGCGTCCTTCTGCGACCAATTGCTCGAGGTGTGCACCCCGTCGTGTAGTGTCCCACCTCATTGTGGTAGGTACACTTTCCCTTCTAGGTGGGGTCTGACCCCATTTTCTCCTCTGGCTAGTAAAACCAGCACTTCCGACCGATCTCTGCTAGCAACCTGTAGATTGGCATGGTGAAGACGGTTGTCTCGACAACATAGTCGCTGTCATTTCGGGGGGGTCTTTCCCATCCCCCTCCGCCACTGTTGTTTCTGTTAGCGTCTCGGGGACCCCTGTTCCCGTATCCCCCACCTTGATCGTTTCTCCCCTTCCTCAGATTGTTCACTTGCTTCTTTGCATCTTTCGTCACACCCTTACTGGAACTTCCCTTCGATGCTCGGTCAAAGAGTAGTTCTTCGAGCTCTCCGAAGCGATTGACCGTCTCCATCAGTTCCACCATATTCTTCGGCGGACGCACCGAAGAGGTCAGAGTGGTCATCGAGGCCGTTTTTGAATGAGGTGGAGGCGATCTTCTGGTCGCAGCCTTCCACAAGGCTGTATACCTCCCAGTACCGGGCGATGTACTCTTTCAGGGTCTCATCCGAGCCCCTCTTCATGTTGACAAGCGCGTCGAGCGTCTTCGGCTGTGTATTGCTAGTCACAAACCGAGACGTGAACACACGCTCGAGCTCGTCGAAGTCGTTTATAGACCCCGGAGCGAGCTGGCTATACCATAGGAGTGCTGTAGTCCCTAGGCTCATGGAGAACGTTTGGCAGATGAGGGAGTCGCTTTGGCCGTAGAGCTCGGAGACCAGGCGATACTGCTAGACGTGGGTGATCGCATCTGTCGTCGGCTTGTACTTGTCAAATTTAGGGATCTTGAACCCACGCGGTGGCGCTGCTTTGGTTATGGTTCGGGAGAATGGGGATTGCTTGGCCTTTTCCAGCCTTGAGTTGGACTGGCCAGGGTGGCTGAGGTCAATTGCTCGGTACTGGCCATGTGCTCGCTTTGCTGGTCCGGCGTCTTGGAGCAACGGATCATGCCCACCCGTGTGCACATTACTCCTTTCGGAGGACAACCTCTTGTTATGTCTATCACGGCTCCTTGCCACTCCTTCCCTAGGGCGGTGCCGTCCGGTTTCGCGCTCGGCGTGGTAAACTTTCGATTTGCCCGTGCGCGTGTTTACAAGCGCGATACTGCCGCCGTCGTTCCGTAACTCATACCTATCCCCGTGTTTGAGGCCGTCGTTTTCATTGCGGCCCGGCCCGGTTGACAGCTCGATTGGGTCCGCCTCCGCGTTCCCGCGTGAGCCATCGCCCTGAGCGGTCGGCATGCCAGCTCTTGCCCCATGCCCATCTGTTAATAGGTGGTATCGCCGATCAACCCGACCATCCTCTGACCGGTTGCGGTTGCGGTTGCGGTTGCGGCCGTTGCCGAGCGTGATCCATCGGGCCCTTCCCTTTGCTAGACTACCTTCGCAACTCTCGGCTATGCTCCGTGTTTCCAAGGACGCCGAGAGTTCGGGCACTCGATGTCGTGGAGCTATCCTCCGAGCTGTCGGTCTGCCTAGAATCCCCGCCACGAGTTCGCTGCCCGAGGGTACGAGCGGTTTCCGAAGGCGCGACAAGGGCATTGCCTCGGCGGTCTACCTCTACAATCTGCCCGAGGCGGGAAAAGACTGGGGCCCTCTCCCCATCGCTGGTCCTTGTGGTCGGAGGGGGCCTTTAGGTCCTCGTCCGACCGCCGGACCTCAATGTCGCTGGTTGGTTTCTGGCCTGCTTCATAGCTAGCACTTCTTTTCATAACAAGGCCAGCTCAGCCTCGACGGTGAGAGGAGGAGGGGGAGGGAGAATCTCCGTGCGCGCTGGAGTCGTGAGGTTATCAAGGGAGAGTACGTTTCCGTCCATACTGAAGAGGATGTTGCTGGCTCCGGCGTTGCTGGGGCCGGCGCCGTTGGTGGCTACAGTGACTGTTCCATCTCTGTTGACGACGGGAGAAAGAGTGAGCCCCAGGTCGCTCCTGACCTGATGGTATCGGTACCGGTTGGCGGAGCTACGGAACTCACTGGCGGGACCAAACGCATCAAGACCTAAAGTGAGGTTGGCCATTCGAGCAATTTTGAAGAGGTTTGGGGGGGAAGCTTTTTAAAGAATGGGAAGAAACGCCACCAATGTGTGCAGAGAGGCTGGGAGGAGTCACCCTGTAAGTTCCCCAGCGGAGTCGCCAATTGTGGAGGAGCTTCTCACCGGAGTATCTCTTTGGACCTTCTGGTATGGAGCAAGTGGTGAAGGAATGGCCTGACCTCGCTTGACCCCTGGCAGCCCCCCTCAGGAAGAGACCTACACGAGTGAACAACCACGTCAGCGCCAAGCCCGGACGGTGGTGGTCCGGGAAGGCACTCCGATGGCTAAGTCAGTCACCGGAGAGGAGGAAAAATGCCGAAAATTTAGAGAGAGAAGTGAAGTTAAGAGGGTAGTAAATGAAGAGAGAAGAATACCCCATGTGGTTGTTGTGGTGGGGTATTTATAGGCTGTGAGAAGTGCGTCCCACGCGTTCGGTGCCCCCCACGCGCCTGTCATTCACACTCGGAATGACAGGTGATGTGATCTCCATCTCTGCCACAGACGCCATATCCAGGCTGACGTCACAGCACGTGGGTTCGAGTAGTCAAATCGTCTCAAGACATTCCCCATCACCAACGTGCTCCTGCAAGCAGCGATGGCATAGTAGGTGACTGCCACATTTAATGCTCCATCGTGGAATGTGTAGCGTGCCCGATACGCCACCACCGAACCAGGTTAGCTTGAGCCCCAGCACGACCGAGGTCAATCGACTCGGCACGCGAATGGCCCAGCCCCTCGGTCGCTCGGCACGTCGCTCGGCTGGAGATCCCGAGGGTGTTCCGAGAGCCAAACGAAGAATGCCATGTCTTCGGCACTATTCGCTCGGCAGACACCGTTCAAATCTATATTCGTCCAGAACCATGCATCTGCGCCCTCCTTCGAGGGCACCGTACGCTCGGCACCATCGAGGCGGATCGATCTGCATTCAGTTTTGCAGATTCTGAGATAGTGATCCTTTTACGTCTTTGTCAACAAGAAGAGGGTCCTTAGCTGACCCCTATGAACCCGACCGCTATAGAGAGGTTAGTAGAAATGAATTGTCGGGATAAAACAAAAAATTTGTTGAAACTGAAAATTTGAGAGTTGTGACAAATGGCTGTGTTCAAAATTTGTGAAACTATTCCTACCTGAAATTTGTGTAGAATTTCTTGTTATCAATTTTGGGAGTTCCAAGAGAACTTTGAAGTTGGGTGGTAAATAGATATGTGTAAATAGTAAGTTTGAAATCGGTTCGGTTTCAGTCAGTTCGGAGTGATTCTATCCTGGACCGATTCGGTTAGCATTAGCTGAGTTAGAAATCAGAAGATGGGCTTAAAAAAACTTACTTCTAGAAGATTTAAGTTTTTAACTTAACACAAGTCCAGAGGGAAGTTAATCAAAACAAGAAAAGCATTAGAAATCTAATCACCTAATTCACCAAGGGAAGTTAGAAATATGAAGATGGTATGCAGTATGCACCTAATTCAAAAAAATTCTGATCCCATACTGACGCAGCGGAATTCACGAGAAACTAGTTGCGTACTAGTTCAAATGAAAATAGGTCTCGAATCCACGAGGTTCTTGAATCCACAAGAAGAAAGAGAAATAACTCTAAATTATATTTGATAAAAAGCTGAATAACAATAGAGGTTACATGCCCTTTTATAGGGAAAACTAGCAAACCCTAGCAAAAACTTACCAAAAAAATAAAGTATCCCAAAAATTGGGGAAACTTCCAAAATTGAAAACTAGAAAGAAAAATAAGAAATTCCCAACTGGAAACAACGAAAATGAAATTACACGCTAAGAGTAATTCGTAATATAATTATTACCTAAAATAGCAAAATTACTAAATTGAAGGCCTAAACGAATGAATTTGGCCGAAATCCACCATCAGTCACAATTAGGGTGGTGAGTCTTGATCGCAGTGCGATTCTGCTTCAGCCTACCAAGTTTGGGCCTATTCCGGGCTCGTCGATAAATTGCCGAAATTGGCAATTTTCAATTAGAAGTTGTTTGGGCCTCTTAGGCTTTGACCGGTCCAATTGATCATAGAATTGGGTCGCTACTTGTTCTGCATCAATCCCTTCTTCTTCGAAAGAACTCGACCTCGAGTTCAAACCTGGATAGAGCGGCTCGTCTTCATGATACTAAAAAATGTCAGCAACATTGAAAATATTGGAGATCTTCATGGACTTGGGAAGATCAATCACATATGCATTATCCCCAATCTTCTTCAAAACCTTGTATGGACCATACTTTCTGGGCTTCAGCTTGATGTAGGTTCCTTCGGGAAACCTTTTGTTCTTCAAAAAGATCATTACATCATCACCTTCTTTGAACAACTTGACACGCCTACCCTTATCAGCAACTGCCTTGTTCTTTGCATTAGTCTCAGCCAACTTCTGCCTCACATAGTCAACTACCTCTTGGGACTACTTAGCCATTGCCTCAGCCGCAACACTAACTCCAGGACCCCGCGGAAGATGAAGTAAATCCACTGCATGCTTGGGAGGTGTCACATAAACCAAGGAAAAAGGTGATTTTCCCGTGGCACTGTGAACTGCACTGTTGAAAGCAAACTCAGCTTGTGGTAATGCATTATCCCATTGCCTTGGCTTGTCCCCACATATGCTTCGAATCAGATTACCCAAGCTTCTGTTAGTCACCTCCGTTTGACCATCAGTTTGTGGATGCACAGTAGAGCTCCGCTTCATTGAAGTCTCAAACATCTTCCACAAAGTGACCCAAAAATGGCTAAGGAACTTCACATCTCTGTCAGAAGTAATAGACTGTGGAACCCCATGCAAGCGAACCACCTCTCTAAAGAACAGACGGGCCACATGAGATGCATCGGATGTCTTTTGACACGCAATGAAATGCACCATCTTGCAAAACTTGACTACCACCACAAACACAGAATCCATACCACGCTGGGTACGAGGCAGCCCCAATACAAAATCTGTAAGAGGGGAAAAACTCACAAAGTTATTTCCTTGCTCCTATGAGATCAAATCCTCTTCAAATGGAGCGATCTCGATCCTGCAACACAGACAAACTGTCAGAGCACCCCTGCCTCTAGGCGGCAAGGGCCCTCCGATGGCTAAGTTAGTATCGACGAACTGGAGGATAACCGAAACGAGTGTATAAGTGCCAGAGTGGGTTTAAGCATACCTCTAGTATTTAGGAGTCCTTTTCTTATATAGGCGATTAGTTTGCGTTTACATTCCCTGTGGAATTCTTCTCTGTGTGGAATCCTTCCAAACTTAGGATTCTTCCTTATTGGGCAGCGTAGCTTGCATGATTCTGTATCCTTATTCGATAAGGATTCTTGCCAAGAT
Source organism: Vaccinium darrowii (assembly GCA_020921065.1). NCBI lineage: Eukaryota > Viridiplantae > Streptophyta > Magnoliopsida > Ericales > Ericaceae > Vaccinium > Vaccinium darrowii. The sequence continues at coordinate 16,848 of JAFMTH010000022.1, read as the reverse complement.
GGCCGCATATTGCTCGTCTGGAGTTTTACCCTACATGGGAGTTCGCTCCTTGTTTAGTAAGTTGACTGGCTTTCCATCTCTGAGTTAATTAGATTGTGCTTATCTTCACAAGCTCATCCGATTCTGGGAATATCTTCGAATATTTCCTCCTTTCCTTATCTTCCCAAGGTAAGGATGCTACTAGGGTTTCTCATGTATCGGGCCGCTCCTTCCGCGTTGTCCGACGAGCAGGTGGACTTAGGCACTTACTGAATTATGGAGATTTTGGTCGTCGGCATACTATTCTATGTCTCTTTCCTCGTGCATGTCACGTGGTAGCTCTGGACGAGCTATATCTTTGAAAAAGTTGCCGGGAAAAAGTTGCTCCTAATATTTTTTTCACAAAATGGAGAATCTTATTGCTAGGTCATTGAGTGCACACATCCTCTCTAAATTTAACAAGCTCTAGGAGTGAAAAGTGGACCCCAATTATGCTTATGTATACACCTTAGGATACAACTTAGGAGCAATTTTTAGGGAGCCCACTGTGGATGCCCTTACTTTCACATTGCCAATCAAGAGATAACACATGAAGATGAACCCCATAGGGATGGTTCTCCATCTTATCGGTCATCCACAAATCAAACGTCCAGGTCAAGGCTCGATTAGAGGTAACTCATTACAAATCGAACGAAGACAAGTAAGGTTAGATGAAGCTGTACTAGATTAAGGACAATGAGATGTTAGGCTCAAGTCCAGGTCTGCCTTCCCCCTTCCTTTGTCATGCGGGTAAAAGCTTGAGAGGCTATTGTAGTGGGCCAAACCAGTAACCAAATAGGGCATGACAAATAAGCAGCCTAAAGGGCTAAAAAGCTTGGGTTCAACTATATACGATGGGCTGGACGACGGATTAGATGAGATCTAGAGGTCTAGTTTGGTCATGTGGCCGTCACTTGACACTCAGGCATCATGCATGATGCCAATTCACGAAATGGTTAGGACATGTTCTTACCACGAGTTTACTTGGAGCTTAAGTTAGGTCACACTATATAAAGTACTATTTTAAATCCCTCGGCAGGAGTACAATTTTGTTCACCCACCTTAAAAGAGGGTGAATAATACCATTCTTCCTATTGGTTGAAATAGTATAGGTCCCATCAAATGGTGATGTCATCCCACTAAAAAGTGATGTCATCCATACCAAAAAGTGTATTGCAGAGGTGGGACCTACACCATTTTAACCAATAGAAGGGAGGATAGTGTAAGAGGGGAAAAACTCACAAAGTTATTTCCGTGCTCTTATGAGATCAAATCCTCTTCGAATGGAGCGACCTCGACCTTGCAACACGAACGAACTGTCAGAGCACCCCTGCCTCTAGGCGGCAAGGGCCCTCCGATGGCTAAGTTAGCACCGACGAACTGGAGGATCAATGAAACGAGTGTATAAGTGCCAGATTAGGTTAAAGCATACCTCTAGCGTTTAGGAGCCATCTCCTTATATAGGCGATTAGTTTGTATTTGCATTCCTTGTGGAATTCTTCTCTGTATGGAATCTTTCCAAGCTTAGGATTCTTCCTTATTGGGCAACTTACCCTGCATGATTCTGTATCCTTATTCGATAAGGATACTTGCCAAGATGGCCGCGTATTGCTCATTTGGAGCTTTTCCCTACATGGGAGTCGTTTCTTATTTGGTAAGCTGGCTGGCTTTCCATCTCCGAATAGGATTGTGTTTATCTTTGCAAGTTCGACTGATTCCAGGAATATCTTCGAATATCCCCTCCTCTCCTTATCTTCACAAGGTAATTCTGCTACCAAGGTTTGTCCCGCATTGGGCCGTTCCATCTGCGTTATCCGACGAGCAGGTAGGTTTGGGTTATTACTGGATTATGGGCTTGGTGGTCATCGACATGCTATTCCGTGTTACTTTCCTCGTGCATGTCACGTGGTAGCTCTGGACGAGCTATTCTATTCGTCTTCCGTAATACTTGGAAAATACCCCACACAATTGCTCCCCAGCTTTTGATCGTCCATGCACCTTTGCACATGACGAGCTGAAAGCTATCTGACGTGCAGTTGTGGCCATGTTGATCTTTTTGTACTGTCGTCACGCTTCGTACCAATGTGCCCGCCACGTGTCAGCTGTCGCACAGACTCCCCAAGCGATAAGTCTGTCTCTTGCAGGCGCCAGCGTAACTTCCGAGACACCTTTCCGTCGTCCGGGTGGCATGAATCATTGCACCCTTTTAATTACCGATTTGACATTAACCCACCTTTTCTTGGAAAGGCGTGAGGAACCAAAACGCCGCCGTTTTAGGTGACGTCAGCAAACACTATTTTGAATTTGAGAAGGTATAAGACGTTTCCCAGACTTTCCTTCTTTCCATATTCGTGTTGTTCTGCGAGAGTTGTTTGAGAGCACTGTTGCCATTGTGTCCTTTGAGTTTCCCCCTTTACAGACTTCTTCTTTCGTCGGAAAAGACTTTCTCCGGCCGTCGTCGGTTGCCTGTAAGTTTCTTGCAACCCTTCCCGTTCCTCTTGCACAGTCGTTTTTAGGGTTTACTTGTACCTGAATTGCTTTCCGCCATGGGTAGGTTTAGGAGCCTCTATGATAACGAGGTTTGATAGGCGCGTAAATGTTCACATTAACGCTTCCTAATTTATTATTGTTATGTCATTTTATATTATTACTTGGAGTTTAATTTCTTTTATTGCGCATTGTAGGGATTTGGAGGCTTGGATTTAAAACAAGTGTAAAGTCGAATTTTACTTGGCATCGGAGTGAAGCCCATGATCAAATTAAGTCGAGTGGGGTCCAGCTATATAATCCACGTGAAAAGAGGTTGGGCAAGAGTGAACATTGCACATGTTTTAGCCTTCTGATTGGGTTTTCATAAAATTGTGAAATTCAATTGGATGGAGCCAACTGATGGTCACGTGGAAACCAAGGTCAAAGAATTAGTGGGCCAATCAATACTAATTCCTAAGTTGGGTTGGCTGTGAAGTGTTAAATTACCCTTGATTTAAAGATGGATACCACGTGGACTTTATGGGGCCCAAGTTTACAAGAGATTTGAATCAAAAGGGGCTAGGCCTTTTCTTTAAAAAGGGGTATTCGGTGCACATATAAAGAGGAGGGTTTTGTTGGATTTTTGGGGGAGAGACGACGAAGCAGCAGCCGAGAGCGGAAGAAGCAGTAGCCACGACAAACTGTCTCACTCTGTGAGCTTCTGATTTATTTATTTTTAATGGAGTTCTATAATTACATGTTTAGTTTGATCAACTCCATGGCCGGCTAAAACAATTTCTAGGGGGAAGATGAAACCCCGATCCAAATAACTTTATTTATGTATAGGGTTTGGTTTTATTAATTCGGATCGATTGCATAGCTAGAACTCTTTCGTTTTCAATTGTACGAAAGGATTTTTACTACTTTCAATCAGTTTCATATTCATATCCGCGGTTTTTGAATACAAGTTATGCAATTGTTTTCAATGTTGTGCTTGGAGTTTTGAGATAAGTTATGCTCGTGAGACGGATCATGCCGTTGGGCAGGGTGACACCGTGCCAGTGAGACGGTCCGTGCCGTGGGATAGTTTATGCCTTTTAACAATCACAAATATTTTCTTGACAATTATTATTCGAATAGTAGCCCTAACATATGCATAGTTTTGTTACATGGTCGGGGTGGATTCGAAACCCTATATCTCCTCTCCATCAATTTCAATAAATTTCATTATTGCTTGTTTTAATTTAGTACTCCCTCCGTTCCTATTTGTTTGTCCCACACTCTCTCTCTTGCCTTTTTTCAGATAAAAAAATTAAGTGCTTCTGAGTATCATTTTTCAAAATTTTTTGCACCGAATTAAAGTACACGATGAGTACTTTAATTCAGTGTAAAAAAATTTGAAAAATGATACACGAAAACACTTTATTTTTTTATTTGAAAAGTGGCACGACTTTTCGTAGAGGACCAACAAATAGGAACGGAGGGAGTAATTCACAACAACAATCAATCAATTTCTTTACCGAATTAAATTAGAAGTTAATTGGAATTAACGCAACTTAGCCAGTTTGTCTCCGTGGATCGACACTCGGACTTAACCGCTATTCTCCGGAATAAAAGTTAATCCCTGGTTATTAAGTATTTATTTTTGACTCGGTACGACACGGTCAAGGTTCATATGGAGGCCTTTCGCCGCCGTTATGAGGTCCCTGATGACGTTATTCTGGCCTTGGCTCCTCCTGACGCTGATACCCATGACCAAACCGAGAGTAGGGTTCATGTTCCCCTTCTAGCCGTTGTAGAAGGAGGTGTTAGGTTTCCTTTACATCCCCTGCTTGTTGAGATCTGCCACATCTGTCGCCTTACCCCTCTCCAACTTTGCCCCAACTTCTATCGCGTGGTCATGGGAGTAGTGGCCCTGAACAGACTTCTGGGCACAAACCTAGGTTGGTACGATATCCGTCGTCTTTACAGTGTTTGTCCTACCACCCATGGGACTTATTATCTCAAGATCCGGGACAAAGAGCGTCGTTTAGTGACCGATCTTCCCAATTCCTATCGTGGGGAGAATGATGATTTTTTGATTGTGACTGGAAATTTCCTACCCAGGGACGACGGTGGCAACGTCATGGGCCCTCTGTGCCCCCACACTTTTGGGCGTACACGTCGGTTTTGCTCTTTTTGCCCGTTGTTGGTTTTTCTATTATAATGGCTCTTTTTCCCTGTTGTTCATTACTTCTGCTTCGTTCTGTTTATGCAGCGGTGAATATAAACGAGGGTCATCTGGTGGTGCACGAACGTGTCCATCTTCTTGATATCGAGAGAGCCCTCAATTTTCCGGGCATCAGGGGGATCGATCCAGAAGGGCTAGGTCAGGCTGCACACATTTTGCTAAAGTTCAATCCCACCTCCCGTGGTGGTGTCCGTATAAGTGAGGCTTCTACTTCTGCCAGGAATCTTCGTAGGGGAAGAGGTCGCGTTGGGGTAAGGCGTTCTCCTATCTTAGGTAAGGCGTTGGGGTAAGGGGTAATCAAGTTATCCGCGCTTCTCGTACAAACATCTATCTTGGTATTGACTTGTCTTGTAAAAATATTCAGAGTGATTTGTCTGGAGAGAGTACTAGCAGTGTTCTTGTGAGAGACCAATCCCCTGTTTCAGCCATGCTGAGAGTTGTGCCTGATTTTTCTGACTTCATAACCCTTGACGATGATGAGTCCCCTATCCAGTTTCTTGATCCACTGGGAGCTTCTTCTTCTGCTCGTCCTCCTTCTCCTCCTCTTCCCCCTCCAGAGCAGAGGGATCTTGACACTGCTCTGGAGAAGAGGCCCAGAGAAGAGTCAGTCCATGTTCCAAACCCTCCTCAGCAACGTCGTCGTACTACTAGGAGTTCCTCTGCTCAGCCACCTCCCCCAACTCCTGAGCCTGAACTTGAGTCTGAAATGGCCGTTTGGAACCCTCCTCTTCATCGTGGTACCCAGCCTATCCTTGCCACTGATAGTTGTGATAATGCTGATGTTGCTCTAGCTGTTTTGCTTCCTGGGAATGTTGAGAGAGAGACTGGATCCAGTTACCTCAAGCTATTGAAAAATGGCTTTCAGCATCACATCAAGGTATGGATTTGATTGCTTCGTTCTTGTGGCGTTCTGTGTTAGAGGTTCTTTCTTTTTAACATATTGTTTCGTTGAATGTTTGTGACGAACTGCAGTCCATGCAACTCATGTACGTCGCTTGCGACCGTGCTATTAAGGATAACAGGACAATCACCGGTGTTAACGCACAGCTGAGGACTGAGAATGACGAGCTGAAGGTCAGTGCTAATCGCCTGATCAATGCCAACCATTTGATGACGACTGAGAACGAGAAGATGAAGGAAGAGCTGGCTTCGTTGAAGCGTCGCGTAGGTGAGTCTGACTGCAATTTTAGCGATGCCATGACCAGACTTGGGCTTTTGGAGACTGAGCTATCGAACGCTCAGAGGAGCAAGGCAACTCTGGAGGCTGAATTGGCTGTTGCTCAAGCGTCTTCTGATCAGGCCTACAATCTGGGGGTGAATGATACGAAGATGAAGTTTAAAGCCCAGATGCCGCAATTCAAAGAGCTGTTCTTTGCCAGAGGTTGGAAGGCATGCCTAACCAAACAGGATGTTGACAGACGGGATACAATTTGGACTGAGATCGAGTACCCCAGATGCAGGGACATTGCTCCCCAGAATGCTGCTGTGTCAAGCCAGAGTGCAGTTGTTGACCCCAGCCAGAAGGAAGCTGGTGGCAACACATCCGTCCCTGACGAGCAGCAGGTTGAGCTCCCCTCTTCTGGTGGTGATGGTTCAGGTAACATTTCTGCCACTGAGGTCCATGAGGCCCAGTGAAGAGGCCTTGTGCCTGTTTGATCTGTTTTATCACAACTCTTGACATTCCTTAACTTTTGTTTGGTACTTTAACACAATTTTTGGTCCCATGCCCTGCGTGGCTTATCAGACGAGCTGACCCTGCGTGGTCTTGTTTTTTGGAACTACAGTAAGTACACCCTTCGTGGTGTTAGGTGGGCTGGAGTCTAGGTTGCCCGTTGACGTGACTTGTTTTATATTAATTCTGCATGTCTCGGTTGCACTTATTTATGCAGCGACGGTTGAGTAATCTGTGTACAGGTACGAGGGGTGCAAGTTTGGGTCTTGCTTCTGACCCCTCTATTGCTTTGACCGGTGGTTTGCACCGTTGAGGTGTGCATTTAACGTTCCTGCATGCAATCAAAACTACACAGGGCAAATATCTTGGAACCCTGGCGTTCCTGCATTTAGTTAGATACAAGATAAACAACTTGGAACTCAGGCGTTCCTGCACTTGGTTAGATACAAGATAAACAACTTGGAACCTAGGTGTTCCTGCATTCAGTTAGGTATAAGATAAACGACTTGGAACCTAGGTGTTCCTCCGTGAAATTAGAAGTAAGGCGAACATTTGGAACCTTGATGTTCCGATACTTGGTCAAATTTGTATGGAGCAAACGCCATAAATTGTGTCTAACTTTGGACTATTATGGACGAGGCCATAAGCGGGCTTAGGCATATTCGCGCCTAGTCATGGACATGGCCATGAGTATTTTTAAGGCATATTTGTGCCTAACCGTGGGCGAGGCCACGGGTTGCAATATTCGCTGCGAGGTCTAGGCATGTTCGCGCCTAACCGTGGACAATTTATAAGCATATTCGCGCCTAACCGTGGACGAGGCCACGGGGTGCAATATTCGCTGCAAGGTCTAGGCATGTTCGCACCTAACCATGGACAATTTATAGGCATATTCGCGCCTAACCGTGGACAAGGCCACGGGGTGCAATATTCGCAGCAAGGTCTAGGCATGTTCGCACCTAACCATGGACAATTTATAGGCATATTCGCGCCTAACCATGGACGAGGCCACGGGGTGCAATATTCGCTGCAAGGCCTAGGCATGTTCGCGCCTAACCATTGACAATTTATAGGCATATTCACGCCTAACTGTGGACAAGGCCACGGACGAGCTTAGGCATATTCGCGCCTAATCATGGACGAGGCCATGGACGAGCTTAGGCATATTCGCGCCTAATCATGGGCGAGGCCATGGACGAGTTTAGGCATATTTGCGCCTAATCATGGACGAGGCCATGGACAAGCTCAGGACGAGCCTGTGTCTGTTGCAATATTAAGCACATATCATGCCCTCCGATATGGGGTTTTACCCGTTCGGTGAAAGCCCATATTTATTTCAAAGCAAAGTAAAGCACAGATTAGCAAGAGAACAAGTGGATGATTTTATTCGCAATCATGATAGTCTCTCTTTAAATAAAGGTAAAACAGTCGCATTTTGCCTTTCAGGGCATTATTCCAAGGTGATTTTGTAAAGAAAAACTTACTCTGCCTTTCAGGGCATTATTTAAAGGAAAAAGATAACTTAAGGAAAAAACTTCATAAGATTCTGGATATTCCAAGGGCGGGGAACTGGATTCCCATCTAGATCAGCAAGCCTGTAGGCTCCGACGCCTGCTAAGCCAACCACTTTGTAAGGCCCTTCCCAGTTTGGTCCAAGCTTTCCGTTTGATGCTTTCTTGGTATTCCCCACCACCTTCCTCATCACGAGGTCCCCCACTCCAAATTCGCGGGGGTGGACCTTCTTGTTGTATGTCCTGCAAAGCTGTTGCTGGTAGGCTGCCAGTGTAACTAGAGCTCGTTCTCGTCGCTCCTCTGCAAGATCCAAATTTGTTGCCAGTGCTTGATCGTTCCCACCAGCTTCTACCAATGCAGTCCTGTTTGTTGGTAGCCCTACTTCGATGGGGATCACGGCCTCAGTACCGTAAGCTAAGGAGTATGGAGTCTCTCCCGTTGATCGTCTGGGGGTGGTCCTAAATGCCCACAGCACTATTGGTAGCTCATCGGGCCAATTGCCCTTCTTTTTCTCCAATCTTCGCTTAATTCCCTTGAGGATTGTTTTATTAGAGGCCTCTGCCTGTCCGTTACTTTGAGGGTATGCCGGTGTTGAGTAGTAGTTCCGTATTCCATGCTGTGCACAAAAAGCTTCGAATTTTGGCCCGAATTGTGCCCCGTTGTCCGAGATTATGCAGTAGGGCACCCCAAACCTCGTTATGATGTTCTGCCAAACAAATTTCTCCACATTGCTCTCAGTTATCTTGGCTAGTGGTTCTGCTTTGATCGACTTGGTGAAGTAGTCCGTCCCCATCAGCAAGAACTTCCTCTTGCCCGTTGCCATAGGCAGGGGCCCTATGATATCGAGCCCCCATTGAGCGAATGGACATGGGCTAGTGAGGGGTTGCAGGTCTTCTGCCGGTGTCCGGATTATCGGTTTGAATTGTTGACACTTTTCACAACTTCTGACGAACATTTTTGCGTCTTTTTGCATGTACGGCCACCAGTACCCCTGCGTTATTGCTCTATGCGCTATTGATCTGCCTCCCGCATGTCCGCCGCATGTCCCAGCGTGTATTTCATGCAAGAACTTCTGTACCAACGTGGGATGCACACAAAGCAGGTATGGACCATGATACGACTTCTTGTACAGCTTTCCCTGTGGTGAGAGCCAAAAACGAGCAGACTTTAGTTTGATTTTGTAGGCCTCTTTTCTATCTTCTGGAAGGGCTTCGTCCTTTAGGTAAGCGATGATCGGATCCATCCAACTTGGTCCCAGGTCTGTGTCCATATTGGTTTCGGTCTCCTGCCCAATGCTGGGCTGGGCCAGGTATTCAACGGTCATGGTGCGCTTGTACTCTATTGGTAGTGCTGAGGCCAAGCAAGCCAGTGAATCTGCGTGGGCGTTTTGTCCCCAAGTGATTTGCTCTATCTTTGCTTCCTCAAAGTCCGCCATTAGACCTCGTACGACTTTTGCGTAGGGCGCCATTTTTTCGTTCCTTAGAGCATATTCTCCACTTATCTGGTTTACGACGAGCTGTGAATCACAGAAGATCTTTAACTTCTTGACCCCAAGGGTCCTTGCACTCTTGAGCCCGATTAGGAGGGCCTCGTATTCTACCACATTGTTCGTTGCACTGAAGCCCAAACGAACGGATTGTTCGAGCATCAGGCGTTCTGGAGCAAATAGCACTATCCCTGCCCCAGAGCCTTTGTTGCATGCTGAACCATCGACAAACAGGTGCCAGCTTCCTGCGCTTTGATCATCGCTTTGAGGGTTTGGTTCATATTCGCGAACCGTGGGAGGCTCACCCTTTGTCGGGGTAAACTCAGCTACGAAATCTGCCAGTACCTGGCCCTTGATGGCTGTTCTTGGCTAGAAATCAATGTCGTACTGGCTGAGTTCTACCGACCAAGTGGAGATTCTCCCAGAGAAGTCTGCCTTTCAAAGCAGTGCTTTTAAGGGAAACTCGGTGTATACAGTGATGGGGTGCTCCAGAAAATAATGAGGTAGTTTCCGTGAAGCCATAATTAAAGCCTTAACAAGCTTTTCCAAGGGGAGGTACCTGGTGTGTGAGTCCAGGAGAGTTTCACTTACAAAGTAGATTGGTTTTTGCTCTGTGCCTTCCATTCGGAGGAGGGCTGCACTGATTGCATGTTCTGAGACGGCCAGGTAAAGAATCAGCCGTTCTCCTTTCTTTGGTTTTGTCAACAATGGGGGCGTTCCGAGGTATTTCTTGAGGTCTTTGAAAGCCTCCTCCTGCTCCGGTCCCCATTCATATCCTTTCCTTTTCTTCAGCAGCTGGAAGAAAGGCCTGCATCTATCCGACAAGCGACTGATGAACCTGTTTAGTACTGCCACCATGCCTGTCAACTTCTGCACATCCTTCGTGGTCTTTGGGCTCTCGAGTCTTTGGAGGGCTGTAATTTGATCTGGATTGGCCTCTATGCCACGCTCTGTGACCAAGTGACCCAGGAATTTTCCGGAACTCACACCAAAAGCACATTTTGAAGCATTTAATTTTAACTAAAATTGTCGTAAGATATCAAAATTTACCTTTAAATCGGTTATATGATCAGCTTTTTCCTTGCTTTTCACCACCATGCCATCTATGTAGACCTCCATAGTCTTCCCAAGCAAGTCTTTAAACATGAGTGTTGCAAGTCTTTGGTATGTAGCTCCAGCGTTTCTGAGGCCGAATGGCATGACCCTGTAGCAATACAGTCCTCGTGGGTTGATAAATGATGTCTTCTCTTCGTCTGGTCCATGCATTGCTATCTGGTGATATCCCCTGTAAGCATCCAAGAAACTCATTCGTTCGTACCCCGTAGTTGCGTCAACAAGCTGATCAATTCTGGGCAGAGGAAAACTGTCTTTGGGGCAGGCCTTATTCAGACTAGTGAAGTCGACGCATACTCGCCACTTCCCGTTCTTCTTTTTGACGACGACCGTACTGGACAGCCATTCAGGGTAATTCACTTCCCTGATTGCTTTGGCTTCCAGGAGTCGATCGACCTCTTCATTAACTGCTTCGGCATGCTGAGGAGCCGACCTTCTAGCCTTCTGGACTACCGGCCTGTGCTGGGGGTCTACGTTTAAATGATGGCAGATTATATTGGGATCAATGCCTGGCATCTCTTGGGGCGTCCAGGCAAACACGTCAACGTGCTGTTTAAGGAAATGCACGAGCTCTTCTTCTTCCTTCTCGCCAAGCTTTTCTCCTATTAGGAAATACCTTTCTGGATCCTGGTTGTCAAGATGAACCTTTTTCAGACCGTCCACAGTTCTCAGGGCTGGATTCCCTCCAACGTCTTCAAATGTAGGTTGATCGGGTATTTCGACGAACTGGACGAGATGTGTCTTGGGGGCTCTGTTGATCTTGATACTAAGCACTGACTTGCCATTTTCTGATTTCCTTTGATGTGCTCAATGCCCTCTGCCCCCGGGAATTTTATCATCTGATGGTAAGTTGATGAAATTGCCTTCATCTTGTGCAACCACGTTCTGCCGATGATGGCATTGTAGGAAGATGGGACGTTGACGACCAAGAACTCTGTTTTCAACACGACGGACCCTGCTCGTACGGGCAGCGTCACTTTACCCATGGGCCAGACTGGCTGTGACCCGAACCCGATCAGAGGGGTTTGAGTCTTTTCCAAGTTTGCCCTTGGCAATTCCATTTTCTTAAAAGCATCATAGTACAGAATCTCCGTGCAACTCCCCTGATCTACCAGTATTTTCTCGACGTCGTATTCCCCTAGGCGTAGGGTAACGACCAGAGCATCATTGTGTGGCAACGTTACTCCCTCCAGATCCTCGTCCGTGAACGTGATTGAACGCACCACGACTTCCTCCTCTCTGAGCCTCTTCATACCCAACTTGTACACATGCTTCACATGCTCGTTTTGCCTCTGTACATATATGATTTCATTTTCGGTATAGGGGTTTGCATGACCCTGGATCATTTGGATCAGACCCTTGGGTTTCGCCAAACAATCCACTTCTTCGACTGTGGTTGCTTGATTTTTCTTTCCCTCTGCCACGTACTCATCGAGGAGGCCCTCTGCAGCCTTCTTGTCCAGGAATTTCTTATACTCGAAACAGTCTTCCGTCATGTGCCCCCAGTCCCGGTGATAGCTGCATTTCTTGTTCGTAGCTCTCCGCCTTTCTGGGTTTCCTGTCATTTTTGGCGGATCGCGGAACCATGGCTTATCTCTTAGCTTATACAACATTTTGTAAATGGGCACGTTGAAAATCGTGTAAATGCTGTGGAAAGAGCACGTCTCCACAGCAGCCCTATCCCGTTGACTTGACGAACTGTCTCTCTTGCTGGTGGGATATTCCTTTCTAAAACCTCTTTGGTCAATCGTCTTCTTCTCTGGGGTGGCAGGTCGTGCCGCGTTCTCTTTTTTGCATTCTCGCATACGATCGTCCTCGACGAGTGCATGTTGTTCGATACGTTGCATGAGCTTTGCCACTGTTCTGACTGGGTTCATAGTCAGGGACTTCCTCAGATCCGAGCTAACAGGCAAGCTCGTCTTGAAAGTCGCTATAGCGTATTCCTCGCTGCAGTCCTCAATCTCATTAAAGGTTTCCCAGTACCTTTTTGAATACTCCCTCAAACTTTCTCCTTCCCTCTGCCTCATGGCGGTCAGGATGTCGAAAGTTTTCAGGGCCGCCCGACTCGTCAAGAATCGGGCCTGAACTCCTCAGAGAGCTGCTTCCAACTGTGGATCGAGTTTGGTGCCAGCTTATGATGATACCAACTCAGCGCCACCTTACCCAGGCTTGACGGAAACATTTTGCACATCAAGGCGTCGTCCCTCGCATGCATAAACATCGCCTGGTGGTAGTGCTGAATGTGGGTTACAGGATCATCTGTGGTTTCGTACAGCATGAACGAATTGTGCTTTATCCTGGCCGGTGGGTCTGCCCGTTGGATCCATTTAGCAAGTGGGGAAGCAACCGCATGGTTTAGAGCCTTTCTAGCTGCCTCTCGGGCCACTTCACGCTCATCGTAGAGTTCATTCGAACCGGACCTTTCATACCGGTCCCTTCCATGCCGCCTTCTTTTCCCACTATCCGGGGATTCGCTTGCGGCTCTTTTTTTCTTCTGTGGGCCCTTCCTGGCCGTGGAATCCGCCCTTTTTGGTGGGGATTCCCTCCCCGACCGTCTCCGGTCTTTTCCTCCATCTTGGGACTTGGATTTCAGATTTTCCTCTGCCTGTCGCAGGCAGTCCATCAGATTTTGGATCGCGGCTTCTTCTTGAGCAATCTGTCGTGCTAGGTCCGAAACTTCCTGCTCCCTTCGCACAAAACTCTCCGCATATTCCCTGTCTCGCCTCACCCTGGAGTCTGTCTTTTTCAAGGCGTGGCTCGGAGGGGAGTTTCTCCGTTGATCCCTTCGTGATTGGACCTCTGAATCTCCCCTTCGGGATCTGCTAGGCTGAGAGCGTTCCACACGCTCCACCTGCCTTGCCAACCTTGCGGGGGGAGGCTTTCTTGGGGCGCCAGGAGGTTCCAGAGAGGGATTCCCCCCGGCCCCACTTTTCTGCGGTGTGCGAAGACCGCGATCGTCCATGGATGATCTCGGTGGAGGTTTTTACTTTCCCACAGACGGCGCCAATTGTAAGAGGGGAAAAACTCACAAAGTTATTTCCGTGCTCTTATGAGATCAAATCCTCTTCGAATGGAGCGATCTTGACCCTGCAACACGAACGAACTGTCAGAGCACCCCTGCCCCTAGGCGGCAAGGGCCCTCCGATGGCTAAGTTAGCACCGACGAACTGGAGGATCAATGAAACAAGTGTATAAGTGCCAGATTAGGTTAAAGCATACCTCTAGCGTTTAGGAGCCATCTCCTTATATAGGCGATTAGTTTGTATTTGCATTCCTTGTGTAATTCTTCTCTGTATGGAATCCTTCCAAGCTTAGGATTCTTCCTTATTGGGCAACTTACCCTGCATGATTCTATATCCTTATTCGATAAGGATACTTGCCAAGATGGCCGCGTATTGCTCGTTCGGAGCTTTTCCCTACATGGGAGTTCGTTTCTTATTTGGTAAGCTGGCTGGCTTTCCATCTCCGAATAGGATTGTGTTTATCTTTGCAAGTTCGACTGATTCCGGGAATATCTTCGAATATTCCCTCCTCTCCTTATCTTCACAAGGTAATTCTGCTACCAGGGTTTGTCCCGCATTGGGCCGTTCCATCTGCGTTATCCGACGAGCAGGTAGGTTTGGGTTATTACTGGATTATGGGCTTGGTGGTCGTCGGCATGCTACTCCGTGTTACTTTCCTCGTGCATGTCACGTGGTAGCTCTGGACGAGCTATTCTGTTCGTCTTCCGTAATACTTGGAAAATACCCCACACAGATAGTATTCACCCTCTTTTAAGGAAGGTGAACAAAATTACACTCCCTCGGTGGGTACACTATTACTATTCACCCTTGAATTCTATACTTTCTTGTCCTTCGTTGGAGACTCACTTGGGAATCAGAGTACAACTGACTCTGGCCGGCTAGATACTAATTAATGATGTTATGTTGCATATACATGTATTGGGTGAGGGAGGTTTTGCTCTATCCATATCCGAACCTGAGATCCAGAGGAATTAGATAAACACAACCGGAAAGTCTAGTCACACACTCATTTTTACAATTAAACTTATAACTGATTTGTCATAATACCATATAGGCTTTATCATTTTCATGATCAGAGACGTTCACCTTATAAAGAATATCGATAATAATAACAATACCAAAACTAAAGTTTGTAGAATATAGATAAATGCATGATCATAACATGTTAAACCTATTTTTGCTATTCTTATTGTTTATGTGCTCTATAAGGTGAACGCCTCCGATCATGAAAATGATAAAACCTATATGGTATGACAAAGCTTTTTTTTTTTTTTTTTGCTCATTTGGAATTATGACAAATTAGGATCGGAAACGTTCATCTTATAGAGAATAACGATAATAATAATAATAATAATAATAATGCCAAAATTTATGTTTGTGGGATATAGATAAACGCATAATCAGAACACATTAAACCTATAAGATGAATGTCTCCGATCATCAAAATAATTTAGTCTAATTATATGCTAATGTGACTAATGTGACAAATTGACCGTAAATTTAGTTGTAAAAGATGAAGTCTAGCAGGGAATATGAAAACAAACCCAAAACAACAACCCATATTCACCCGTTGAATTCACTTTATGGGTTTTCATTCTTGTTTCCAACCGTTTCTCGTAAAAGATACTTCATGTGACTAGACTTTCCAAACACCTCCACACCCATGATAATATTCCACATGGCATGATCTTGAAGCATTAAATACTAGGTAATTATTCAGGGCTATCGGAGTATTAGGTGGTATTACCTACATGATATTTTTAATTATTTATCATGATTTTAGCAACTTGGTTTTTAAAATCAAACGAAAAACTCAGCCTTACAGACAAATTATCCATTAGAGATAATTAAGAGAGAAAATGATGACCGACATTATTATTTGTAAAAAGGGTAAATTACATTTAACCCCCTCCAACTATAATCCGGAGATACTTTACCCCCTCGAACTATTATTTGTGGCACTTAACCACCTCAAACTAATATAAACCCTCAATTGGATGACTTCCATTTAGTTTCTGTTAGGAAAAGGCATGTGCGAGGCACATGCCAAAAATAGAGACTTTAATAACCCTGAATCCCTTATTCTACCTCTTTATGCCTTCTCTCCCTAGAAACAAAAACCAGAGCCTTCAGAGATGGCGGCCTCACCGCTAAGCCCCTCCGCCGGCGACGAATCAAGCGCCTCTGTAGGTGGCACTTCGTCGCCTTCCTAACTCTCCCTCCCCCTTCCTGTCCCTAACCCTAATGCAACCGCAGCCTATCACCACCACCACATCCACCGTCGTCCTCTATCCTTCATCGTCGCTCATCTTCGTCTCTTTCATCGTCCTCTCTCTTGTTCAACAAAGTGTTGAACCGATCCAGAATTGAAGCAAAGTCGCGGCGGCGACGGAGCTATCGAAGGCAGCGGAGTACGCCAGGTCGACGACTTGATGATTCGGGCTCGGTTCGGGTCGATCTGGCCCACGAGAAAATCTTCAGTCAGCTTTTTGATCCCCATTTGATGGTGCGGAGAGAGACGAGTGTTCCTTTGCGAAGTCATGAGAACGGAGCAGTCGTTGTTGATTAAGGGTGCGTTAAGAATCGAATCATGTGCAAATTTGGACACTCAAAAACAGATTTGCAGCTGGATTTAGGAAATGAGGTACAAAGATATCAATCTCGTAGGAACAGATCATATCCATCGTAAACAAAGCCCATGAATCTAGTTCAAACATTGGTAAATAAAGTTCAAACATATTAAATCATCGTAGTGTTCCATCTTGGGCGGTTAAATCGTCAATTTCTGGAGATCTTGAGATTTGAGAATCCTTGAATGTCGTAACGTTCTGCGATCCAAATGGCAATTTGATTCCTGTGTGTTTTATGCAATTTTTTTTACTAGTAGTTGTAAATTTTCTCGAATTAGTGTTTGAGGATCTTACTAGTAGTGTAAATTTCCGACAAGGTTTGGCGGTGGGGTTAATTTTGCAGAAGAAAGGTTTTGAGAGAGAGAGAGAAAGAGAGAGGAAGGTAAAATGGGTTTTGGCTTGATCCTTTCAATAAGTGTTTTTTTAGTAGAGGGCACAACGGTAACTTACACTTTCTCCATTACGGAAGTCAGCCGATTCTGCATATCCATTAGTTCGAGGTGGTTAAGTGCCAAAAATATTAGTACGGGGGGTAAAGTGTCTCCGAGTCATAGTTTGAGGGGGTTAAATGTAATTTACCCTTGTAAAAAATACCACCTAGCATAACACATGGTAGTCTCTAGAGTACCTAATAATTAGCCCTCATAAATAAACTTTTAGTATAACGCGGTCATTGGCTTTGACCTTTTCTCCCT
>JAFMTH010000004.1:0-63620 GCA_020921065.1 Vaccinium darrowii | reverse complement strand
CTAATAACTTGTGCAATGCTGTTATGGGTGCAATTCTCATAGAGAAAAAGGAGGAGGGTTGTGCGTTAGGTAGCTGACAGCCAGCACATAAAAAAAACCTGTTAGAACTTTATGACATGAACCTTAATCATACAACGAGACATGCTAGGGCGTTCCCTTTAAGCGACGCGTTGTGCCTGCCTTCGGGTGCTTCGAAAAATGGGCAAGGGGCGCCACATCGGCGCCCGGTGTGGTGAGAAGTGAGCAAGGGTTCTCGCGCGTGCCTGGACGAGCGCGGGTAAAGAAGCTAGCCCAGGATTATAGGATCCGTTTAGCAACTTGGAATATAGGGACTTTAACGGGTAAGTCTAGGGAGCTAGTTGATACCATGATTAAGAGGAGAATTAGTATAGCTTGCCTTCAGGAGACTAAGTGGGTAGGGGAGAAGGCTAGCGAGATAGAAGACACAGGGTATAAGCTTTATTATACGGGTAAGGATAGGCATAGAAATGGGGTAGGCATCATAGTAGATAAGCACCTTAAGAACTCGGTAGTCACAGTCATGAGGAAAGGAGATCGGATTATTTTAGTTAAGCTTGTGATTGGAGAGAGCATAGTGAATATTATTAGTGCTTACGCGCCCCAAGTTGGCTTGGATGATCTCACTAAAGAGCAATTTTGGGAACAGATGGATGATGTGGTTCAAGAGATACCTTGTGGAGAGAAGCTTTTTATAGGAGGAGATTTCAATGGTCATGTGGGAGTGCAGAGGCAAGGGTATGAGAAGGTACATGGAGGATTTGGATTTGGTTACCTAAATGAAGGGGGTAGGAGGATTTTGGATTTTGCGGTAGCTGGTGACCTTATAGTTGCGAATACTCTTTATAAGAAGCGTGAGGAACATTTAATTACCTTTAAGAGCGGAGCCAATAGAAGCCAGATCGACTACTTCCTTGCTAGAGGCGCAGATCGCTTGTTATGTAAGGACTGTAAGGTCATTCCCGGAGAGTGCGTAGTGGCACAACATAGACTTTTGGTGTTAGATATTGGTCTCAAGGGGAATAATAGACCGAGAAAAGAAACTAGAAGACCACGGACTAGATGGTGGTTCTTAAGAGGAGAGAAACTAGAGGTGTTCAAGGAGCGTATGGGCCAGGAGGTGGAGTGGGGAGGAGAAAGCGATAGTGATAGTATGTGGAATACAATGGCTGACGGGATTAGAAGAATATCAAAAGAAGTTCTTGGGGAGTCAAAGGGGAAAGGTCCAAGCTCTAAAGAGACTTGGTGGTGGAACGACGAGGTTCAAACCATGGTAAAAGCCAAGAAGGATTGCTTTAAAAAGTGGCAGAAGGACCGGAGTGTGGAAAATTTTCAGAGGTACAAGCAAGCTAATAGGGAGGCTAAGAAGGCCGTTAGTGAGGCTAAGTTGAGAGCCTACGATTTTTATGCTAGACTTGATAGCAAGGATGGAGAAAAGAATATATATAAACTCGCCAAGCTAAGAGAAAGGAAAGCTAGAGACTTCTCTCAAGTTAAGTGTATAAAAGGTAGTGATTCAAAAGTGTTAGTGAAAGATGAGGAGATCAAGGATAGATGGAAGATGTATTTCGAGAAGCTGTTAAATGAGAAACATGAAGGAAGCTTTGGTGAGGAGGAAGTTGATGTCCCTAGCGAGAAAAATAGAATACGAGTTCTATCGGAGGATACAAAAGTTCGAAGTGGCCAAGGCCTTGAAGAGATGAAACGGGTAAGGCCTTAGGACCAGATGATATCCCCATTGAAGTGTGGAGAAGCCTAGGTGACTTGGGGGTGACTTGGTTGACAAAATTGTTCAACAAGATTATTTTATCTAGGAGGATGCCCGACGAGTGGAGGAGGAGTACCTTAGTACCTATCTACAAGAATAAAGGGGATATTCAAAGCTGCAACAACTATAGAGGTATTAAGTTGATGAGTCACACGATGAAGTTGTGGAAAAGAGTTATTGAGCATCGATTGAGGATGGTGACTACGGTGTCGGAGAAACAAGTTTGGGTTCATGCCTGGACGATCAACTATGGAAGCTATTTACTTACTAAGGAGATTGGTATAGAAAGACATAGGTCAACGAAGAAGGATCTCCATATGATTTTCATAGACCTGGAAAAGGCCTATGATAGGGTGCCTAGAGACATTATATGGTGGGTTCTGGAGAGAAAGGGAGTGACCAGAGGCTATATTGACGTGGTTAGAGACATGTATGAAGGGGCAGTCACTGCCATTAGATCACCAGCAGGAGAAACGAGTGAATTTCCCATTACAGTAGGATTGCACCAAGGGTCTGCCTTGAGCCCGTACCTTTTCGCGTTAGTTATGGATGAATTGACTAGGCACATTCAGGAGGATATCCCATGGTGTATGTTATTTGCAGATGACATTGTCCTTGTAGATGAAACGGCTAGTGGTGTCAACACTAAATTAGAAATTTGGCGGAAGCATTGGAGTCTAAGGGCTTTCGGATAAGTAGGAGTAAAACTGAGTATATGGTCTGCAAGTTTAGTGATACCAGAAGTACGTATGAGGAAAGAGTGAGGATCCAAGATCAGGAGATACCAAAGAGGGACCATTTTAGGTATTTAGGATCTATTATTAGTCAAGATGGAGAGATTGCGAATGATGTGACTCATAGGATCCAAGTGGGGTGGCTCAAGTGGAGGAGTGCTACTGGTGTACTGTGTGACAAGAGGGTACCAACAAAATTGAAAGGAAAATTTTATAGAACTGCCATAAGACCAGCGATGCTTTACGGGACAGAATGCTGGCCTATTAAGAAGCAGCAAGTGAACAAGATAAGTGTAGCGGAAATGAGGATGTTGAGGTGGATGTGTGGTAAGACTAGACGAGATAGGATTAGAAATGAAACAATTCGCGAGATGGTAGGCGTAGCACCTATAGATGAGAAGTTAAGGGAAAATAGGCTAAGGTGGTTTGGGCATGTCTATCGTAGACCAGCGGATGCAGTAGTTAAGAGAGTGGATAGGATAACTTTTGGGTAGAAACGCACAAGGGAGGGGAAGACCCAAATTGACATTAGATGCGGTAGTACGCAAAGATCTGAGTATACTAGGTTTAAATGATGAAGCAGCACTGGACAGAGCTCAATGGAGAAAAAGGATCCATGTAGCCGACCCCAATTGATTGGGACATAAGGCTTGGTTTGGTTTGGTTTGGTTTGGTGATCAAAAGAATATCAGACAATAACATAATAATAGTTATAAAAATATGTGATGAGACTGAAGTTTGTAACATACAATGTTAGAAGTCAAAAAAAAAAAAATGTACCAAATACCGTTCAGAAAAGAAAAAAAACAAACAAACAAATGTAACGAATTTATATCCTAACATGATCAAAACTCGCGAGTATCATAAATTTATATCCAAATTTTATGAATTGCGTCTATGAATTTATATGTAAAATGTTATGAATTTAAGACAATTCAAGAGTGTGTTACGATGGCTTACAGTACTGAACGAAAGATGCTTTCCCTGATGGAAAAAACGGGTGTGTACCGAACACAACAATGATACATGTACAACAAAAGTCTCCAACACACTCACATGATGTGTGGATCCCACACACTTTTCACACTCAAGTGTGTATGAGACTCACACACCATGTAAATGTGTTGGAGACTTATTGGAACTGATTGTTGTACACTTATCATTTTTGTACTGAACACATACACATGTAGTCATGTACCATAACACAAGAACACTAGAAAGTTCAAACATTTTCTAGAAGCCCTTTTGAATCTTCACACTCAAAGACCGATAACATGAGCTCAAATCTTCTAAATCCCACTGTTATCCGCATTTTCTATTGGTGTATCATTTCATCAACTTCTGCGCATCTAAATTAATTTTGGGGATCAATTCCACCGTTCACTTGTGGAGAACCCAATCGAAAGCAGAACAAAACTCTATATGTTTCTGTAAATTAACTAACTTAAACAAAATAAAGGATCAGTGAAACCGACTGGCCAAAGTTAACCCCAAGGAGTTGGTAAAATGATCTTACTTTGGGTTAGGGGTTTGTTCACACCTAGGGTCTCAAGTTCGATTTCACTTGCCAGAAAAATTTTGAGGCCACCGGATTTATACTCGGTCATTACCTCCAAGGCCCCAAAACTAGTTAAGAAGCGCACAAGCTAGCCCAGACATCCGGTTATAAAAAAATAAAAGAAATAAAAGAAAAAAGAGTGGACAAAGTTCGTTCATTTACTCTTTTTCTTTTTGTATGTGTGAACCGATTTCAACTATTCATTTAACGGCGAATTTACTTTTCTAATTATAAGTCACATTAGTTCAATGCGGAGCACGTTTGTTAATTAAAATAAGGAAAGAGACTCGGACTAATCACTAATCAAAATGTGTTTAATTGCGTATCTCAATAATTGAGATTAGTCATGAAAGAAACACGCTAGCACATTGAGGATGACACCTAATAAATTTTTAATTCCACTAATGTCTCTTCTCTAGCTATCCTACGGTTCCTAGCTAATTAAGTCAGCAGCTGATTGCCTTCCTTAAATATGCTCTAATCCCTTTGGGATTTTTGTTTAATGAGCAATTTACTACCGTCATAATGATGGTTTCATGATATAATGCTAAGATCATCGTTATACAGTCAATAATACGGATTTGGCTGCTTGCTTCGCATTGAAATGAAGTCCATCATGAGCCGTTGATGACCAACAGATGTGATTCGAAATGTTCACAAATTTGAAGGTCTCACCGAGTAGAATAGGAAAATGAAATTGATCGAACATTATTTTGATCAAATGAGTACTCATAGGAAATTTTCGGTCCTAAACTATATCCATTTTGGTCTAGGGTTTTCTTCCCGCGTTCTTATTTTCCCTTCTAATTTAACATTTGATTCAAGTTCAATTTTTTCATTTTTAGCATATTTTATAATTGCTCTATATAAGCTTGATTGGCGAACATTTTGTCTTTCCTTGTTTTATAATTTTCTACTAAATTTTTGCCTTTGGGTAGTAGTTTTTTTCTAGTACGTTAGTTTGTTCTTTCAAAAATAGGACGGTAATTCTTATGGCTATTAATTTGATTGAGTATCGACTTATACAAATAAATAAATAAAACAAACAAACAAACTTCAAGTTTTTCAATTTTTATTTGTGCTTCTGAGTATTTTTCTTGCGTTAATTTTCTTTTCAATGGGCAATATCATTTTTCTCTATTTATAGCATTATTCATGCATGCACCAAAAGAAAAGACAATAGTAAGTCTCCAACAATGCATGCAACTAATCACAGTAAGTCTCCAAACGCATGCATTGAATGCATCCAAGAAACCATGATGATGTCTCATCAAATCAAGAATAGCATTTCCTTAGGTGTCAATAATCCAAGATGCTAAAGCCAGTAAAATGGCACAGTCTATACAACATGGAATTTTTAGAAGTTTCCATTGGAAAATATTGTAAGTTGATGCAACATGTTGTCCACATGCAATCAAGATGGCTACAAATTATTAAATAAGATTTCCACATTCTCAATGATTAAAAATTACATGATAATCTAAGGCCCAAGAAACTTTGAAAATCAATACAGTGAAACCCACCCTTTGAATCCTATTCAAAAAACTGCGAAAGAATGACTGTACGTGAAAGTTTCATAGGCCAAATTCTCTTTTTGTTGGTAATTTCATAACAAAATACAAATTTACATGTATTCTCAAAGACGGAACTAGTAAAGAGGTATGGGGGCAAAGGCACCCGCGTTGTTTTGGGATTTTTTTTTTTATATATAAATTTTGTTATGAAATACTTTAAGTTTTACCTAACCAATTGGGAAGTACTTTTAGGAATTGGAACAATTACGATGTATTTTCAACCTATATTACTTGTTGATTGAGACTAGAAGATCAACAACCTACGTAGTTGTCTATATAATGATAGTACTTGTGCTTACTCTTCATAGTACGGCTTCCGTTCACGAAATCCTAGTTCCGTCCCTCTTTATTCCTATTTATCAAGTTGGTCCCTCTTTATTCCTATTTATCAAGTTGTACTTTTTTTCTTTTTGTTTAAGGGTACCAATTTCATGACACGTTATTTAAATGATTTTTTCCAATATCATTTAAATGATTGACAAGGGTTCACCTGATAATCAGAAAGATCAACTTAATAGCAAAGGAAATTTTTTTTTTTGAACAGCAAAATCAATTGCAATTAATCAAGGCAAAGATTACATAGATTAAAAGGAACGAGAGCATGATGGCATCACAATGCGAGACTAACATTGCAACTATGTTAATACCCTGACCCCACGATAAACACATGCCACACCCTGCCCCAAAAAAGTGATAAGAGATCAACCTAAACAAAGTAAAGTAAAGCCCACCTATAGACATCCCAATTTCGACCCTCCGGATTACCCTTAACCAGTGGCCGATAGGCTCTCCAATGATGAAATGAATTGAAACATCCTTGGGAGTTAGAACGATGCTCTTTATCTTTTAAAAACCCCAAATGAAAACTAATAGGCGCGTGAAATCCATGCATTTAAGCGCCTAAGTAGGGTAGAGTTAGCGCGTTTGTCGTACATTTAATCCTCATTTTCCGTTTAATGCGTGCACGTGGTTGGATTTGGTGTTTGTGCTCAATTTGCAGGAAATTGAGGTGTTTTAGCGCTAATCGAAGTTGTTGGAAGGGCATGCATGAGGACCGAGAGTGAGCAAGGCTAAGGAGGCTAAGTGTTGAAGGGGATTTCGCATAGAAGTGATCGTAACCCATCGGGAGCGCTACCCTATTTCTCTGGAGCGCTCAAGATTGTCACAAAAGGGCTCGAAAAATGAACAGAAGGTTTTGGAGCGCTACACCAAAAGTGGTGTAGCGCTACCGCATGGTCAATGGTCAACGGGTCAGCGGTCGAAGTCGTACGGAGCAGCAGAGATAAGAAAGCGGTAGCGCTACACCTAAAGTCAGGTAGTGCTACCGAGGCCTTTGAACAGTTATGGAACGACAGCATTTCGGGCATCTCGTCGGATTTTTGTCGATTCTAATTAGGATTACGGATTTTAGTATAAATACTTATTTTTAACGCGTATTAGGTTCCAGAGATTTTACTTAGATTTTATTGTTCTCAGTTTTCGGCTACAACTTTCAGCATTCATTATTCAGCAGTAGATACTCAAGTTTACTTCAGATTTTCAGATCTTCTAGCTTCGAGATTGGTGTTTTCGAGTATTATTCAAGTTCGTTTCCCTATTGCAATCTGCGGTATCGTTTTCCTGTTTCTGTTTTACTTCTCAAGCATGTTTAGATCTAGGTTTAATACAATTTCTGTTATTATTAACATCATGAGCAAGTAGTCGTATAGAGTACGTGGATGCAGATTGGAAATTTATATTACTTACAAATATAGTGTTTTAAGTTTTCCTTATTTTTATTTTATTAATTTTGTTAGGAAGTCTCCAATTTTAGAAATAAGTGTTCTAGAGTATTTTGATTCCTAGTTGGATTAGGGTTTGTTATTTGATTCCTAGTTGGATTAGGGTTCCTTTAGCCCTATAAGTATCATTGTAAGCCTAATGGCAGAATTCGGTTATTGATGAATTAAAGAAAAACGAGTTTATACTCATGTCTTGGTCGTTTAAGGAGAGAGTACCCTCCGGGTCGATCTTATTGTTCGTGTTCCTCTTGCACGATCAGTTTCGTTTCCACAGGCTGCGCTGCATCAGTACAGCTGCGGGCGAAGGCGCTCCACCGCTAGGCTAATTGATGTTCTACCTCGGGCCGAATTAACGTGATTTTCGAGCAATTTTAGGAAACAAAAACTCTTCTAACAACAAAACCCAGGCATCGCCGAATTCGATATGCGCACGGAATCTGGTGACAAGTGGTGCGCATTTGTTAGGGATCCTTTTTCTTATCCTAAAATCAGTAAAAAGAGTAATTGTGGCCCGAGTAAACATTGGTTTAGGCTAGTTGCGGACGCTGGGTTCCCTCAGCTGTACTCTCATTTTTAATCTGCATTAAGTAAATTAGTCCAGTAATTAGTTAATTAATCTCATCAATCAAGGGGTGGCTACCTAAGAGCCAGGTTAAAAACTACGATTCCACACTTTTGAGTCAACACCGTTAGTCGTCTCTGTGGTTCAACTCCGGGTACTTCGGATATTGTGCTACACCGGTCGAGAGTCCTACGCTTGGGACGCGTCTTTATTTTAGTCACCCGGTCGGTCAAGCAAAAACCTTTTCACAGCAAACCCACCAGTCAAATCTAAGGGGCTCAAATCTATTTCTAAGCGCTTAATTTTGTTTCTAAGCCCTCCAATCAAAGATTTGGTCAAACCTGAGCGTCGCCTATATGCGACAGAACTTTTTAGGCATATTTTCTGTAGCTGCTGGGCCGGCCCATGCTTTGCCTTTCCCACAAGCCATGCTTACCCTTCCCAACTTCCCTCCATCATTATTTTGACTAATCATGAGCTTTTCGAAACTTTTCAAAATATTTTCCCTCCTAAACTCTCCTATAAATAACCCTTTCACTCTACAGTACTCCACCATACGCTGCCTTACCCTACCAGACCTTCAAACACACCTGATACACTTCATATCACCCCTGTTTTGTGACAAAACTCTGTGATTTTAGAGACAGAGACAGAGAGAGAGAGGGAGAGAGAGAGAGTCTCAAAAATCCTCAAATACTTCAAAAACATTCAATAGATCTTCAACACTTCAAACCCTCCACAAAATCTTAGCCACTACATTCATGTACCTAAGTTTTTCAAGCCCTCAAGCTTTTCAAGCCTTAACTGTTTTTTAAACCGTCAACAACAAAGGAGCATTGTTTCAAGCAAGAACAAGGTAAACAATCTTCTTCAATTCGCTATTTTGTTCAACCTAAGGGGAGCTATTGGGGCTCATACCGGTTCCTCATACTGGCTGGGCCCACGCCCAGCTAGCATTTATTGTATCAAAATGATGTCAAAACCTCTAGCACCATAAGCCTTCTTGAGCACTCAAGAAGGGATCCTGAGCGCTAGGGTACACTTCTGAGCGCTCAAGAGTGTTTACAGTAGCATTGTGTCATTTTGTTGTATTTTCTGTTATTTTGTGATTATTTTCGTATTTCAATATATTTACAATGCACTGTTCACCATCCATACACGTACACGCAACGTGTTTACTGTTTTCAATCCCTTTTATTACTTCCTCTTTCCTTTACATTATCAAAGTTTAGAAATAAAATGTTTTTTTTAAAATCCCACAAACACCAAGTAGAGACTGACATTCGGATCGGGCGAGGGGACAGCCATAAAACCCTTCCCCTTCGTTACCTAGCTCCCGAACCTAAGATAGTATGGTTATGATGGACTGGTAATAAAACCTTTTTCCAAAAACAAGGCACGGAAGTCATTAAAGTTTGATTCCTTGGGTGGCAAACCTCACACCCGGTGGCAACTCTAAAATAAATGCCCGTTCTAAATGGGTATCCACAAGCTGACGACTCCACTGGAGATTTGAAATTAATCTATACCTTGAGTTTATTACACTTGTGAAGTTTTCGCAAAGCATGGATTAACTTCAAGAGCCAAATTTGAAAAGTGTTAGTGGAATTTTGAAAATATTTTATTTCTCAACTTTTGCATTGCACGTGCATTGTTTTTTTTTTTTTTTTTTTTGCTAAGCAAAAAAATTTATTAATCTTTTAAGAAAGACCAAAGATTAAAGGGACAAGGGCACACCGGCGAAAAAAAAACGCCACCCAAGACCCAACTAGCTAGGAAGGCAAGAAACCAACCAAAACTAGAAACACCCAAAAGAGAACAAGAAAACACCTAAAGACCCCAAAAACTCCACACACACACACACACACACAAAAAAAAAACAAAGAGACCCTAAGCATAGATCCAAAAAAAATAAAGCTAAAACTCCAAAGAGAGAGAAGCATCATTCTTCCCATTAGAGATCTTATCTTCGTCCATATCTGCATAATTCTTCAAAGCTTTCTCCCTATCAGCAATTTTTTCTTCTTCTAATTCAACCAATTTTTTCAAATTAAAGTTCCTCCCTCCCTTGAAAACAATTCCAATTTTAGCAGCATCATCCATCATCTTACGTGCATTGTTACTAGCCCCACTGGTGTGTTTTGGCAATCTGCCCGACTTGTCGGTGACAGGGAATCCTAACTGGTGCCCACGAGTCTCAACTGGTGCGCACGAATACCAACTCGTATGCATGGGTTGATTGCCTAACTCCAAAATTTCGTACAAGCATCTTACAGGCGAATTTCATGATGGGGAATTGATTCCTAGGGTTACTTGGATGCTCTCTCTCCCCCAAAACCCGGTTCCATGTTTTTAGGATCCATTTGATCTCTTTTGGCCCTTTGAACCCCAAGGTCCATAAATACTCCCCCTTTCCCCCAAAAAAAAAATGAGATACACCCTATTACACTCTCTAACTCACTCTTTCACTCTAAAATCCTAACCTATCACCATCTTCAAGTCCTAAAAAGCTCAAATTCCATTCTCATACCTCTTTTATACACTCCGTCACTTATATCAACCAACATAAACCACTAAAAAAGCTCCTGAAAATCTATCCTCAAGGTCAAGACAGTCTCAAGTCACTAGAAACATCAATTACTTCAAGTATTTCAACCATTCGGGTCTCAAGGAGCATCGTTCAAGCTTTTTCAAGGTAAAAATTGGCCATTGAGCCATTGGTCCGACCTCCTGAGGGGACCCTCTTTTAGCATATTCTCGTTCCTTGTCTTGGGAATGTGTTGAAGATCAAGGTAAAATATCGTTAAACTAAATTTTTCAAAAACAAGACAGAAGTAGGACTCGTGCACACGATAGCCAACTCGTGCACACCAATGCTCTTCTGGCCAAACAAAACAAAAGTAGGACTCGTGCGCACCAATGCTTTTCTGGCCCAATCTTTGAAAATCCAATCTTGTGACATTTTCTGTTAAAGGTTGGCATAGCGTATTTTGTTTAATTTTATCTCAGTCTAAAACATTGCTCCTTTGGCCTTCTTTCAAAAAGTCAAATTTATCTAAAAATGGGTAAATCCATCTAAAATTAATTTTTGAAAATCATAAAAAGTCAAAATTTATATTTCAATTATTTTTAAAGTCAAACAAAGAATCAAAGTTGTGTCAAGACAACACAACTCGTGCCCACCAGTTGAGACTAGTGCGCACAAGTTAAATTCAATGACACCTCAAAATTCTATTGCCATGTTACTTCAAGTAATGTCTCTTATATCTTTTATGTATGTCACATTATATCCATTTTATTCACATCTTCTATTTTAAATGTTTTTAACCTTGTTCCCCATCCGGTATGTGAACAGAGTTTAATAATAAAATATTTTCGTAAAATCTCACGAACATTAAAGTAGAGACCAATCCTCATGTCGAGCGAGGGAAGTGCCGTAAAACCCTTCCCCTCTCTTAACCGGGCTGTGAACCCAAAATATTTTTGGTTAAAAGATCAGTAATCAAAAGCCTTTTTTTTAAAACACGGCACGGGAGTCAGATTTTTCAAAATCGGTTGCTTGTGTGACTATCCACAAACCCGTGTGGCGATTCCAAAAAATGAAATTTCAAACCGGCAAAGGCGAGAGCCCTATGACAGCGTCCACACATGATCTTTTCAAAACCATTTTCCCTCCTAAACTCTCCTATAAATACCCATTTCACTTTACACTCCACCATAAACTACCTTACCCCAGCAGACCTTCAAACACACCTGATACACTTCATATCAACCCCCTTTTATGAGAAAACTATGTGATTTTAGAGAGAGAAAGTCCAATGTCGACATGCCATCAAAGTTTTTAAGAATTCGGAGTCGCCACCCGGGTTTTTATTTTAAAAAAGGATATATACCTGAGAAACCATTTTTGAAAATTTGAGTGACCTTCGTGTTTTTAATTGAAAAAGGCTTCGGTCCATTAAAAATAGTGTATTTTGGATTTGGGAGCTAGGTTACAAAAGGGAAAGGTTTTTTAAGGCACCCCTCTCACCCGATATAGAATCGGTTTCTACTCGATGCTCGTAAGATTTTTGAAAACACATAATTGCTTAACTTTGTCCACATAAACGAAGGGCAAAATGGTAAATAACAACGATTTATACTAGCATAGATGCAAGATAACGAAATGATATGAATGAATAATTTACGTAAAACTGACTTAATCCTAGTTATTACGACAAGCCAAAAAATTAAATCCGATGTCTATATTTAAACAAAAAGATCTAGGAGCTGTGAAAATTATTCTCTCTATGGGACATTACCATATGGTATTGACTATTGCCGTACGGTAATGGCTTGGAGATTTTATTCCCTTATTTTGAATGGCATAAAGGCCAGGCCAATTTGATCCAAAGCCAGTACGAAGAACTAGTTTGAGCCTAATGGCTCCCCTCAGCTTGCAGAAACAATAATTTTCCTAGAAATTCTTGTACCTTCAAAGAAGCCTTGAAACAAGAATCCTTTTTTGGACATTTGAATGGTTGGAAGTGGAGTTTATGGATCTGGTTGTGGACAAGGAATAAGGCTTGATATAGGTAGGTTAGGAAGTTGCTTGGATTGGGTTTATTTTGGGGATTTTTTATACTATTTTGCAAGAGTTTTGGTATATTTTTGGAGTTTTTGAAAAAAGTAAAATTCTTGGAGATGCTTACTTATTTTTCGAAGGTTCGTAGGAAGAGGTTTTTAGCAGCATTACATGGTCCTTCCTCAAAACCATTTGGTATTTATAGGAAAAACATTCTAAGCCTAGAATCATGACTAATCAAGGCTATTGTGGGCTAAAACCCTATATCTCCTACGTGCTACTGCATGTCTGTACATGGCAACCATTTTTGCAAAAGATTTTAGCCGCTAGCAGCCTGAAAAAAAGTTTGGCCAAGTTTCTAAGTGGTTATTACCATATGGTGATGAATTTAGGCCAACCTAATGTTTGACTGCCGTGCGGTGGGTGGTTTGACTAGGCTTTTTTTGTCTTATGTACGGTGGTGGTAATTGTCGTGCGATAGTCAACTTAGGGTTTTGACTTTGGTCCTTGAAGAACTAATGTTTTAAATTTCTCCAGTTCATTGGGTTTCATCTTGTCATTGGGGAGTCATCTGACCATGGCTTGATGATCCCAAGATTCTCTAAATTGGGGTGTCTACACTGAAAACCCCTCAAATACTTGAAAACCTTCAACAAACCTTCAAACCCTCTGCAAAATCTTAGCCACTACATTCAAGTACCCAAGTTTTTCATGCCTTAACTATTTTTCAAACAATCAACAACGAAGTAGCATTATTTCAAGCAAGAAAAGGGTAGAAAATCTTCTTCAATTCGCTATTTTGTTCAACCTGAGAGGAGCTAATGGGCTCATACCAGTTCCTGATACTGGTCATGAGCCTAGTTAGCCTTTATTGTAACAAAATAATATTCAAAACCTCTGGCACCAAAAGCCTTCTTGACCGTTCAAGACAGTTTATTTAAGCACCCAAGAAGGGATCCTGAGCGCTAGGTACACTTTTGAGCGCTCAAGAGTGTTTACTGTAGCATTGCGTCATTTTGTTGTATTTTCTGTTATTTCGTGATTATTTCATATTTTATCATATTTACAATGCACTGCTCACCATCCACATATGTACACACAACGTGTTTACTATTTTCAATACCTTTTATTACTTCTTCTTTCCTTTACATGATAAAAAATTAGAAATAAAATATTTTTTTAAACCCCACAAACACCAAGTAGAGATCGGCATTCGGGTCGAGAGAAGGGAGTGCCATAAAACACTTTCCCTTTCGTAACCTGGCTCCCCAAACTAAGATGTTATGCTTATGACGGATCGGTAATAAAACCTTTTCAAAAAAACGAGGCAAGGTGATCATTCAAGTTCGGTTCCTCAGGTGGCAAACCTTAAAACCCGGGTGGCGACTCCGAAATGAATGCATACTCTGGAGGGGTGTCAACCCCACCAAAATTCAAAAGGAATAACCCTTTTGGTTACAAATTTCAAGCCAGCATCAAGAGCAATCCACAAAAACAATCAAAACTCTAATTTCCAGCAAAGAAATATGAAATATCCATCAATAGCAAAACAAATATGAAATATCTATTAATGATAAACAGAGTTTGATTTGCAGCAAAAACGAAGTACCCAGTTAGCAAGTTAAGTTACATTAATTCAAATCAAAAGTACAAAGATATAACAGAGCTGCCTAGAGGTCTAGGTCAAGATTCTAGTCTGCAAGTGGTACCTATTTGACAGTAGCGTCTTCGTTCTGGTAGTGTTGTTCACCTCTTAATTCTTTGATATATGACATAGATTCGAGGGCCAAAACAGCATCGTGAGCGAATAATCATCCAGTAGGTAACTCCTACCCACTAACTCTTACATTATAAGTAATTCACTTAACAATTCAATAACAATAATAAAACAACAATTTAGCACATACTCCAATTCTTTACTAATCTTTAACTTAGAAAATTTTAAATCCTTCTCCCATATGTTGAACATTTCGTCCGTCAACATTTTGTCAAAGTTAACCATTGTCCTATAATTCATCACAAATTACGATTCTCTGATTATCACTAAATTCCATTTCCGATATTCACGAGATTCTACTTTTCACCATTTCAAGATTCACTTTCCATTATTACAAGATTCATTTCTTTCAATTATCACAAACTTCAACTACTTTTCCCCCTTAAGGATGTACATACAATACATTCTCAAGATGTACACATAGCACATGAGGTTATACATACAGCACACTATCTCAAGATGCACATATAGCACATGAGATTCTACATACAACACATTACCTCATGACGCACGTACAGCGCATAAAGACGTACATCACAACATTTTCCTCATTCTCCATCAATGTTTCTGATACCATGTTCGGTAGATGGGGAAAGATAAAAGGATAAAGAGATAAAGACACTCACCACCCAAGTTAGAAACGACGGGATACAGATTGACACCACTCGAGGATTTAACAAGGGACACAAGGCGTAGGGGCCGCTCACCACTCTAAGGAATCCTCCCAAGAGATACAGAAACGAAACACAAGAAGATAAACTTCTCACAAGCCAAAGGCTAACTTAAACACTCAATCTCTCTAATTTATTCATTAGCAAAGGATTATCTAGCATTTGTTGGAACATCCCTCCAAACATAGGAATAATAGCTCTTACATTTTCAAGACTCCATAAATGCTAAATAAGATTTGACCATAGACTAATTGAAAATGTGTTTGACTCATTGACTAAAAACTAGAAAGACGCATAGGAACTCAAAAGAACTTTGAAAAAGCCATAAAAGTTTGACAGACTAATTGCTGGCAGAAAATTATACTTTGGAAACTCATATTTTGGGAACTCCGGTGTCAATCTCCCTTGGTTGGAAAAGACTCGCCCTCGAGTCTTTGTCAATTTCTTCGAAATTCTCTCTTTTTCCTTGTAAAAGCTCTTTTCTCAATCAATGAAAGTTTCTCCCGGTTCATCTTCTCGACTTTTAGAAACAACTTTACGGGTTCACCGTTCACTTTTAACTCATACACATTTTCTCGACCTCGATATAAAACATTGCGATCTCATTGCCACGGTCATCCCAACAAAATATCACATGAGTTCATTTGCATCACATCGCACTAAATCATGTCCGCATATTGGTGTCCAACGGAGAATTCAACTAAACATCGCTTGGTCACCAATTTGTTTACCTCGTGGTTTACCTAACGTACATGATAAGGACCGATAAGATTTTCCGTTGGCAGATTAAAAAATGAAACCAAGTTTTGAGAAACATAATTACCTCCACTTCCCGAATCCCTGAAGAAGCTACATTCGAATCCTTGAATGACTCCATAAGTCCCAAAAACATTGGTACACTATTTTCGAACCGATTCATCAATCCACTCCCAATCATCAACTTTCCGTTTCTTCGAGTTTAAAGCTGAACTTGACGGAACAATTTGGTGGGTGTTACGAGTAGTTAAATATTTCAGCTCTTCCATTCCATCATCCTCTTCTGGATCTCCATCATAAACAGGAGGTTTAGACCAATCAATTTTGGACTCCATAGTTGATGCCATCAGACTTTTGCACCTCTCCTCATGATAAAAAATTCTTCTAGTTTCATCTCCGTCATGGACTGCGCCCGAACTTCAATATATTAGAACGACACCATTTCATCGACATAAGCGATTTCATCAATCCATTTCCTGATGCTCTTCCGTCAAGTCATGTTCATCATTTTCTTCAACCAAAGTCACAATCTTGCGGATTGGACAATCGGAGGCGATATGGCTGTACCTTTGGCACTTGAAACACTTGTTGGAGTTGGTATTGGATGAACTTGGATGGTTGCTAACAGTGGTATTCTCAGCTTTAGGAGACTGTTTCGTTGCTTTTGGTTACAAGTTTCAGCTTTGGAAGCATATTCTCAGCTTTGGAAGCATATTTCGTTAACTTGATGGCTACAAGTTTCACCCTTTTTTTATCCGGAACATCTTTGTACTCAAAAATTTGCTTGATGGTGTAAAGCCAATCGAGGAACTCATCCGGGTGCATTCTTCCTTCAAATTCCGGCATATTTACTTTCACATTTAAACTTTCACGCTTGCGAGCACGGCGATGTGAAAAATTCTCTTCACTTGATGAAGATTGAATAGGAACACGGTAGAAGGGTTATAATCTTCCCCACTATCATGAGAAGACTCTTTCTCTGAATCATGGTGTGAATCCTCGTGTTCAAAGTGCCGATTCTGTTCAAGTTGTTGTTGAAGTTGCATCACTTGTTTCCTTAATTCCTCTATTTCGATGTTACGAAGACCTCGTTCATGAACAGGAGTTTTTCCCACATTAGCTCGACGTTTACCACCAGCCATGAAAAACAAGAATTGAGCCAAAGCTCTGATTCCAAAGTGATGCCGAATTGGTAGATGGGGAAAGGTAAAAGTAAAAAATAAAAGGATAAGGAGATAAAGACGCTCACCACCCAAGTTAAAAATGACGGGATACAAATTGACACCACCCAAGGATTTAACGAGGGATATAAGGCGTAGGAGTCGCTCACCACTCTAAGGAATCCTCCCAAGAGATACAGAAACGAAATACAAGATGATAAGCTTCTCACAAGACAAAGGCTAACTCAAACACTCAATCTCTCTAATTCATTCATTACCAAAGGATTATATAACATTTGTTGGAACATTCCTCCAAACATAGGAATAATAGCACTTACATTTTCAAGACTTCATAAATTAATGCTAAATAAGATTTGACCATAGACTAATTGAAAAATGTGTTTGGCTCATTGACTAAGAACTAGAAAGACACATAGTAACTCAAAAGAACTTTAAAGAACCCATAGAAGTTTGACAGACTAGTTGCTAGCAGAAAATTATACTTTGGAAACTCATATTTTGGGAATTTCGGTGTCAGTTTCATACTGAGCTATCAGCACATAAAGGATCCCCACATAAATCAAATCATAGCCATGTTTTCATTACTTAGCAACATCTACGCGATCCTCTTTACTAATCCTAATAAACCTATTTGTCAATTCTAATATTCCATCAATCTCCATATTTTTATAATTTTTTTTTTATCAGCAAAGAAAGAATATATTATACGAAAAGAAGAAGTACAAGGGGATCCAACACGTCCAAAAGGAAAGGGAAAGAAACCCACAATTGGGCTTTTAACGCCAGACCAAATGAAAACGTAGGAACAAGAGAAACAGAAAAAACAAAAGAGTTAACAAGAAATCAACTCCAAGCAAGAGAAATCTCCCCAGCATGAACTACCATACTGCCATAAGCTCCTAAATAGCAGATTATAGGGACTCAATAAGGGAGGGAAAACTGAACACAATGTCTCCAAAAGAAAAACTCTTGGCTCCATGGTAAGACTGGAACCAACATGCAATCCTGTGTTTAATGATATCTCCCAAATCCCTCCACCTTGGAAGAACACCTTGAAAAATGAGTTCGTTTCTGACCTTCCACACTGACCACCTTGAAAAATGAGTTCGTTTCTGACCTTCCACACTGACCATAATACTGCAAAAACCGACAAGTCCCATATTTTTATAATGATACAATAACGAAAAGAATGATATAACAGTTATTAACGTTTAAGAAGTTCACATGAGTTATTGGAGATTGGTCCATATGACTTTTGGGTTCATTGTAGCTTAGC
Organism: Vaccinium darrowii; assembly: GCA_020921065.1. NCBI lineage: Eukaryota > Viridiplantae > Streptophyta > Magnoliopsida > Ericales > Ericaceae > Vaccinium > Vaccinium darrowii. Next base: position 45,400 of record JAFMTH010000004.1, on the reverse strand, counting down.
ACATATGTTCATTTTATCAACTTAACATTCTTCTAGGGTTCAATGTTAAACTTCAATAAAGTCGAGGGGTAAATTCGTAATTTGATAGAGTATAATCGTAATATTGTAAATTAATAAGAAAAAGTGTGACATGGAAATTTGAATAAGTATAATGGCAACTTGGTAATTTGGTCAAGTACTAGAGCAAAGATGTAATTTAGTGAGGTGTAGGGGTAAAATAGTAACTTGGTTGAGTAAGAGGTAAATCTGTAATTTTAATATTTAGGGCAAACTGTAATTTATTAAGTCCATGAGTAAAAGCGTAATTTGATTTAAGTGTAGGGATAAAAGTGTAATTTTATTAAGTATTGGGTAAAAATATTATTTCGTGAAATGTAGAGGTAAAATACTAATTCCATAACTGTAAAGGTAAAGTGGTCATTTTACGAATCCTAGAATCAAAAGTGAATGACTGAGAATTGGAATTATAATAGCCACCACGGTTATCGTGGTTGGAGTAGCTATTTTGATAATTTGAATTGTAGTAGTCACTGAAATTATCAAACGAGCTAAGCAAATGGAGGGTCAAAGTTAAGGCCACCCCCGACCATGTCCACGGTTTGCGTTGGAAAGGCCACGGAAGCAAGTCAAAGTGGGTGGCAACAATCCTAAATGGGAAGAAGTATCAGAGCTTGTCAAAGTCAGAGTCGCACTTTGAGTAAAATAAAAAATGGGTGGTAACAATATTTTCTCTATAGATGACTTCTTGTTCAAACTCAACAGTATTTTGCAAGCTTTGTAATTTGTGAAGTAATGGCTTTCATACGGTGGTGGTAATTGTCGTATGGTGGTTAGATTTGAGCTTTCACTCTGGTCCTTGAAGATTTAATGTTTCAAAATTTCTCCTGTTCATTTCATTTCATCTCATCATTGGGGAGTCATCTAACCATGGCTTAATGATGCTCAAGACTCTCTAAATTGGGGTATCTACACCCAAAAACCCTCGAATACTTCAAAACCTTCAACAAATCTTCAAGTACTTCAAACACTCCCCAAAATCTTAACCACTACATTCAAGAACCCAAGTTTTTCAAGCCTTAACTGTTTTTCAAAGCATCAACAACTGTGAGCATTATTTCAAGCAAGAAAAGGGTAGAAAATCTTCTTCAATCCATTGTTTTGTTCAACCTGAAGGGAACTACTAGGCTCATACCAGTTCCTCATACTAGTCGTGGGCCTAGCTAGCCTTTATTGTAACAAAATGATGTTCAAAACCTCTAGCACTAAAAGCCTTCTTGAGCGCTCAAGACAGATTATTTGAGCGCTCGATAAGGAATCCTGAGCGCTTAGGAGTGTTCACAGTAGCATTTTGTCATCTTGCTGTATTTTTTTTTATTTCGTGATTATTTTTTGTTTCATCATAATTACAATGCATTGCTTACCATCCACACATGTACATGCAACATGTTTATTATTTTCAATACCTTTTATTACTTCTTCTTTCCTTTACATGATCAAAAATCAGAAATGAAATGTTTTTTTTTAAATCCCACAAACACCAAGTAGAGACCGACATTTGGGTCGGGCGAGGGGGTGCCATAAAATCTTTCCCCTTTTGTGACCTGGTCCCAAACCTAAGATAGCATGGTTATGACAGACTGGTAATAAAACCTTTTCCAAAAAACGAGGCATGGTAGTCATTCAAGTTCGGTTCCTCAGGTGGTAAACCTCAAACTCGACTGCGAAACGAATGCCCACTCCGAAGGGGTGCCCACACCTCCAAAATTCAAAAGGAATAATCCTTTTGGTTACAAATTTCAAGCTAGCATCAAGAGCAATCCACTGAAATTAGAATCAAAACTCTAATTTCTAGCAAAGGAAATATGAAATATCCATCAATAGCCAAGGAAATATGTAATATCTACTAATGATAAACAAAGTTTGATTTGCTATAGAAACGAAGTACTCAGTTTGAAAGTTAAGTTACATTAATCCGAGTCAAAAGTATGAAAATATAGAAAAGTTGTCTAGAGGTCTAGGTCAAGATTCTAGTCTGCAAGTGGTACCTATTTGACAGTAGGATCTTCGTTCTAGTAGTATTGTTCACCTCCTAATTCTTTGATATATGGCATAAAATTTTAGGGCCAAAAATAGCACCATGAGCAGATAATCATCCAGTAGGTAACTCACACCCACTAACCCTTACATTACAAGCAATTCGCATAACAATTTAATAACAATAATAAAACAGCAATTTAGCACATACTCCAATTCTTTACTAATGTTTAACTTAGAAAATTCTAAATCCTTCTCCCATATGTTGAACATTTCGTCCTTCAACAATTTGTTAAAGTTAAACATTGTTGTATGATTCATCACAAATTATGGTTCTCTAATTATAACTAAATTCCATGTATGATCTTCACAAGATTCTACTTTTCACCATTTCAAGATTCAGTTTCCATTATTACAAGATTCATTACTTTCGATTATCACAAATTTTAACTACTTTTCCCCTTTAAGAATGTACATACAGCACATAAAGTTGTACATATAGCACAACATCTTGGGATGCACATATAGCACATGAGATTGTACATACAACACACTCCCACAGGATGCACATACAGCACATAAAAGACGTATATCACAGCATTTCCCTTTTTCTGCATCAAGGTTGAAACTCCCACAAACCGACAATCATATGACACCAAGGACCTAAAAATGTTTGGCATGGTGCCAACCAAACAGAAAATATAAAACGTTATACAATTTATTTTGTTTTATTGAGCTATATATATATATATATATATATATATATATATATATATAGGGAACACTTCTAGTCCGGTCTTCCCGTTTCCGGACCTCCATGATCCAAAAATTTTTTTGACGATCCGAACCGTCCAATGTGTTCAGAAGATGTTTTCAAGGGTCCCTCGCGGGAAATTTTCAAAAACAAATATCGGGAAGGGCTTGATCCAAGCAGTTTTCGCAAAAAATATATATATATAGTTTTTGCGAAAAATGCTTGGATCAAGCCCTTCCCGGTATTTTTTTTTGAAGATTTCTCGCGGGGACCCTTGAAAACACCTTCTGAACACATTGGACGGCTCGGATTTTCCAAAATAATTTGCAACACAAAAAAAATCAGTTTTTCCTTATTTTCGGGAGGTTTGGACTAGAAGTTTTGCCTATATATATATATATATATATATGATCTACTTTCTTACAAATTTCAAGGGTATTTTCATTTACTCTGAACTTCTTTGAATAATCTAGTGCAGACAATCAAAGGAAAATCAAATTATATGCAAATTAAAATTCATAAAATTTTAGTGCATTTTTTTAACCTAGAGGGTTCGTTTGAACACCTTAAAAGGCAATGGATCACTGTGTACCGAGCTTTGAAGTGGCCGAGATTTTCAAGAAATATTTAGTAAAAACAATACAATTACAACATTTATTAGTAAAAACAATTCCACAAATATATTTTTGTGTTCGCAACTCTAGCTACTTGAGCAGCTCTGCAACTCGTTTATGAAACGAGCTTGAAATTCTAACTTTTGCTATTTATTACTGTATCTTAACAAGTAGAGCTCGAACGAGCCCTTACCGAGCCAAGCCTCTAATAACTCGCGGCTTTCTAATAAATAACCCTCAGTTTTTTCCCACCTCAAAAGTCAAGGGATCGTGATAGAGTACATTGGAGAGAGTACTAAATCATGTTTCGAGATAAATGGTGGAATATGAACTTACTATTGTTGTAAAAATAAGAATAACTCCCCGAAATGAAGCTCAAGTGAAATTTCCAAGAAACAATGTACATTAACAAGAAATGTTTATTGCTGCCAAACTAAAGAGTGAATTTCCAAAGCATATCAAAGATTTTCATGTTCCATTGCAGTTGCTCAATAATGGTACCTACAAAATATCAAATCAACATTGCAGGCTTGGTAGTTGGTTGCATACAAATAAAATTTCAACTAGATAATTTCACCCCCTCAACGTTTAAGACGAGTGATAAGAATTTGCTTCAGATCGATTCTTGCCTATATACCAAGAAGTATTGCATTAACGATGCTTCTACTATCTGTGAAGATAGCTGGATTCATCATTACTGGAGATTCTGCTCGCCATTAATCACACCAGACAGTTTTTGTTGCAGCTCAAATAGATCAATATGCATCAGACCACTTACCTGCACTTACAAAGGAAAAATCAAAAAGGAATTTCACGAATTTAAACCAAAACCCTAAACCTGGCTAAGGACTATGTCATTGATGTTAATTAGGGAAGTGGTTCAACACAATCTTGTTTGGATATATATGGTATGCAACCCTTTAATCGCTTTAGCTCATAGCATTTTCCATACGAACTCATAACAAATAAGAAAAAAACCTCGTGAAAACCTAATGCTGTTGATTTAAGATTGATGTTATTAATTTTTACACCAACTGTCGAATTCAAGGCAATCTAAGAGGGTACACACTCGGTAAAATGTACATGTTCATTGTAACATTTCCTGCATTACTTATTACCTCGGATCTAATTGTGTGAAATAGCCTTGCATTTACTTCAGTGGAAACATAGCTAACTACATTAAGCCCTTGCTCATTTAGTACTCCCAAAACTTTTGATATGGGCAACCCTCCTTCCTCTCCAAAGCCACAACTACCGATCAATACCTCCACACCACCGCGGCATGGGTTGACCGTGACACTACTACTAGTCTGCAAGCAATCATTGGAGGAGCTTCTTAATCCAGCTGCGGTGGCTATAGTACTTCTGGAATCGGACGCCTTCTTTAGGTTGTCTCTCTTGATTTCTAGTTCTTTGATATTGTTCTTCAGGTGATTTATGTAATTCACAGCCTCATGCATTTGATCTGATACCGAACGCTTTCCCTGAAAATTGAAGTACCCATCAAGAAATTAAATCCCATATGTCAATATTTAAACCCTACGAAACCTGAAACCTGAGAGAGAGATTTTCTTTTGGCATTCATGAGGGTGAAGATTATTATAAAAATAATTATAAAGAAAATAATACATGAACAACCAGAATTTCAGATTTTTTTTTTTTCCACCATTTTCTAAGGAATCTGGATCATGTCTGAGTCTCACATACACGCACTTCGTTTCTCAAGAAATTTGCAGTGTCAAAGACCATAACTTTGAGACTTCCCAAATTAAGAATATGTATTCAAATTTCTTGGTAGTTCATATGGTCACCGAAATTAAGAGACAGTGAAAACAGAAATTCATCACCTTGATGTATTCAAGAGGGAGCAGAGATCGCATGGATTCAAAAAGATTAGCCATTTCTTGCCTTCTTTGCCTTTCGACATCTCTATGCACCACTCTTCTCTCCTTATTTCCCATAGCTCTCCCACCGTTGTCGCCGGGTCGTATGGCCAGCGAAGTTTGGAGCCTTTTCCCTCTTTTTCCTACGGTATTGGATGAAAGATCACCACTCTCCAGTATAGCATTACCAACGATTAGATCAGCTTGCTCGATTTCATCTTCTTTGGAGGAAGAAAAATTGATCTGAAACATTTTTTTTTTGGAGAAAATGTTGAAGCTTCAATTTAAAGCTTTCCTTTGATGGAGGAAGGAGAAGTGTTGATTAGGGTTTTATGAGAAGGCAAAAATTATTTTTAAATGTGATAGCTACTGTACATTTGACAACTGCAACCCACTTGTAAATTATTCACACGGGGCCGGTGGACCATCCATCAAATCTTGAAGATCTTTGAAACGAAAATCAAGAAAAATTATGGCGCAAGTCCAATTTACCGCCTCGTGGTTCACCCCTCCTTGACATTTTGACTTCATTCCTCCGAACCACCGAAGTGTGGCAGTGGACGGTTGGGGTGGGTGTTGGAACGCAGTTAGAGAGAGAGAGCGCTCATAAATACTCCCTCCGTTCCCTAAACAAGAGTCTCACTTTTTCTCGCTTGCTATTTTTCGAATTAAAAGATGAAGTATTTTTGTGTATCATTTTTGAATTTTTTCTCACCAAATTAAAGTACTCGTCAAGTACTTTAATTTGGTGCCAAAAAAAATTCGAAAAATGATACACGGAAATACTTCATTTTTTTATTTGAAAAATGGCACAACTTTTCGTAGTGAACTATTAATGAACGGAAGGAGTAGTAGGTACTGTGTTAGCTGTTGTGCTCAAACACACACCACACGCACAAAAACAGTATAAATCAAGAGAAAGCAACACACAAAATTACGTGGTTCGGCTAAATCGGACCTACTTCCACGGGGAGGGGAGGTTTCACTATAATCTGGGGCTGCACAAAAAAAACCGGTGAACCGTGAATCCGGTCCTGACCGAACCGATCCGTGCGTTTTGGATTTTAACCGTGGATTAATGGTCCGGACACGGATTGAAAAAATAGTAAACCGTGACTCGCGGTCCGGACACGGATTTTGATTTCGAAACCGTGGATTAACCGATCCGGACCGTGAGATTTTTATTATATATAATTTTTTTTAATATATATATATATATATATATACACACACACACACACATAATTTTACACAAACTTCTACTACACAGACTTGGGGGTAAACTGTGATCTCTTTATCAAAACTTGGATGTGTATTTTTATTGATGACCCATGGAAGCAGTCTAATATTTGCCCATTTGGAGTAAATAAACTCAGAATTTGTGACAACATATAGCAGATTCAATTAGTAGTTGTGTTTACACCATTAGTGCGAGATTCCAACGAAGGCATCTTCTCTAATTAGCTACTGGAGCTCTTTACCTTGATTTCCTATTGTTTCAAGTTGATGTGTTAGTTTCAAAATAGGAATTAGCTGTTACGAACTTCTGTGTTTGTGGACTTGTGGTGTCCTTAATATTTATAGAATTTGAATAATGTGCTTTGGGATGCTTCTTGATTTTATTTTTATGCCAAGTTACGACTACCGTAAATAATAATGCCTTATATAACACGTAATCCGTGGATAAAACCGGAACCGATCCGTGACTCGCGGATCGGATTGGAACCGAACCGTGGCACTTTTGGTCTGGACACGGATTGTATTTTCAAAAAACCGTGACTCGCGGATTAGGATTGGATTCATGCCAATCCGATCCGATCAGGACCGTGTACACCCCTACTATAATCCGTTCAATTTATAACTTCTGTGAATGTTGCAGACTCATAACTTCTGTGTTGGTATTTTTTTATTTTTTAGGGGTTGCAGTATTGTTAGTATTAAACATCAAAAACTCTAAAGACATACACCCAAATTTATACACACACATATTCAGGCACTCATATACACACAGACTTAGTGTGTTTGAGTAGATGTATGTGTCAACATATGTCGGTATCCATACTATTTCAAAGGGTAAATTCAATTCAACGATAACCAATCCACTTTGGCAACCTTTGTTTAAAATTACTAGCTTGAACCTTAGTCACATATAATTCATAAAAATGTCTTACAGTCCCGCTCTCAATTTTCATATTGCATTTCTTTTTTTTTATCAGGCGTTAATTTTTGTTTGATCCCAGCCTCGAGTTGCTCACATGTAAATAGCTCAGTTCACTTGCAAACCTATGTACTCGGTGAATGTGTATTATAATTTCGTCGTTATGATGAAGTTGTTGTCATTCTAAAAAATATAGTTACAGTAATTGGCAGGTCAACACAACCAGCTATTTCCATACTAACTTATACCAACTAAACCGAGCCGAACTCGACCGATTACCTTTTTCAATATTATGTCACTATTGCCTAGGAAAGAATACTTCAAAAAGAACTGAGCTAACTTCTGTTTTAACTTTTCAACAACCGTGCGTGCCACTGATGATTATATAATTGAGTTCATATATAAATAATGGTAATTGTGGTACACGCTTCTTCTGGCCAGCTCTTCGATATCGTCTAGGTACTAAGGATTTTTTATTCTACAAAAATGTCTCCTCGAATTGTTTTTTTTTTTTTTTAATCAGCAACAAGAATTTATTGAAACTCGACAAAAGATACATTGAGGAGAAACAAATCCAAGCGCAAGTGCTCCTCGGATTGTTTTTGCCCTCATTGATGTCCGAACTCCGTTGAACTCCTCGGATTGTTTTCACCCATCATCCCTTGTCCAACAATCCTATGGAAGTTATTCAGTAGGGTGGTTTTCTCCTAGAGAAGGAAAATTTAAACTCAACGTGGATGGAGCTAGCTTGCAATAAAATAGACTCTCTGCAGCAGTGGGTTTATTATGTGACGCTCAAGGAAATTGGGTCAGTAGGCTGGTTTATTATTTTTTCTCACCCATATAATCCTATATATATATCATATGTGAATGCAGGATGCTAATGACTCATGGCCATGTGCAATGGATTAGTCTAGCTAGTTCGAAGAGAAGCAAACAGAAGTGCACATATGTTGGTGAAAGATGGTTTTAATTTAAGTCATTTTCAGTTTATCATTTTAGACGTTGCTCCTCGTTTTATATTTAATCACTAGAAGATGATGTTGTAGGGGGCAAGTACCTAGGACTATTAATTCGTATTTAGTTTTTTATAATATCTCTTTAAAATTTGTGGTGCAAGTACGTACTGACGAACTGTGTTGTTTCTATTTGGGTCTGGTAATAGATGATTGTCGTAAGGTTTTGTCGGGATGCTTGTTTTACGTTGTGATGCCCCGCTTATCTTTTGGTCTTTTTAATCTTTGTAACTTCCTATTGAAAAGGTTAATAAATTCTTTTTAAAATTTTGTCTTAAAAAAGTCACAAGTTGATATGGAAATAATAAAGACAAGTATAAAGCGGCAAAACAATATCAAGGGCAGGATCTGCTGTACATAGGAAAGCCCCCCAAAACAATATCAAGGGCAGATCTCCAGCAGATAGGGAGTACATATATGCATAAATGGTAGTATAATTCCTAAACTAAGGACCCACTGAATATATGGGATGAAACCCAATCAATATAAAGGACCTGTTTCAAACCTAACTGACAGGGGTGCCCTTAACCAGATATAATTTCCCCTTCATTATCCAAAAGGTTAGGAGTGGTTATCCAGCTCTCTGTTGGATTAAATAATTCAAAAATTAAAAACTAATAACATTATTGATGCCATGTGAGGCATTTAGACATTTAGTCCAAAAAGATATCCACTTGCAGTAGATTGTCCCACTCTTTATTACTAATAATTTGATTAATCAAATGAGATTTTATCATGAGAGGATCCTCATTTTGGAATCTTAACAAAAAAAAAAAAAGAAAGGAATGAAGAAAGCATCAAATTTGATCTCCTACTTTGATCTTAGCTTTTGTTTAAATCTAGAAAAAAAAAAAAAATTGGAACTGCCAGATGTGTTGATCTTATTGGATTAAACTGAAATAATTAAATAGATTGCACAATCCTCATTGCCAAATAACTTATAGGCAGAGTACACAGGTGTAAATGTAATTGTACATTCAACATTTGGTGACCTAAGGTGGCCCCAAATAGCATGTAAGAATCAATGATGTTAGGGACACATATTTACGTGCAAAGTGTTGTGTCGTTGAACTTTTCCTTGAAGAATAGCCAGATGCAGACCATGTTCCAGTAAATAAAAAATAAAAATTAACCAGAAAATGTTTTCGTGTTAATTGTGTCATAGCTAGAACAATCCAACCAAAATATCATGTTGAAGTTTAAAGTCGTCACTCCAATCAACCATATCTTGGAACACGTGTTCTACTCCTAATGACACTATGTGCCCCGACTCGACCGTTATGGATCTATTTAATGTAACCTTTATTGGATGGATTCTTGAGTTTGCACACGTTTACGAAAAATTTTGAGCAAATGTTAGAATTTTTTTCCTTTTAGAAAGCACTCCCTCCTTCCCTTTTGAGCAAATTTAGAATATTTTTGCTGCACTTCAACAAGCCCTTGGAATTGAGCTAGTTCATAAGCTAACCAATGCCAAGACACTTGCCTGCGGACTCGGACACAAATCAATGCTTCAGTATGTATAGTGATACCCAAAAGGCAACCTAGAGAGGGTACAGGTTGCTAACAATAATGCCCAACTAAAAGTTTAATTACTAAGCAATTATATAAAGCAAAAAGCATGATTAACCAACTAATATAATAATTTGAATGCGTAAAGTAATTAAAGAGAAAGGAAGAGAAATCAAACACGCGATGTATAGTAGTTCGGCAATGTTTAGCCTAGTCCACTTCTCAAGCTACGACGTGAGCTTCCCCTACTCTTCAACCGTGAATTACAGACTTGCTTTCCCAAGTACAACAAATCTTATAGTTGAGTAAATGTTGAAGTGGAAAAGTTGAGGAACTTGATTTGTATGCTCGAGTATATTGATCGCTCTTGGCTGTGTAATGGATAGCCAATTTGATGCTTCAATGCTTTTATAGATGAAACTTTGGTGGTAGTTCTGTAGGCCACTAAATGCAAAATAGCTGTTAGAAACGACGGTAGCTGCAAAATAAACAGACTGGTAGTCCCATCGGCCCACCGACCAGCCACCTTGACCGGCTGTTATGTCTTGCGGCTGGTAGACGTCCGGTAGATAGTGAGAACCAGCTTGTCAACCGGTCTGTCATCCGAAAACTAAAAAACGGCCTGTATTGATTCCTTTGTAGTGCCCCTTCATTCCGAAGCATTTCATACATAATTACTACAACAGTTTATATCTCATAAACATCATGCATAAGCTATTTACTTAAAAGCTCATAACTTGGAATTGATCAGAGGTTAAAGAACCTTGTTGTGACATCACAATTGCAAAATACAAATATCCTCATCAAAATTACAAGATATACATGCGATTTCTAACACATAGGATGAGACAGTGAAATCCTAATTCTATTGTCTGGAAACCAGTATAATTTGATTTGCATTTGATTTTTTGACACCACCTACCAATTGGTGAAACCTCTTTCAAAACCTACAAATGTGAGGTGTCTGTCTTCTTTTTTTTCAAACTCAATAAAATGGCCAAAAAGAAAACCGGAGTGGGGGCATCAGCAGAAAGAAAAGAAGCTAAATCCTTAGGAGGTTAAGAAACCCAATTGGGGCTCAAAACACCTCTTGTTAGAAGCCTTTGCAATCCTATTGACTGTTTCGTTTGCTGCTCTTGGGCACCACTCCAAAAGGAGTGCTCTTGGGCACCACTCCAAAAGGAGGGATGCCTCCTGTTCATGTATCAGATATCCACTTTCGCTGCTGCACATACCCATGGGGGATCATCTTCAAAGACAATACAGTAAAATAACAACCTCGTTATCACCTTGAATTTCCACGCTTGATAAGTTCATAGTCTTGGTAGAATGCAAGAGTAACAATTGGGCAAAGCTTCAGCTTGCATCACTGAAGAAGCATAAACTTCCTCAGCAAAACCATCGATTAAGTCACCTTTCCAATCAAGCATAATGTGCTCATAATTGGTTTCGTGAGAACATTCATTTGGTGGAGACAATGTGCTCAAACTTCGAACATTCATTTGATTTTTTTTCTTTTTCTAGAGCTGCCATGATTTCCAATCCAGCCGATGCACCTTGCCCTTTCTGGAGATGGGTTCATTGGTAGATAAGAAAACATATTACCCTCTCTCTCCTAAATAAACCAGTCAGGGCAAGCTGCTGCTCAAAAATTGATGGGATCTTATCCATCTTGGAAACCTTCCATACTCTTGACTGTCCGGTGCATAACAAATTGCGAGCTTTGAGGAATGACTTTGAATTGAACTCACTCCCAAAGCACACAGCAATACAGCATGAATCCATTCACTCCCAAAGAGCCACCATTTCTGGAAATTTGTGACTAACGTGGAAAGTGTTGGAGACAGCATATATCATGTGGTGCAAATTGTCCTTCGTAGCAAGAAGGTTTTCACAAGCTTTCCCCCCTCAAGGATTAACCATAGAGGGACTTTGAGGTTCCTAATGATTTTCGAGACTTACTTGGGGAGGGAGATGAAGGAAGATAAGGCCTTGGGCCACCCTGTTTCTCTGGTCTGTCTCCTTTCCTTTGTAACCATTTCAAAACACGACAATGTCAATCATTTGACTTCTAAAGTCAAAAAGCATGAGTAAAATTTTATAAATCCACCCCAGACCCTTTAATGGTGGTTTAGGAATCAATATAACTATACACAGATGATAGCGAAGTGCTAAAAACTCTGTGACAGAAGAAACACTCACCACTATCCAAGTAGCAGGTTTAATGATAGATTAGCGTGGCCATCACTTTATCTCTATCCGCCCTTGTTTGCAGGGTTAATGGTTCATACTTCATAGTACCTAACATAAGAAGAAAAAATAAATGAATAAATAGCTGGAATTGAGTATTTCCAATTTAAGCACTGCATTGAGTCCTTCCAAAAGGGATGTAATGTTTTGTTAACCACTGCATTAACATTTCCCAACTTGCGTAATTATAGATGCTCTCTATTTTGGTAACTACGGCAAGCAAAAGAAAACCAGAAGAACTGTGTTTGTAATTAGTCAACTATGTCACTCTCCCAACTCATGGATTGATCTTGATGTAGCTTGTTAAAGCATCCAACTCAAAACCAATCGGCAATGAGTGGAGAAGCCGCCCAGGCTCATATACTAGTTTTCGAGGTGATAATTAATCAATGTGGGACAAATTTCAACAAGCTAATGTGCCAAAATTTAGACACCTTAGTGCAACTGTGCACGTATTATCAAAGGAAAGGTCTCCATTCAGTCCAACTTTCTCAGCATCCCATTAGGCAGAAGCCACGGACCTAAAACACAACCAAAACCTTCATCCAAGGAATTGATGACAGGCAGGGAGAGTAATCTTTTCCATGGGTATGTTCACTTCCATTTTCAATCAACAGAATTGGGTATAACTTGGAAGCAAAGCATGGTACAGAGGACTTAGGGCACACTATTACTGATACTTTGCTAGTATGCAACATGGGCTTACAGCAAGAATGATCACATTGTTATAGTAGTAGTTTTTCATTGCAAGGTATTCTTTGAAGAAAGAATGATACACGGTCCTAGGATGTATGGTGAAAACTCTGAATAATACTCTTTCCGAGCCTAATACCCACCAGAAACAACAATGGACCATTTTTTTACAATTTGCTCGTGCTTTTAAAGTGCATCTCAAAGTGGAGATGGAACTGTTGGGATTCCACCCCATGTGGGCCTGTTGGGCTTAGGCCCAGAGGGAGTGGATTAGGGTTTGTCTGTGTAACTCTATAAATACTCTGTGATGCCTTGTGTATTATGTGTGGTAGCACAATGTAGAGAGAGAGAGGCAGAGAGTGTGAGAGGGGAGCCGGTTGTGGCTCTCCCGGAGAGAGAGAGATACACGAGAGAACTGTGAGGTTTCATTATTGTGAGTTGAGAGTGTGAGTGTGTAACACAAAATCACGGAGTTTCTCCGGATTATAGTGAAACCCCCCTCCCCGTGGATGTAGGTCCGATTTGGCCGAACCACGTATATTTGTGTGTTGTGTTTCTCTTGATTTTACTGCTTCTGTTGCGAGAGGTGCGTTGTTGGAATCCTAACAACTGGTATCAAAGCTTGGGTTGAAGCACCGGAGAGCGCAGAGCAGTTGGAAAATCACTCGGAGGCCATTGGAGCACTGTTTGAAGCTTTGGTCGGACAAAACAGGTGACGAAACTTGTTTTTTATCAGAGGGAAAGGTGCAACTCTCAAAGACGAGTCCAACGGAGTGCTCGGAGTCAGTTTTGGTCACCAGAATAGCTCCCACGGGTGGTCTGAACAGAGGCGGGCGGAGGCGAGTGGCTGACTTGATGGGGTTATCGGAAAACGTGATCAGGTATGAGATTTGACAACAGGGTTGTGTAGCCCTTGAAGAGACGATCACGGGAGTGCAAACCTGGTCGCCGGAAACCGCCGGACGCGCCCGCACGCGCCGCTTGAACGTCGGCGCGTCAGATCCACTCTCGGCGTGAGTTGCACACGCGGCGGCGGAGGAAAGTGATGCTAGGGCTGACGTCATCAGACCTAGGGCTGACGTCAGTGAGGGTCAAAGAGGTTAGAAGGGTCAGGGTTCAGGGTCAAAGGGGTCAAGGTCCAAGTCAAAAGGGTCAAATAGATCATAGGTCAGGTAAAAGGGGTCAAACCGGTTCAGACCGGCAGTTCAGAGTATCATCAGACCGGGATCAGACCGGATAACGGTCCGGAGCAGACCAGATTATGTTTCTTGACCGGTTCAGCGGGATTTTGACCGGTTCATGGCCGGTTCGGACCCGTTCCCGACTCGGTTTTTCGTTCCGGATCCAACCACGTGCTCTGTTTTTCATGTTGAGGCTCGGAAGTAAGTGTTATTGCTGGATTGAGCCTGATTTAGACGTTCGGAGGCGTTTTGGGTTATGAGGAGGCTGTTCCTAGCTAATTGGACGGTTCCGGATTCACTGGTGGGCTTGGATTTGAGAAGCTGTTAAATGAGAAACATGAAGGAAGCTTTGGTGAGGAGGAAGTTGATGTCCCTAGCGAGAAAATAGAATACGAGTTCTATCGGAGGATACAAAAGTTCGAAGTGGCCAAGGCCTTGAAGAGGATGAAACCGGGTAAGGCCTTAGGACCAGATGATATCCCCATTGAAGTGTGGAGAAGCCTAGGTGACTTGGGGGTGACTTGGTTGACAAAATTGTTCAACAAGATTATTTTATCTAGGAGGATGCCCGACGAGTGGAGGAGGAGTACCTTAGTACCTATCTACAAGAATAAAGGGGATATTCAAAGCTGCAACAACTATAGAGGTATTAAGTTGATGAGTCACACGATGAAGTTGTGGAAAAGAGTTATTGAGCATCGATTGAGGATGGTGACTACGGTGTCGGAGAAACAGTTTGGGTTCATGCCTGGACGATCAACTATGGAAGCTATTTACTTACTAAGGAGATTGGTAGAAAGACATAGGTCAACGAAGAAGGATCTCCATATGATTTTCATAGACCTGGAAAAGGCCTATGATAGGGTGCCTAGAGACATTATATGGTGGGTTCTGGAGAGAAAGGGAGTGACCAGAGGCTATATTGACGTGGTTAGAGACATGTATGAAGGGGCAGTCACTGCCATTAGATCACCAGCAGGAGAAACGAGTGAATTTCCCATTACAGTAGGATTGCACCAAGGGTCTGCCTTGAGCCCGTACCTTTTCGCGTTAGTTATGGATGAATTGACTAGGCACATTCAGGAGGATATCCCATGGTGTATGTTATTTGCAGATGACATTGTCCTTGTAGATGAAACGGCTAGTGGTGTCAACACTAAATTAGAAATTTGGCGGGAAGCATTGGAGTCTAAGGGCTTTCGGATAAGTAGGAGTAAAACTGAGTATATGGTCTGCAAGTTTAGTGATACCAGAAGTACGTATGAGGAAAGAGTGAGGATCCAAGATCAGGAGATACCAAAGAGGGACCATTTTAGGTATTTAGGATCTATTATTAGTCAAGATGGAGAGATTGCGAATGATGTGACTCATAGGATCCAAGTGGGGTGGCTCAAGTGGAGGAGTGCTACTGGTGTACTGTGTGACAAGAGGGTACCAACAAAATTGAAAGGAAAATTTTATAGAACTGCCATAAGACCAGCGATGCTTTACGGGACAGAATGCTGGCCTATTAAGAAGCAGCAAGTGAACAAGATAAGTGTAGCGGAAATGAGGATGTTGAGGTGGATGTGTGGTAAGACTAGACGAGATAGGATTAGAAATGAAACAATTCGCGAGATGGTAGGCGTAGCACCTATAGATGAGAAGTTAAGGGAAAATAGGCTAAGGTGGTTTGGGCATGTCTATCGTAGACCAGCGGATGCAGTAGTTAAGAGAGTGGATAGGATAACTTTGGGTAGAAACGCACAAGGGAGGGGAAGACCCAAATTGACATTAGATGCGGTAGTACGCAAAGATCTGAGTATACTAGGTTTAAATGATGAAGCAGCACTGGACAGAGCTCAATGGAGAAAAAGGATCCATGTAGCCGACCCCAATTGATTGGGACATAAGGCTTGGTTTGGTTTGGTTTGGTTTGGTGATCAAAAGAATATCAGACAATAACATAATAATAGTTATAAAAAATATGTGATGAGACTGAAGTTTGTAACATACAATGTTAGAAGTCAAAAAAAAAAAAAATGTACCAAATACCGTTCAGAAAAGAAAAAAAACAAACAAACAAATGTAACGAATTTATATCCTAACATGATCAAAACTCGCGAGTATCATAAATTTATATCCAAATTTTATGAATTGCGTTCTATGAATTTATATGTAAAATGTTATGAATTTAAGACAATTCAAGAGTGTGTTACGATGGCTTTACAGTACTGAACGAAAGATGCTTTCCCTGATGGAAAAAACGGGTGTGTACCGAACACAACAATGATACATGTACAACAAAAGTCTCCAACACACTCACATGATGTGTGGATCCCACACACTTTTCACACTCAAGTGTGTATGAGACTCACACACCATGTAAATGTGTTGGAGACTTATTGGAACTGATTGTTGTACACTTATCATTTTTGTACTGAACACATACACATGTAGTCATGTACCATAACACAAGAACACTAGAAAGTTCAAACATTTTCTAGAAGCCCTTTTGAATCTTCACACTCAAAGACCGATAACATGAGCTCAAATCTTCTAAATCCCACTGTTATCCGCATTTTCTATTGGTGTATCATTTCATCAACTTCTGCGCATCTAAATTAATTTTGGGGATCAATTCCACCGTTCACTTGTGGAGAACCCAATCGAAAGCAGAACAAAACTCTATATGTTTCTGTAAATTAACTAACTTAAACAAAATAAAGGATCAGTGAAACCGACTGGCCAAAGTTAACCCCAAGGAGTTGGTAAAATGATCTTACTTTGGGTTAGGGGTTTGTTCACACCTAGGGTCTCAAGTTCGATTTCACTTGCCAGAAAAATTTTGAGGCCACCGGATTTATACTCGGTCATTACCTCCAAGGCCCCAAAACTAGTTAAGAAGCGCACAAGCTAGCCCAGACATCCGGTTATAAAAAATAAAAGAAATAAAAGAAAAAAGAGTGGACAAAGTTCGTTCATTTACTCTTTTTCTTTTTGTATGTGTGAACCGATTTCAACTATTCATTTAACGGCGAATTTACTTTTCTAATTATAAGTCACATTAGTTCAATGCGGAGCACGTTTGTTAATTAAAATAAGGAAAGAGACTCGACTAATCACTAATCAAAATGTGTTAATTGCGTATCTCAATAATTGAGATTAGTCATGAAAGAAACACGCTAGCACATTGAGGATGACACCTAATAAATTTTTAATTCCACTAATGTCTCTTCTCTAGCTATCCTACGGTTCCTAGCTAATTAAGTCAGCAGCTGATTGCCTTCCTTAAATATGCTCTAATCCCTTTGGGATTTTTGTTTAATGAGCAATTTACTACCGTCATAATGATGGTTTCATGATATAATGCTAAGATCATCGTTATACAGTCAATAATACGGATTTGGCTGCTTGCTTCGCATTGAAATGAAGTCCATCATGAGCCGTTGATGACCAACAGATGTGATTCGAAATGTTCACAATTTGAAGGTCTCACCGAGTAGAATAGGAAAATGAAATTGATCGAACATTATTTTGATCAAATGAGTACTCAAGGAAATTTTCGGTCCTAAACTATATCCATTTTGGTCTAGGGTTTTCTTCCCGCGTTCTTATTTTCCCTTCTAATTTTAACATTTGATTCAAGTTCAATTTTTTCATTTTTAGCATATTTTATAATTGCTCTATATAAGCTTGATTGGCGAACATTTTGTCTTTCCTTGTTTTATAATTTTCTACTAAATTTTTGCCTTTGGGTAAGTAGTTTTTTTCTAGTACGTTAGTTTTTTCTTTCAAAAATAGGACAGTAATTCTTATGGCTATTAATTTGATTGAGTATCGACTTATACAAATAAATAAATAAAACAAACAAACAAACTTCAAGTTTTTTCAATTTTTATTTTGTGCTTCTGAGTATTTTTCTTGCGTTAATTTTCTTTTTCAATGGGCAATATCATTTTTCTCTATTTATAGCATTATTCATGCATGCACCAAAAGAAAAGACAATAGTAAGTCTCCAAACAATGCATGCACTAATCACAGTAAGTCTCCAAACGCATGCATTGAATGCATCCAAGAAACCATGATGATGTCTCATCAAATCAAGAATAGCATTTCCTTAGGTGTCAATAATCCAAGATGCTAAAGCCAGTAAAATGGCACAGTCTATACAACATGGAAATTTTTAGAAGTTTCCATTGGAAAATATTGTAAGTTGATGCAACATGTTGTCCACATGCAATCAAGATGGCTACAAATTATTAAATAAGATTTCCACATTCTCAATGATTAAAAATTACATGATAATCTAAGGCCCAAGAAACTTTGAAAATCAATACAGTGAAACCCACCCTTTGAATCCTATTCAAAAAACTGCGAAAGAATGACTGTACGTGAAAGTTTCATAGGCCAAATTCTCTTTTTGTTGGTAATTTCATAACAAAATACAAATTTACATGTATTCTCAAAGACGGAACTAGTAAAGAGGTATGGGGGCAAAGGCACCCGCGTTGTTTTGGGATTTTTTTTTTTATATATAAATTTTGTTATGAAATACTTTAAGTTTACCTAACCAATTGGGAAGTACTTTTAGGAATTGGAACAATTACGATGTATTTTCAACCTATATTACTTGTTGATTGAGACTAGAAGATCAACAACCTACGTAGTTGTCTATATAATGATAGTACTTGTGCTTACTCTTCATAGTACGGCTTCCGTTCACGAAATCCTAGTTCCGTCCCTCTTTATTCCTATTTATCAAGTTGGTCCCTCTTTATTCCTATTTATCAAGTTGTACTTTTTTTCTTTTTGTTTAAGGGTACCAATTTCATGACACGTTATTTAAATGATTTTTCCAATATCATTTAAATGATTGACAAGGGTTCACCTGATAATCAGAAAGATCAACTTAATAGCAAAGGAAATTTTTTTTTTTGAACAGCAAAATCAATTGCATTAATCAAGGCAAAGATTACATAGATTAAAAGGAACGAGAGCATGATGGCATCACAATGCGAGACTAACATTGCAACTATGTTAATACCCTGACCCCACGATAAACACATGCCACACCCTGCCCCAAAAAAGTTGATAAGAGATCAACCTAAACAAAGTAAAGTAAAGCCCACCTATAGACATCCCAATTTCGACCCTCCGGATACCCTTAACCAGTGGCCGATAGGCTCTCCAATGATGAAATGAATTGAAACATCCTTGGGAGTTAGAACGATGCTCTTTATCTTTTAAAAACCCCAAATGAAAACTAATAGGCGCGTGAAATCCATGCATTTAAGCGCCTAAGTAGGGTAGAGTTAGCGCGTTTGTCGTACATTTAATCCTCATTTTCCGTTTAATGCGTGCACGTGGTTGGATTTGGTGTTTGTGCTCAATTTGCAGGAAATTGAGGTGTTTTAGCGCTAATCGAAGTTGTTGGAAGGGCATGCATGAGGACCGAGAGTGAGCAAGGCTAAGGAGGCTAAGTGTTGAAGGGGATTTCGCATAGAAGTGATCGTAACCCATCGGGAGCGCTACCCTATTTCTCTGGAGCGCTCAAGATTGTCACAAAAGGGCTCGAAAATGAACAGAAGGTTTTGGAGCGCTACACCAAAAGTGGTGTAGCGCTACCGCATGGTCAATGGTCAACGGGTCAGCGGTCGAAGTCGTACGGAGCAGCAGAGATAAGAAAGCGGTAGCGCTACACCTAAAGTCAGGTAGTGCTACCGAGGCCTTTGAACAGTTATGGAACGACAGCATTTCGGGCATCTCGTCGGATTTTTGTCGATTCTAATTAGGATTACGGATTTTAGTATAAATACTTATTTTTTAACTCGTATTAGGGTTCCAGAGATTTTACTTAGATTTTATTGTTCTCAGTTTTCGGCTACAACTTTCAGCATTCATTATTCAGCAGTAGATACTCAAGTTTACTTCAGATTTTCAGATCTTCTAGCTTCGAGATTGGTGTTTTCGAGTATTATTCAAGTTCGTTTCCCTATTGCAATCTGCGGTATCGTTTCCTGTTTCTGTTTTACTTCTCAAGCATGTTTAGATCTAGGTTTAATACAATTTCTGTTATTATTAACATCATGAGCAAGTAGTCGTATAGAGTACGTGATGCAGATTGGAAATTTATATTACTTACAAATATAGTGTTTTAAGTTTTCCTTATTTTTATTTTATTAATTTTGTTAGGAAGTCTCCAATTTTAGAAATAAGTGTTCTAGAGTATTTTGATTCCTAGTTGGATTAGGGTTTGTTATTTGATTCCTAGTTGGATTAGGGTTCCTTTAGCCCTATAAGTATCATTGTAAGCCTAATGGCAGAATTCGGTTATTGATGAATTAAAGAAAACGAGTTTATACTCATGTCTTGGTCGTTTAAGGAGAGAGTACCTCCGGGTCGATCTTATTGTTCGTGTTCCTCTTGCACGATCAGTTTCGTTTCCACAGGCTGCGCTGCATCAGTACAGCTGCGGGCGAAGGCGCTCCACCGCTAGGCTAATTGATGTTCTACCTCGGGGCCGAATTAACGTGATTTTCGAGCAATTTTAGGAAACAAAAACTCTTCTAACAACAAAACCCAGGCATCGCCGGAATTCGAATGCGCACGGAATCTGGTGACAAGTGGTGCGCATTTGTTAGGGATCCTTTTTCTTATCCTAAAATCAGTAAAAAGAGTAATTGTGGCCCGAGTAAACATTGGTTAGGCTAGTTGCGGACGCTGGGTTCCCTCAGCTGTACTCTCATTTTTAATCTGCATTAAGTAAATTAGTCCAGTAATTAGTTAATTAATCTCATCAATCAAGGGGTGGCTACCTAAGAGCCAGGTTAAAAACTACGATTCCACACTTTTGAGTCAACACCGTTAGTCGTCTCTGTGGTTCAACTCCGGTACTTCCGGATATTGTGCTACACCGGTCGAGAGTCCTACGCTTGGGACGCGTCTTTATTTTTAGTCACCCGGTCGGTCAAGCAAAAACCTTTTCACAGCAAACCCACCAGTCAAATCTAAGGGCTCAAATCTATTTCTAAGCGCTTAATTTTGTTTCTAAGCCCTCCAATCAAAGATTTGGTCAAACCTGAGCGTCGCCTATATGCGACAGAACTTTTTAGGCATATTTTCTGTAGCTGCTGGCCGGCCCATGCTTTGCCTTTCCCCAAGCCATGCTTACCCCTTCCCAACTTCCCTCCATCATTATTTTGACTAATCATGAGCTTTTCGAAACTTTTCAAAAATATTTTCCCTCCTAAACTCTCCTATAAATAACCCTTTCACTCTACAGTACTCCACCATACGCTGCCTTACCCTACCAGACCTTCAAACACACCTGATACACTTCATATCACCCCTGTTTTGTGACAAAACTCTGTGATTTTAGAGACAGAGACAGAGAGAGAGAGGGAGAGAGAGAGAGTCTCAAAAATCCTCAAATACTTCAAAACATTCAATAGATCTTCAAACACTTCAAACCCTCCACAAAATCTTAGCCACTACATTCATGTACCTAAGTTTTTCAAGCCCTCAAGCTTTTCAAGCCTTAACTGTTTTTTAAACCGTCAACAACAAAGGAGCATTGTTTCAAGCAAGAACAAGGTAAACAATCTTCTTCAATTCGCTATTTTGTTCAACCTAAGGGGAGCTATTGGGCTCATACCGGTTCCTCATACTGGCTGGGCCCACGCCCAGCTAGCATTTATTGTATCAAAATGATGTCAAAACCTCTAGCACCATAAGCCTTCTTGAGCACTCAAGAAGGGATCCTGAGCGCTAGGGTACACTTCTGAGCGCTCAAGAGTGTTTACAGTAGCATTGTGTCATTTTGTTGTATTTTCTGTTATTTTGTGATTATTTTCGTATTTCAATATATTTACAATGCACTGTTCACCATCCATACACGTACACGCAACGTGTTTACTGTTTTCAATCCCTTTTATTACTTCCTCTTTCCTTTACATTATCAAAGTTTAGAAATAAAATGTTTTTTTAAAATCCCACAAACACCAAGTAGAGACTGACATTCGGATCGGGCGAGGGGACAGCCATAAAACCCTTCCCCTTCGTTACCTAGCTCCCGAACCTAAGATAGTATGGTTATGATGGACTGGTAATAAAACCTTTTTCCAAAAACAAGGCACGGAAGTCATTAAAGTTTGATTCCTTGGGTGGCAAACCTCACACCCGGGTGGCAACTCTAAAATAAATGCCCGTTCTAAATGGGTATCCACAAGCTGACGACTCCACTGGAGATTTGAAATTAATCTATACCTTGAGTTTATTACACTTGTGAAGTTTTCGCAAAGCATGGATTAACTTCAAGAGCCAAATTTGAAAAGTGTTAGTGGAATTTTGAAAATATTTTATTTCTCAACTTTTGCATTGCACGTGCATTGTTTTTTTTTTTTTTTTTTTTGCTAAGCAAAAAAATTTATTAATCTTTTAAGAAAGACCAAAGATTAAAGGGACAAGGGCACACCGGCGAAAAAACGCCACCCAAGACCCAACTAGCTAGGAAGGCAAGAAACCAACCAAAACTAGAAACACCCAAAAGAGAACAAGAAAACACCTAAAGACCCCAAAAACTCCACACACACACACACACACACAAAAAAAAAACAAAGAGACCCTAAGCATAGATCCAAAAAAAATAAAGCTAAAACTCCAAAGAGAGAGAAGCATCATTCTTCCCATTAGAGATCTTATCTTCGTCCATATCTGCATAATTCTTCAAAGCTTTCTCCCTATCAGCAATTTTTTCTTCTTCTAATTCAACCAATTTTTTCAAATTAAAGTTCCTCCCTCCCTTGAAAACAATTCCAATTTTAGCAGCATCATCCATCATCTTACGTGCATTGTTACTAGCCCCACTGGTGTGTTTTGGCAATCTGCCCGACTTGTCGGTGACAGGGAATCCTAACTGGTGCCCACGAGTCTCAACTGGTGCGCACGAATACCAACTCGTATGCATGGGTTGATTGCCTAACTCCAAAATTTCGTACAAGCATCTTACAGGCGAATTTCATGATGGGGAATTGATTCCTAGGGTTACTTGGATGCTCTCTCTCCCCCAAAACCCGGTTCCATGTTTTTAGGATCCATTTGATCTCTTTTGGCCCTTTGAACCCCAAGGTCCATAAATACTCCCCTTTCCCCCAAAAAAAAATGAGATACACCCTATTACACTCTCTAACTCACTCTTTCACTCTAAAATCCTAACCTATCAACCATCTTCAAGTCCTAAAAAGCTCAAATTCCATTCTCATACCTCTTTTATACACTCCGTCACTTATATCAACCAACATAAACCACTAAAAAAGCTCCTGAAAATCTATCCTCAAGGTCAAGACAGTCTCAAGTCACTAGAAACATCAATTACTTCAAGTATTTCAACCATTCGGGTCTCAAGGAGCATCGTTCAAGCTTTTTCAAGGTAAAAATTGGCCATTGAGCCATTGGTCCGACCTCCTGAGGGGACCCTCTTTTAGCATATTCTCGTTCCTTGTCTTGGGAATGTGTTGAAGATCAAGGTAAAATATCGTTAAACTAAATTTTTCAAAAACAAGACAGAAGTAGGACTCGTGCACACGATAGCCAACTCGTGCACACCAATGCTCTTCTGGCCAAACAAAACAAAAGTAGGACTCGTGCGCACCAATGCTTTTCTGGCCCAATCTTTGAAAATCCAATCTTGTGACATTTTCTGTTAAAGGTTGGCATAGCGTATTTTGTTTAATTTTATCTCAGTCTAAAACATTGCTCCTTTGGCCTTCTTTCAAAAAGTCAAATTTATCTAAAAATGGGTAAATCCATCTAAAATTAATTTTTGAAAATCATAAAAAGTCAAAATTTATATTTCAATTATTTTTAAAGTCAAACAAAGAATCAAAGTTGTGTCAAGACAACACAACTCGTGCCCACCAGTTGAGACTAGTGCGCACAAGTTAAATTCAATGACACCTCAAAATTCTATTGCCATGTTACTTCAAGTAATGTCTCTTATATCTTTTATGTATGTCACATTATATCCATTTTATTCACATCTTCTATTTTAAATGTTTTTAACCTTGTTCCCCATCCGGTATGTGAACAGAGTTTAATAATAAAATATTTTCGTAAAATCTCACGAACATTAAAGTAGAGACCAATCCTCATGTCGAGCGAGGGAAGTGCCGTAAAACCCTTCCCCTCTCTTAACCTGGCTGTGAACCCAAAATATTTTTGGTTAAAAGATCAGTAATCAAAAGCCTTTTTTTTAAAACACGGCACGGGAGTCAGATTTTTCAAAATCGGTTGCTTGTGTGACTATCCACAAACCCGTGTGGCGATTCCAAAAAATGAAATTTCAAACCGGCAAAGGCGAGAGCCCTATGACAGCGTCCACACATGATCTTTTCAAAACCATTTTCCCTCCTAAACTCTCCTATAAATACCCATTTCACTTTACACTCCACCATAAACTACCTTACCCCAGCAGACCTTCAAACACACCTGATACACTTCATATCAACCCCCTTTTATGAGAAAACTATGTGATTTTAGAGAGAGAAAGTCCCAATGTCGACATGCCATCAAAGTTTTTAAGAATTCGGAGTCGCCACCCGGGTTTTTATTTTAAAAAAGGATATATACCTGAGAAACCATTTTTGAAAATTTGAGTGACCTTCGTGTTTTTAATTGAAAAAGGCTTCGGTCCATTAAAAATAGTGTATTTTGGATTTGGGAGCTAGGTTACAAAAGGGAAAGGTTTTTTAAGGCACCCCTCTCACCCGATATAGAATCGGTTTCTACTCGATGCTCGTAAGATTTTTGAAAACACATAATTGCTTAACTTTGTCCACATAAACGAAGGGCAAAATGGTAAATAACAACGATTTATACTAGCATAGATGCAAGATAACGAAATGATATGAATGAATAATTTACGTAAAACTGACTTAATCCTAGTTATTACGACAAGCCAAAAAATTAAATCCGATGTCTATATTTAAACAAAAAGATCTAGGAGCTGTGAAAATTATTCTCTCTATGGGACATTACCATATGGTATTGACTATTGCCGTACGGTAATGGCTTGGAGATTTTATTCCCTTATTTTGAATGGCATAAAGGCCAGGCCAATTTGATCCAAAGCCAGTACGAAGAACTAGTTTGAGCCTAATGGCTCCCCTCAGCTTGCAGAAACAATAATTTTCCTAGAAATTCTTGTACCTTCAAAGAAGCCTTGAAACAAGAATCCTTTTTTGGACATTTGAATGGTTGGAAGTGGAGTTTATGGATCTGGTTGTGGACAAGGAATAAGGCTTGATATAGGTAGGTTAGGAAGTTGCTTGGATTGGGTTTATTTTGGGGATTTTTTATACTATTTTGCAAGAGTTTTGGTATATTTTTGGAGTTTTTGAAAAAGTAAAATTCTTGGAGATGCTTACTTATTTTTCGAAGGTTCGTAGGAAGAGGTTTTTAGCAGCATTACATGGTCCTTCCTCAAAACCATTTGGTATTTATAGGAAAAACATTCTAAGCCTAGAATCATGACTAATCAAGGCTATTGTGGGCTAAAACCCTATATCTCCTACGTGCTACTGCATGTCTGTACATGGCAACCATTTTTGCAAAAGATTTTAGCCGCTAGCAGCCTGAAAAAAAGTTTGGCCAAGTTTCTAAGTGGTTATTACCATATGGTGATGAATTTAGGCCAACCTAATGTTTGACTGCCGTGCGGTGGGTGGTTTGACTAGGCTTTTTTTGTCTTATGTACGGTGGTGGTAATTGTCGTGCGATAGTCAACTTAGGGTTTTGACTTTGGTCCTTGAAGAACTAATGTTTTAAATTTCTCCAGTTCATTGGGTTTCATCTTGTCATTGGGGAGTCATCTGACCATGGCTTGATGATCCCAAGATTCTCTAAATTGGGGTGTCTACACTGAAAACCCCTCAAATACTTGAAAACCTTCAACAAACCTTCAAACCCTCTGCAAAATCTTAGCCACTACATTCAAGTACCCAAGTTTTTCATGCCTTAACTATTTTTCAAACAATCAACAACGAAGTAGCATTATTTCAAGCAAGAAAAGGGTAGAAAATCTTCTTCAATTCGCTATTTTGTTCAACCTGAGAGGAGCTAATGGGCTCATACCAGTTCCTGATACTGGTCATGAGCCTAGTTAGCCTTTATTGTAACAAAATAATATTCAAAACCTCTGGCACCAAAAGCCTTCTTGACCGTTCAAGACAGTTTATTTAAGCACCCAAGAAGGGATCCTGAGCGCTAGGTACACTTTTGAGCGCTCAAGAGTGTTTACTGTAGCATTGCGTCATTTTGTTGTATTTTCTGTTATTTCGTGATTATTTCATATTTTATCATATTTACAATGCACTGCTCACCATCCACATATGTACACACAACGTGTTTACTATTTTCAATACCTTTTATTACTTCTTCTTTCCTTTACATGATAAAAAATTAGAAATAAAATATTTTTTTAAACCCCACAAACACCAAGTAGAGATCGGCATTCGGGTCGAGAGAAGGGAGTGCCATAAAACACTTTCCCTTTCGTAACCTGGCTCCCCAAACTAAGATGTTATGCTTATGACGGATCGGTAATAAAACCTTTTCAAAAAACGAGGCAAGGTGATCATTCAAGTTCGGTTCCTCAGGTGGCAAACCTTAAAACCCGGGTGGCGACTCCGAAATGAATGCATACTCTGGAGGGGTGTCAACCCCACCAAAATTCAAAAGGAATAACCCTTTTGGTTACAAATTTCAAGCCAGCATCAAGAGCAATCCACAAAAACAATCAAAACTCTAATTTCCAGCAAAGAAATATGAAATATCCATCAATAGCAAAACAAATATGAAATATCTATTAATGATAAACAGAGTTTGATTTGCAGCAAAAACGAAGTACCCAGTTAGCAAGTTAAGTTACATTAATTCAAATCAAAAGTACAAAGATATAACAGAGCTGCCTAGAGGTCTAGGTCAAGATTCTAGTCTGCAAGTGGTACCTATTTGACAGTAGCGTCTTCGTTCTGGTAGTGTTGTTCACCTCTTAATTCTTTGATATATGACATAGATTCGAGGGCCAAAACAGCATCGTGAGCGAATAATCATCCAGTAGGTAACTCCTACCCACTAACTCTTACATTATAAGTAATTCACTTAACAATTCAATAACAATAATAAAACAACAATTTAGCACATACTCCAATTCTTTACTAATCTTTAACTTAGAAAATTTTAAATCCTTCTCCCATATGTTGAACATTTCGTCCGTCAACATTTTGTCAAAGTTAACCATTGTCCTATAATTCATCACAAATTACGATTCTCTGATTATCACTAAATTCCATTTCCGATATTCACGAGATTCTACTTTTCACCATTTCAAGATTCACTTTCCATTATTACAAGATTCATTTCTTTCAATTATCACAAACTTCAACTACTTTTCCCCCTTAAGGATGTACATACAATACATTCTCAAGATGTACACATAGCACATGAGGTTATACATACAGCACACTATCTCAAGATGCACATATAGCACATGAGATTCTACATACAACACATTACCTCATGACGCACGTACAGCGCATAAAGACGTACATCACAACATTTTCCTCATTCTCCATCAATGTTTCTGATACCATGTTCGGTAGATGGGGAAAGATAAAAGGATAAAGAGATAAAGACACTCACCACCCAAGTTAGAAACGACGGGATACAGATTGACACCACTCGAGGATTTAACAAGGGACACAAGGCGTAGGGGCCGCTCACCACTCTAAGGAATCCTCCCAAGAGATACAGAAACGAAACACAAGAAGATAAACTTCTCACAAGCCAAAGGCTAACTTAAACACTCAATCTCTCTAATTTATTCATTAGCAAAGGATTATCTAGCATTTGTTGGAACATCCCTCCAAACATAGGAATAATAGCTCTTACATTTTCAAGACTCCATAAATGCTAAATAAGATTTGACCATAGACTAATTGAAAATGTGTTTGACTCATTGACTAAAAACTAGAAAGACGCATAGGAACTCAAAAGAACTTTGAAAAAGCCATAAAAGTTTGACAGACTAATTGCTGGCAGAAAATTATACTTTGGAAACTCATATTTTGGGAACTCCGGTGTCAATCTCCCTTGGTTGGAAAAGACTCGCCCTCGAGTCTTTGTCAATTTCTTCGAAATTCTCTCTTTTTCCTTGTAAAAGCTCTTTTCTCAATCAATGAAAGTTTCTCCCGGTTCATCTTCTCGACTTTTAGAAACAACTTTACGGGTTCACCGTTCACTTTTAACTCATACACATTTTCTCGACCTCGATATAAAACATTGCGATCTCATTGCCACGGTCATCCCAACAAAATATCACATGAGTTCATTTGCATCACATCGCACTAAATCATGTCCGCATATTGGTGTCCAACGGAGAATTCAACTAAACATCGCTTGGTCACCAATTTGTTTACCTCGTGGTTTACCTAACGTACATGATAAGGACCGATAAGATTTTCCGTTGGCAGATTAAAAAATGAAACCAAGTTTTGAGAAACATAATTACCTCCACTTCCCGAATCCCTGAAGAAGCTACATTCGAATCCTTGAATGACTCCATAAGTCCCAAAAACATTGGTACACTATTTTCGAACCGATTCATCAATCCACTCCCAATCATCAACTTTCCGTTTCTTCGAGTTTAAAGCTGAACTTGACGGAACAATTTGGTGGGTGTTACGAGTAGTTAAATATTTCAGCTCTTCCATTCCATCATCCTCTTCTGGATCTCCATCATAAACAGGAGGTTTAGACCAATCAATTTTGGACTCCATAGTTGATGCCATCAGACTTTTGCACCTCTCCTCATGATAAAAAATTCTTCTAGTTTCATCTCCGTCATGGACTGCGCCCGAACTTCAATATATTAGAACGACACCATTTCATCGACATAAGCGATTTCATCAATCCATTTCCTGATGCTCTTCCGTCAAGTCATGTTCATCATTTTCTTCAACCAAAGTCACAATCTTGCGGATTGGACAATCGGAGGCGATATGGCTGTACCTTTGGCACTTGAAACACTTGTTGGAGTTGGTATTGGATGAACTTGGATGGTTGCTAACAGTGGTATTCTCAGCTTTAGGAGACTGTTTCGTTGCTTTTGGTTACAAGTTTCAGCTTTGGAAGCATATTCTCAGCTTTGGAAGCATATTTCGTTAACTTGATGGCTACAAGTTTCACCCTTTTTTTATCCGGAACATCTTTGTACTCAAAAATTTGCTTGATGGTGTAAAGCCAATCGAGGAACTCATCCGGGTGCATTCTTCCTTCAAATTCCGGCATATTTACTTTCACATTTAAACTTTCACGCTTGCGAGCACGGCGATGTGAAAAATTCTCTTCACTTGATGAAGATTGAATAGGAACACGGTAGAAGGGTTATAATCTTCCCCACTATCATGAGAAGACTCTTTCTCTGAATCATGGTGTGAATCCTCGTGTTCAAAGTGCCGATTCTGTTCAAGTTGTTGTTGAAGTTGCATCACTTGTTTCCTTAATTCCTCTATTTCGATGTTACGAAGACCTCGTTCATGAACAGGAGTTTTTCCCACATTAGCTCGACGTTTACCACCAGCCATGAAAAACAAGAATTGAGCCAAAGCTCTGATTCCAAAGTGATGCCGAATTGGTAGATGGGGAAAGGTAAAAGTAAAAAATAAAAGGATAAGGAGATAAAGACGCTCACCACCCAAGTTAAAAATGACGGGATACAAATTGACACCACCCAAGGATTTAACGAGGGATATAAGGCGTAGGAGTCGCTCACCACTCTAAGGAATCCTCCCAAGAGATACAGAAACGAAATACAAGATGATAAGCTTCTCACAAGACAAAGGCTAACTCAAACACTCAATCTCTCTAATTCATTCATTACCAAAGGATTATATAACATTTGTTGGAACATTCCTCCAAACATAGGAATAATAGCACTTACATTTTCAAGACTTCATAAATTAATGCTAAATAAGATTTGACCATAGACTAATTGAAAAATGTGTTTGGCTCATTGACTAAGAACTAGAAAGACACATAGTAACTCAAAAGAACTTTAAAGAACCCATAGAAGTTTGACAGACTAGTTGCTAGCAGAAAATTATACTTTGGAAACTCATATTTTGGGAATTTCGGTGTCAGTTTCATACTGAGCTATCAGCACATAAAGGATCCCCACATAAATCAAATCATAGCCATGTTTTCATTACTTAGCAACATCTACGCGATCCTCTTTACTAATCCTAATAAACCTATTTGTCAATTCTAATATTCCATCAATCTCCATATTTTTATAATTTTTTTTTTATCAGCAAAGAAAGAATATATTATACGAAAAGAAGAAGTACAAGGGGATCCAACACGTCCAAAAGGAAAGGGAAAGAAACCCACAATTGGGCTTTTAACGCCAGACCAAATGAAAACGTAGGAACAAGAGAAACAGAAAAAACAAAAGAGTTAACAAGAAATCAACTCCAAGCAAGAGAAATCTCCCCAGCATGAACTACCATACTGCCATAAGCTCCTAAATAGCAGATTATAGGGACTCAATAAGGGAGGGAAAACTGAACACAATGTCTCCAAAAGAAAAACTCTTGGCTCCATGGTAAGACTGGAACCAACATGCAATCCTGTGTTTAATGATATCTCCCAAATCCCTCCACCTTGGAAGAACACCTTGAAAAATGAGTTCGTTTCTGACCTTCCACACTGACCACCTTGAAAAATGAGTTCGTTTCTGACCTTCCACACTGACCATAATACTGCAAAAACCGACAAGTCCCATATTTTTATAATGATACAATAACGAAAAGAATGATATAACAGTTATTAACGTTTAAGAAGTTCACATGAGTTATTGGAGATTGGTCCATATGACTTTTGGGTTCATTGTAGCTTAGCACATATGTTCATTTTATCAACTTAACATTCTTCTAGGGTTCAATGTTAAACTTCAATAAAGTCGAGGGGTAAATTCGTAATTTGATAGAGTATAATCGTAATATTGTAAATTAATAAGAAAAAGTGTGACATGGAAATTTGAATAAGTATAATGGCAACTTGGTAATTTGGTCAAGTACTAGAGCAAAGATGTAATTTAGTGAGGTGTAGGGGTAAAATAGTAACTTGGTTGAGTAAGAGGTAAATCTGTAATTTTAATATTTAGGGCAAACTGTAATTTATTAAGTCCATGAGTAAAAGCGTAATTTGATTTAAGTGTAGGGATAAAAGTGTAATTTTATTAAGTATTGGGTAAAAATATTATTTCGTGAAATGTAGAGGTAAAATACTAATTCCATAACTGTAAAGGTAAAGTGGTCATTTTACGAATCCTAGAATCAAAAGTGAATGACTGAGAATTGGAATTATAATAGCCACCACGGTTATCGTGGTTGGAGTAGCTATTTTGATAATTTGAATTGTAGTAGTCACTGAAATTATCAAACGAGCTAAGCAAATGGAGGGTCAAAGTTAAGGCCACCCCCGACCATGTCCACGGTTTGCGTTGGAAAGGCCACGGAAGCAAGTCAAAGTGGGTGGCAACAATCCTAAATGGGAAGAAGTATCAGAGCTTGTCAAAGTCAGAGTCGCACTTTGAGTAAAATAAAAAATGGGTGGTAACAATATTTTCTCTATAGATGACTTCTTGTTCAAACTCAACAGTATTTTGCAAGCTTTGTAATTTGTGAAGTAATGGCTTTCATACGGTGGTGGTAATTGTCGTATGGTGGTTAGATTTGAGCTTTCACTCTGGTCCTTGAAGATTTAATGTTTCAAAATTTCTCCTGTTCATTTCATTTCATCTCATCATTGGGGAGTCATCTAACCATGGCTTAATGATGCTCAAGACTCTCTAAATTGGGGTATCTACACCCAAAAACCCTCGAATACTTCAAAACCTTCAACAAATCTTCAAGTACTTCAAACACTCCCCAAAATCTTAACCACTACATTCAAGAACCCAAGTTTTTCAAGCCTTAACTGTTTTTCAAAGCATCAACAACTGTGAGCATTATTTCAAGCAAGAAAAGGGTAGAAAATCTTCTTCAATCCATTGTTTTGTTCAACCTGAAGGGAACTACTAGGCTCATACCAGTTCCTCATACTAGTCGTGGGCCTAGCTAGCCTTTATTGTAACAAAATGATGTTCAAAACCTCTAGCACTAAAAGCCTTCTTGAGCGCTCAAGACAGATTATTTGAGCGCTCGATAAGGAATCCTGAGCGCTTAGGAGTGTTCACAGTAGCATTTTGTCATCTTGCTGTATTTTTTTTTATTTCGTGATTATTTTTTGTTTCATCATAATTACAATGCATTGCTTACCATCCACACATGTACATGCAACATGTTTATTATTTTCAATACCTTTTATTACTTCTTCTTTCCTTTACATGATCAAAAATCAGAAATGAAATGTTTTTTTTTAAATCCCACAAACACCAAGTAGAGACCGACATTTGGGTCGGGCGAGGGGGTGCCATAAAATCTTTCCCCTTTTGTGACCTGGTCCCAAACCTAAGATAGCATGGTTATGACAGACTGGTAATAAAACCTTTTCCAAAAAACGAGGCATGGTAGTCATTCAAGTTCGGTTCCTCAGGTGGTAAACCTCAAACTCGACTGCGAAACGAATGCCCACTCCGAAGGGGTGCCCACACCTCCAAAATTCAAAAGGAATAATCCTTTTGGTTACAAATTTCAAGCTAGCATCAAGAGCAATCCACTGAAATTAGAATCAAAACTCTAATTTCTAGCAAAGGAAATATGAAATATCCATCAATAGCCAAGGAAATATGTAATATCTACTAATGATAAACAAAGTTTGATTTGCTATAGAAACGAAGTACTCAGTTTGAAAGTTAAGTTACATTAATCCGAGTCAAAAGTATGAAAATATAGAAAAGTTGTCTAGAGGTCTAGGTCAAGATTCTAGTCTGCAAGTGGTACCTATTTGACAGTAGGATCTTCGTTCTAGTAGTATTGTTCACCTCCTAATTCTTTGATATATGGCATAAAATTTTAGGGCCAAAAATAGCACCATGAGCAGATAATCATCCAGTAGGTAACTCACACCCACTAACCCTTACATTACAAGCAATTCGCATAACAATTTAATAACAATAATAAAACAGCAATTTAGCACATACTCCAATTCTTTACTAATGTTTAACTTAGAAAATTCTAAATCCTTCTCCCATATGTTGAACATTTCGTCCTTCAACAATTTGTTAAAGTTAAACATTGTTGTATGATTCATCACAAATTATGGTTCTCTAATTATAACTAAATTCCATGTATGATCTTCACAAGATTCTACTTTTCACCATTTCAAGATTCAGTTTCCATTATTACAAGATTCATTACTTTCGATTATCACAAATTTTAACTACTTTTCCCCTTTAAGAATGTACATACAGCACATAAAGTTGTACATATAGCACAACATCTTGGGATGCACATATAGCACATGAGATTGTACATACAACACACTCCCACAGGATGCACATACAGCACATAAAAGACGTATATCACAGCATTTCCCTTTTTCTGCATCAAGGTTGAAACTCCCACAAACCGACAATCATATGACACCAAGGACCTAAAAATGTTTGGCATGGTGCCAACCAAACAGAAAATATAAAACGTTATACAATTTATTTTGTTTTATTGAGCTATATATATATATATATATATATATATATATATATATATAGGGAACACTTCTAGTCCGGTCTTCCCGTTTCCGGACCTCCATGATCCAAAAATTTTTTTGACGATCCGAACCGTCCAATGTGTTCAGAAGATGTTTTCAAGGGTCCCTCGCGGGAAATTTTCAAAAACAAATATCGGGAAGGGCTTGATCCAAGCAGTTTTCGCAAAAAATATATATATATAGTTTTTGCGAAAAATGCTTGGATCAAGCCCTTCCCGGTATTTTTTTTTGAAGATTTCTCGCGGGGACCCTTGAAAACACCTTCTGAACACATTGGACGGCTCGGATTTTCCAAAAATAATTTGCAACACAAAAAAAATCAGTTTTTCCTTATTTTCGGGAGGTTTGGACTAGAAGTTTTGCCTATATATATATATATATATATGATCTACTTTCTTACAAATTTCAAGGGTATTTTCATTTACTCTGAACTTCTTTGAATAATCTAGTGCAGACAATCAAAGGAAAATCAAATTATATGCAAATTAAAATTCATAAAATTTTAGTGCATTTTTTTAACCTAGAGGGTTCGTTTGAACACCTTAAAAGGCAATGGATCACTGTGTACCGAGCTTTGAAGTGGCCGAGATTTTCAAGAAATATTTAGTAAAAACAATACAATTACAACATTTATTAGTAAAAACAATTCCACAAATATATTTTTGTGTTCGCAACTCTAGCTACTTGAGCAGCTCTGCAACTCGTTTATGAAACGAGCTTGAAATTCTAACTTTTGCTATTTATTACTGTATCTTAACAAGTAGAGCTCGAACGAGCCCTTACCGAGCCAAGCCTCTAATAACTCGCGGCTTTCTAATAAATAACCCTCAGTTTTTTCCCACCTCAAAAGTCAAGGGATCGTGATAGAGTACATTGGAGAGAGTACTAAATCATGTTTCGAGATAAATGGTGGAATATGAACTTACTATTGTTGTAAAAATAAGAATAACTCCCCGAAATGAAGCTCAAGTGAAATTTCCAAGAAACAATGTACATTAACAAGAAATGTTTATTGCTGCCAAACTAAAGAGTGAATTTCCAAAGCATATCAAAGATTTTCATGTTCCATTGCAGTTGCTCAATAATGGTACCTACAAAATATCAAATCAACATTGCAGGCTTGGTAGTTGGTTGCATACAAATAAAATTTCAACTAGATAATTTCACCCCCTCAACGTTTAAGACGAGTGATAAGAATTTGCTTCAGATCGATTCTTGCCTATATACCAAGAAGTATTGCATTAACGATGCTTCTACTATCTGTGAAGATAGCTGGATTCATCATTACTGGAGATTCTGCTCGCCATTAATCACACCAGACAGTTTTTGTTGCAGCTCAAATAGATCAATATGCATCAGACCACTTACCTGCACTTACAAAGGAAAAATCAAAAAGGAATTTCACGAATTTAAACCAAAACCCTAAACCTGGCTAAGGACTATGTCATTGATGTTAATTAGGGAAGTGGTTCAACACAATCTTGTTTGGATATATATGGTATGCAACCCTTTAATCGCTTTAGCTCATAGCATTTTCCATACGAACTCATAACAAATAAGAAAAAACCTCGTGAAAACCTAATGCTGTTGATTTAAGATTGATGTTATTAATTTTTACACCAACTGTCGAATTCAAGGCAATCTAAGAGGGTACACACTCGGTAAAATGTACATGTTCATTGTAACATTTCCTGCATTACTTATTACCTCGGATCTAATTGTGTGAAATAGCCTTGCATTTACTTCAGTGGAAACATAGCTAACTACATTAAGCCCTTGCTCATTTAGTACTCCCAAAACTTTTGATATGGGCAACCCTCCTTCCTCTCCAAAGCCACAACTACCGATCAATACCTCCACACCACCGCGGCATGGGTTGACCGTGACACTACTACTAGTCTGCAAGCAATCATTGGAGGAGCTTCTTAATCCAGCTGCGGTGGCTATAGTACTTCTGGAATCGGACGCCTTCTTTAGGTTGTCTCTCTTGATTTCTAGTTCTTTGATATTGTTCTTCAGGTGATTTATGTAATTCACAGCCTCATGCATTTGATCTGATACCGAACGCTTTCCCTGAAAATTGAAGTACCCATCAAGAAATTAAATCCCATATGTCAATATTTAAACCCTACGAAACCTGAAACCTGAGAGAGAGATTTTCTTTTGGCATTCATGAGGGTGAAGATTATTATAAAAATAATTATAAAGAAAATAATACATGAACAACCAGAATTTCAGATTTTTTTTTTTTCCACCATTTTCTAAGGAATCTGGATCATGTCTGAGTCTCACATACACGCACTTCGTTTCTCAAGAAATTTGCAGTGTCAAAGACCATAACTTTGAGACTTCCCAAATTAAGAATATGTATTCAAATTTCTTGGTAGTTCATATGGTCACCGAAATTAAGAGACAGTGAAAACAGAAATTCATCACCTTGATGTATTCAAGAGGGAGCAGAGATCGCATGGATTCAAAAAGATTAGCCATTTCTTGCCTTCTTTGCCTTTCGACATCTCTATGCACCACTCTTCTCTCCTTATTTCCCATAGCTCTCCCACCGTTGTCGCCGGGTCGTATGGCCAGCGAAGTTTGGAGCCTTTTCCCTCTTTTTCCTACGGTATTGGATGAAAGATCACCACTCTCCAGTATAGCATTACCAACGATTAGATCAGCTTGCTCGATTTCATCTTCTTTGGAGGAAGAAAAATTGATCTGAAACATTTTTTTTTTGGAGAAAATGTTGAAGCTTCAATTTAAAGCTTTCCTTTGATGGAGGAAGGAGAAGTGTTGATTAGGGTTTTATGAGAAGGCAAAAATTATTTTTAAATGTGATAGCTACTGTACATTTGACAACTGCAACCCACTTGTAAATTATTCACACGGGGCCGGTGGACCATCCATCAAATCTTGAAGATCTTTGAAACGAAAATCAAGAAAAATTATGGCGCAAGTCCAATTTACCGCCTCGTGGTTCACCCCTCCTTGACATTTTGACTTCATTCCTCCGAACCACCGAAGTGTGGCAGTGGACGGTTGGGGTGGGTGTTGGAACGCAGTTAGAGAGAGAGAGCGCTCATAAATACTCCCTCCGTTCCCTAAACAAGAGTCTCACTTTTTCTCGCTTGCTATTTTTCGAATTAAAAGATGAAGTATTTTTGTGTATCATTTTTGAATTTTTTCTCACCAAATTAAAGTACTCGTCAAGTACTTTAATTTGGTGCCAAAAAAAATTCGAAAAATGATACACGGAAATACTTCATTTTTTTATTTGAAAAATGGCACAACTTTTCGTAGTGAACTATTAATGAACGGAAGGAGTAGTAGGTACTGTGTTAGCTGTTGTGCTCAAACACACACCACACGCACAAAAACAGTATAAATCAAGAGAAAGCAACACACAAAATTACGTGGTTCGGCTAAATCGGACCTACTTCCACGGGGAGGGGAGGTTTCACTATAATCTGGGGCTGCACAAAAAAACCGGTGAACCGTGAATCCGGTCCTGACCGAACCGATCCGTGCGTTTTGGATTTTAACCGTGGATTAATGGTCCGGACACGGATTGAAAAAATAGTAAACCGTGACTCGCGGTCCGGACACGGATTTGATTTCGAAACCGTGGATTAACCGATCCGGACCGTGAGATTTTTATTATATATAATTTTTTTTAATATATATATATATATATATACACACACACACACACATAATTTTACACAAACTTCTACTACACAGACTTGGGGGTAAACTGTGATCTCTTTATCAAAACTTGGATGTGTATTTTTATTGATGACCCATGGAAGCAGTCTAATATTTGCCCATTTGGAGTAAATAAACTCAGAATTTGTGACAACATATAGCAGATTCAATTAGTAGTTGTGTTTACACCATTAGTGCGAGATTCCAACGAAGGCATCTTCTCTAATTAGCTACTGGAGCTCTTTACCTTGATTTCCTATTGTTTCAAGTTGATGTGTTAGTTTCAAAATAGGAATTAGCTGTTACGAACTTCTGTGTTTGTGAACTTGTGGTGTCCTTAATATTTATAGAATTTGAATAATGTGCTTTGGGATGCTTCTTGATTTTATTTTTATGCCAAGTTACGACTACCGTAAATAATAATGCCTTATATAACACGTAATCCGTGGATAAAACCGGAACCGATCCGTGACTCGCGGATCGGATTGGAACCGAACCGTGGCACTTTTGGTCTGGACACGGATTGTATTTTCAAAAAACCGTGACTCGCGGATTAGGATTGGATTCATGCCAATCCGATCCGATCAGGACCGTGTACACCCCTACTATAATCCGTTCAATTTATAACTTCTGTGAATGTTGCAGACTCATAACTTCTGTGTTGGTATTTTTTTATTTTTTAGGGGTTGCAGTATTGTTAGTATTAAACATCAAAAACTCTAAAGACATACACCCAAATTTATACACACACATATTCAGGCACTCATATACACACAGACTTAGTGTGTTTGAGTAGATGTATGTGTCAACATATGTCGGTATCCATACTATTTCAAAGGGTAAATTCAATTCAACGATAACCAATCCACTTTGGCAACCTTTGTTTAAAATTACTAGCTTGAACCTTAGTCACATATAATTCATAAAAATGTCTTACAGTCCCGCTCTCAATTTTCATATTGCATTTCTTTTTTTTATCAGGCGTTAATTTTTGTTTGATCCCAGCCTCGAGTTGCTCACATGTAAATAGCTCAGTTCACTTGCAAACCTATGTACTCGGTGAATGTGTATTATAATTTCGTCGTTATGATGAAGTTGTTGTCATTCTAAAAAATATAGTTACAGTAATTGGCAGGTCAACACAACCAGCTATTTCCATACTAACTTATACCAACTAAACCGAGCCGAACTCGACCGATTACCTTTTTCAATATTATGTCACTATTGCCTAGGAAAGAATACTTCAAAAAGAACTGAGCTAACTTCTGTTTTAACTTTTCAACAACCGTGCGTGCCACTGATGATTATATAATTGAGTTCATATATAAATAATGGTAATTGTGGTACACGCTTCTTCTGGCCAGCTCTTCGATATCGTCTAGGTACTAAGGATTTTTTATTCTACAAAAATGTCTCCTCGAATTGTTTTTTTTTTTTTTTAATCAGCAACAAGAATTTATTGAAACTCGACAAAAGATACATTGAGGAGAAACAAATCCAAGCGCAAGTGCTCCTCGGATTGTTTTTGCCCTCATTGATGTCCGAACTCCGTTGAACTCCTCGGATTGTTTTCACCCATCATCCCTTGTCCAACAATCCTATGGAAGTTATTCAGTAGGGTGGTTTTCTCCTAGAGAAGGAAAATTTAAACTCAACGTGGATGGAGCTAGCTTGCAATAAAATAGACTCTCTGCAGCAGTGGGTTTATTATGTGACGCTCAAGGAAATTGGGTCAGTAGGCTGGTTTATTATTTTTTCTCACCCATATAATCCTATATATATATCATATGTGAATGCAGGATGCTAATGACTCATGGCCATGTGCAATGGATTAGTCTAGCTAGTTCGAAGAGAAGCAAACAGAAGTGCACATATGTTGGTGAAAGATGGTTTTAATTTAAGTCATTTTCAGTTTATCATTTTAGACGTTGCTCCTCGTTTTATATTTAATCACTAGAAGATGATGTTGTAGGGGGCAAGTACCTAGGACTATTAATTCGTATTTAGTTTTTTATAATATCTCTTTAAAATTTGTGGTGCAAGTACGTACTGACGAACTGTGTTGTTTCTATTTGGGTCTGGTAATAGATGATTGTCGTAAGGTTTTGTCGGGATGCTTGTTTTACGTTGTGATGCCCCGCTTATCTTTTGGTCTTTTTAATCTTTGTAACTTCCTATTGAAAAGGTTAATAAATTCTTTTTAAAATTTTGTCTTAAAAAAGTCACAAGTTGATATGGAAATAATAAAGACAAGTATAAAGCGGCAAAACAATATCAAGGGCAGGATCTGCTGTACATAGGAAAGCCCCCCAAAACAATATCAAGGGCAGATCTCCAGCAGATAGGGAGTACATATATGCATAAATGGTAGTATAATTCCTAAACTAAGGACCCACTGAATATATGGGATGAAACCCAATCAATATAAAGGACCTGTTTCAAACCTAACTGACAGGGGTGCCCTTAACCAGATATAATTTCCCCTTCATTATCCAAAAGGTTAGGAGTGGTTATCCAGCTCTCTGTTGGATTAAATAATTCAAAAATTAAAAACTAATAACATTATTGATGCCATGTGAGGCATTTAGACATTTAGTCCAAAAAGATATCCACTTGCAGTAGATTGTCCCACTCTTTATACTAATAATTTGATTAATCAAATGAGATTTTATCATGAGAGGATCCTCATTTTGGAATCTTAACAAAAAAAAAAAAAAGAAAGGAATGAAGAAAGCATCAAATTTGATCTCCTACTTTGATCTTAGCTTTTGTTTAAATCTAGAAAAAAAAAAAATTGGAACTGCCAGATGTGTTGATCTTATTGGATTAAACTGAAATAATTAAATAGATTGCACAATCCTCATTGCCAAATAACTTATAGGCAGAGTACACAGGTGTAAATGTAATTGTACATTCAACATTTGGTGACCTAAGGTGGCCCCAAATAGCATGTAAGAATCAATGATGTTAGGGACACATATTTACGTGCAAAGTGTTGTGTCGTTGAACTTTTCCTTGAAGAATAGCCAGATGCAGACCATGTTCCAGTAAATAAAAAATAAAAATTAACCAGAAAATGTTTTCGTGTTAATTGTGTCATAGCTAGAACAATCCAACCAAAATATCATGTTGAAGTTTAAAGTCGTCACTCCAATCAACCATATCTTGGAACACGTGTTCTACTCCTAATGACACTATGTGCCCCGACTCGACCGTTATGGATCTATTTAATGTAACCTTTATTGGATGGATTCTTGAGTTTGCACACGTTTACGAAAAAATTTTGAGCAAATGTTAGAATTTTTTCCTTTTAGAAAGCACTCCCTCCTTCCCTTTTGAGCAAATTTAGAATATTTTTGCTGCACTTCAACAAGCCCTTGGAATTGAGCTAGTTCATAAGCTAACCAATGCCAAGACACTTGCCTGCGGACTCGGACACAAATCAATGCTTCAGTATGCATAGTGATACCCAAAAGGCAACCTAGAGAGGGTACAGGTTGCTAACAATAATGCCCAACTAAAAGTTTAATTACTAAGCAATTATATAAAGCAAAAAGCATGATTAACCAACTAATATAATAATTTGAATGCGTAAAGTAATTAAAGAGAAAGGAAGAGAAATCAAACACGCGATGTATAGTAGTTCGGCAATGTTTAGCCTAGTCCACTTCTCAAGCTACGACGTGAGCTTCCCCTACTCTTCAACCGTGAATTACAGACTTGCTTTCCCAAGTACAACAAATCTTATAGTTGAGTAAATGTTGAAGTGGAAAAGTTGAGGAACTTGATTTGTATGCTCGAGTATATTGATCGCTCTTGGCTGTGTAATGGATAGCCAATTTGATGCTTCAATGCTTTTATAGATGAAACTTTGGTGGTAGTTCTGTAGGCCACTAAATGCAAAATAGCTGTTAGAAACGACGGTAGCTGCAAAATAAACAGACTGGTAGTCCCAATCGGCCCACCGACCAGCCACCTTGACCGGCTGTTATGTCTTGCGGCTGGTAGACGTCCGGTAGATAGTGAGAACCAGCTTGTCAACCGGTCTGTCATCCGAAAACTAAAAAACGGCCTGTATTGATTCCTTTGTAGTGCCCCTTCATTCCGAAGCATTTCATACATAATTACTACAACAGTTTATATCTCATAAACATCATGCATAAGCTATTTACTTAAAAGCTCATAACTTGGAATTGATCAGAGGTTAAAGAACCTTGTTGTGACATCACAATTGCAAAATACAAATATCCTCATCAAAATTACAAGATATACATGCGATTTCTAACACATAGGATGAGACAGTGAAATCCTAATTCTATTGTCTGGAAACCAGTATAATTTGATTTGCATTTGATTTTTTGACACCACCTACCAATTGGTGAAACCTCTTTCAAAAACCTACAAATGTGAGGTGTCTGTCTTCTTTTTTTTCAAACTCAATAAAATGGCCAAAAAGAAAACCGGAGTGGGGGCATCAGCAGAAAGAAAAGAAGCTAAATCCTTAGGAGGTTAAGAAACCCAATTGGGCTCAAAACACCTCTTGTTAGAAGCCTTTGCAATCCTATTGACTGTTTCGTTGCTGCTCTTGGGCACCACTCCAAAGGAGTGCTCTTGGGCACCACTCCAAAAGGAGGGATGCCTCCTGTTCATGTATCAGATATCCACTTTCGCTGCTGCAACATACCCATGGGGGATCATCTTCAAAGACAATACAGTAAAATAACAACCTCGTTATCACCTTGAATTTCCACGCTTGATAAGTTCATAGTCTTGGTAGAATGCAAGAGTAACAATTGGGCAAAGCTTCAGCTTGCATCACTGAAGAAGCATAAACTTCCTCAGCAAAACCATCGATTAAGTCACCTTTCCAATCAAGCATAATGTGCTCATAATTGTTTCGTGAGAACATTCATTTGGTGGAGACAATGTGCTCAAACTTCGAACATTCATTTGATTTTTTTTCTTTTTCTAGAGCTGCCATGATTTCCAATCCAGCCGATGCACCTTGCCCTTTCTGGAGATGGGTTCATTGGTAGATAAGAAAACATATTACCCTCTCTCTCCTAAATAACCAGTCAGGGCAAGCTGCTGCTCAAAAATTGATGGGATCTTATCCATCTTGGAAACCTTCCATACTCTTGACTGTCCGGTGCATAACAAATTGCGAGCTTTGAGGAATGACTTTGAATTGAACTCACTCCCAAAGCACACAGCAATACAGCATGAATCCATTCACTCCCAAAGAGCCACCATTTCTGGAAATTTGTGACTAACGTGGAAAGTGTTGGAGACAGCATATATCATGTGGTGCAAATTGTCCTTCGTAGCAAGAAGGTTTTCACAAGCTTTCCCCCCTCAAGGATTAACCATAGAGGGACTTTGAGGTTCCTAATGATTTTCGAGACTTACTTGGGGAGGGAGATGAAGGAAGATAAGGCCTTGGGCCACCCTGTTTCTCTGGTCTGTCTCCTTTCCTTTGTAACCATTTCAAAACACGACAATGTCAATCATTTGACTTCTAAAGTCAAAAAGCATGAGTAAAATTTTATAAATCCACCCCAGACCCTTTAATGGTGGTTTAGGAATCAATATAAACTATACACAGATGATAGCGAAGTGCTAAAAACTCTGTGACAGAAGAAACACTCACCACTATCCAAGTAGCAGGTTTAATGATAGATTAGCGTGGCCATCACTTTATCTCTATCCGCCCTTGTTTGCAGGGTTAATGGTTCATACTTCATAGTACCTAACATAAGAAGAAAAAATAAATGAATAAATAGCTGGAATTGAGTATTTCCAATTTAAGCACTGCATTGAGTCCTTCCAAAAGGGATGTAATGTTTTGTTAACCACTGCATTAACATTTCCCAACTTGCGTAATTATAGATGCTCTCTATTTTGGTAACTACGGCAAGCAAAAGAAAACCAGAAGAACTGTGTTTGTAATTAGTCCAACTATGTCACTCTCCCAACTCATGGATTGATCTTGATGTAGCTTGTTAAAGCATCCAACTCAAAACCAATCGGCAATGAGTGGAGAAGCCGCCCAGGCTCATATACTAGTTTTCGAGGTGATAATTAATCAATGTGGGACAAATTTCAACAAGCTAATGTGCCAAAATTTAGACACCTTAGTGCAACTGTGCACGTATTATCAAAGGAAAGGTCTCCATTCAGTCCAACTTTCTCAGCATCCCATTAGGCAGAAGCCACGGACCTAAAACACAACCAAAACACTTCATCCAAGGAATTGATGACAGGCAGGGAGAGTAATCTTTCCATGGGTATGTTCACTTCCATTTTCAATCAACAGAATTGGGTATAACTTGGAAGCAAAGCATGGTACAGAGGACTTAGGGCACACTATTACTGATACTTTGCTAGTATGCAACATGGGCTTACAGCAAGAATGATCACATTGTTATAGTAGTAGTTTTTCATTGCAAGGTATTCTTTGAAGAAAAGAATGATACACGGTCCCTAGGATGTATGGTGAGAACTCTGAATAATACTCTTTCGAGCCTAATACCCACCAGAAACAACAATGGACCAT
This sequence comes from Vaccinium darrowii, assembly GCA_020921065.1. NCBI lineage: Eukaryota > Viridiplantae > Streptophyta > Magnoliopsida > Ericales > Ericaceae > Vaccinium > Vaccinium darrowii. The sequence goes on along the minus strand of JAFMTH010000004.1, from coordinate 1,298 downwards.
TTTTTTACAATTTGCTCGTGCTTTTAAAGTGCATCTCAAAGTGGAGATGGAACTGTTGGGATTCCACCCCATGTGGGCCTGTTGGGCTTAGGCCCAGAGGGAGTGGATTAGGGTTTGTCTGTGTAACTCTATAAATACTCTGTGATGCCTTGTGTATTATGTGTGGTAGCACAATGTAGAGAGAGAGAGGCAGAGAGTGTGAGAGGGGAGCCGGTTGTGGCTCTCCCGGAGAGAGAGAGATACACGAGAGAACTGTGAGGTTTCATTATTGTGAGTTGAGAGTGTGAGTGTGTAACACAAAATCACGGAGTTTCTCCGGATTATAGTGAAACCCCCCTCCCCGTGGATGTAGGTCCGATTTGGCCGAACCACGTATATTTGTGTGTTGTGTTTCTCTTGATTTTACTGCTTCTGTTGCGAGAGGTGCGTTGTTGGAATCCTAACAACTGGTATCAAAGCTTGGGTTGAAGCACCGGAGAGCGCAGAGCAGTTGGAAAATCACTCGGAGGCCATTGGAGCACTGTTTGAAGCTTTGTCGGACAAAACAGGTGACGAAACTTGTTTTTATCAGAGGGAAAGGTGCAACTCTCAAAGACGAGTCCAACGGAGTGCTCGGAGTCAGTTTTGGGTCACCAGAATAGCTCCCACGGGTGGTCTGAACAGAGGCGGGCGGAGGCGAGTGGCTGACTTGATGGGGTTATCGGAAAACGTGATCAGGTATGAGATTTGACAACAGGGTTGTGTAGCCCTTGAAGAGACGATCACGGGAGTGCAAACCTGGTCGCCGGAAACCGCCGGACGCGCCCAGCACGCGCCGCTTGAACGTCGGCGCGTCAGATCCACTCTCGGCGTGAGTTGCACACGCGGCGGCGGAGGAAAGTGATGCTAGGGCTGACGTCATCAGACCTAGGGCTGACGTCAGTGAGGGTCAAAGAGGTTAGAAGGGTCAGGGTTCAGGGTCAAAGGGGTCAAGGTCCAAGTCAAAAGGGTCAAATAGATCATAGGTCAGGTAAAAGGGGTCAAACCGGTTCAGACCGGCAGTTCAGAGTATCATCAGACCGGGATCAGACCGGATAACGGTCCGGAGCAGACCAGATTATGTTTCTTGACCGGTTCAGCGGGATTTGACCGGTTCATGGCCGGTTCGGACCCGTTCCCGACTCGGTTTTTCGTTCCGGATCCAACCACGTGCTCTGTTTTTCATGTTGAGGCTCGGAAGTAAGTGTTATTGCTGGATTGAGCCTGATTTAGACGTTCGGAGGCGTTTTGGGTTATGAGGAGGCTGTTCCTAGCTAATT